>JAKSZP010001464.1:0-169518 GCA_022478985.1 Massospora cicadina | reverse complement strand
TGAACAAATTTTTCCCTCCACAGGACTTAGTGCTCTACCTTATGCGCATCCAACATTATTGACCCCATCCTCTAGCCTTCCCTTGTTCCAATATTTGATTTTGCCTCTGAGTTAACTATGGCAATTATTCCTATATTCTGACAAAGCAATAATCAAACTTGCCACTGCTGCATTTGAACCAGCTGGCTTTATTGATTTCCGCCCTTTAAGGGCTATTTTAACATAGGCTTCAGATGGAGGAGGATGCTGCAGCAGTGGCTTTAACTCCTTTAACTTACAAAAGCACTCCTATTCCTACTACCCATACCCGCCTCTCTTTCAACAACACACTGGTGGTGTCATTTGCATCCTTTCCCAACTCCCACACCAGATTTTGTGTGAACAGTTGATGGTAGGCTTTTAGCTTATGGCACTCAGCCCAACCTTGTCTTCACTGTTCCCTCTGGTACAGAGCGCCTTGCTGCCCCTTGTTCCACTGCCATTATAATCCCACACCACCCTGCCATAGCACAACAAATCCCCATGCTTGTATCACAGTGGTGCCAGAGTTTTTAGTTTTGTATTGATAATGGTCACCAAATTTGTCTCCTCTGTTTTAAATTTACCATTCAGAAAAATTTTTTCCCAAGCCATGACTCCTGATGCAGCTTTTGAACCCATCTCTGTAGAATCTAAATGGGGCATTTTGTTGCCCCTCCAACCCAACCTTTTCGCTCAAAGGGCCAGAGTGGGAAATCTCCCTCACCAAATCATCCAACCACATTACCCACCTGAATTCAACCCAGCCAATCAGAGACATGCTTGAACCACCATTTGCACCCAAGCATCCTCCCATTTGCCTATCACCAACCACCCAAAATTAGCCTTAATATTCTCATGAACCAGAGTCCTTGGAACCTATTGGATGATATTGATGAATCAGGTAAAGTTATCAAAAATGAGGAATTTGGCGAACCTCTCAGCCAGTTTGATTATGAAAGGACCAATTTTTACAATTCTGATTTTGACAAAACCCTTTCACTGAACACTTTGCTCCTAAACCCAATGTCCTCCTCTACCAAAGTGACCACCAGCTTGCCTTAGCAGCGGTGGCCTCCCCACATTGTCTCTACCTCCACAAAGTGGTGGCACAATCATTCAATCAATTTCACGAAGCGCTGAGCACAATCACCTTCCTCAATGATTTCGCCAAAGCAGCCCAGAAGGAAATCACAAAATTGGACACTGATGCTAATAACAATTTCATGAATGGTGCAAAGCTAGCAGCTTTCAACTTATCTTATATAATATCCAGCAAAAATATAGCCAATTTAGTCCAAATCCTAGATGCCTGCATTCAAACTGAAAACATTGTAAAAATTTTACTCTTTGGAGTTGATTATTGGAGGTCAACCCTAGTAATCTTTCTACTGCACAGGTTTGGTTTCCTCGTGCACCTCGCGTTGTAAGAATATATATAATCTGATAATAGTATGAAGACTATTATCCATAGTTGAGTTAAAATTATCTTCAGGCCCAACGCTTCAGCTGAAATTTCCAATAATACTGAATATCACACTCTTAGGGATTTTTTTCCCTATAATCCTGTCCACTCGATCTTCATTAAGATCCTCTGATGACAGTTTCCTTCATCCCAACACACAGTTGGCAGCAATCCCTTAGCCATGGTTCCCTTCATCTCTAGATCCCCGCTCGGATCTCTACTCTTCTCTGAGAGTCTACCAATTATTGCCTTCTGCAATAATATCCTTGAGATGGAATCTTCACGCTAGATGCTGATAGTTTAACTATTACCAAATCTACAGTAGAACTAATAATGTTCTAAAATAGTAATGTTTATATGTCTTTTTAAATGTGTATTAATGTGTAATTTTATTATAGTGAATTTTAGGGAATTTATAGGGGCTTTGGCTGTCTAACCCTCGGTTGACACCACTTCAATGAAATGGCAGCCGTTGCCATTGAATCACTCTTCCTCATCTCAGCAGCGATGGTCTTCCACATCCTGACTAGGATTCTGACATTGGACATCCTTGAGACCTCAAACGGAAAGAGTCAGAAATGTATTCTTAACGTTTTCCTCTCAATCCAAGCGAATCATCCATAATTGGCTAGCGACCTGCTTAGATAATGGGACTTTTTACCCATTATGGCAGGTCACTTCACTAAACAATCAATTCGCTAGTTGCAGGTGGCATCACTCACCTCACAAAACATCAGACATTCTCAATCAGTCAGTGATGAAACCCAACTGATCCCAATTGGTACACCTGATAGTTAATTACTATCAGATGCCCTTATTTCATAGGCCGCTCCACCTGATGAGATATTAGGTATTCATCCGGATTGATCCCCAATGGATACGACCAGACAAATATCCTAAAATCCCCTGAACATAGTTCCTCCAAAATTTGGGTCAACTAATTTCCAATTCACTTCGCTTTAGGGAATTTTTCCCCTAGTAATACCAGGTAATCTAGCAGGCTGGGAATATGGGCAAAAACCCAACACATCCCCCCTCTTGCCTAGATTTCCAGCGAGAAAAGGACTGGGCATGGAAACACCGCTTTGGACACCTGGTCAAATACTTCATTGGTTCAGTGGAGTACTTCATCAATACTCAACGCTGCTCAGGATGACCTTCGGCATATGGCATTCCTCCTTTTCCTCCTCGCTACCACCTACTCAGAGAGCAGCCCCCACAACCTCTTGTCATGCCAGGCTGATCAATTTACTCATGACGATCTTTTTCCCAGGATCCAGTTTTCCCCCCATCAGGGTATATGACCTGCTGGCATATTCAGTTTTCTTGGTCTGGCGTCCTTGAATTCCTGATTCTCTCCTCATCCTAGACAGGAGACTCTTGCCGTTGATATTCATCTCGTGGCTTAATTAAGAATACTTATTTATGTTCTCTTTTGTTATTTTGCTCATAACCTCTTGGCTGTAAGTCATTCTTCCCTCAGAAAGCTTATTCCATTAATTTTATGAAATTAATTTCCTGAAATTGGAGCTTAATTGAGTGTAGGTGCATAATGTTAACTTCTATATCAGTCCAACATCCCCCCTCTAGTCCTGCTCATATGTTGAGCTCAGAATCCCGCTACCAACAGCTTCTTAACAGCCTGTCAAATTTGGACCTCCACCTCTTCCAGCAAATGAGTCAGGATGCTTGGCGGACCCTCTTCTATGGTCCTTCCAGGACTCATACACCTAGCTTGGCACAAGGAGATAGTTCTTCTGTTGAGTTACTAGTAACGGTATCAAATCATACCAAAAACAGGCGTGCCATCATTTCCAATAACTCTCAGCTGACTCTTCCCATGAAGTCAATCCCCAAATTGGACTTCAAAACCCTTCTGGACTTGGCTCCTTTCACTGAAGCTCCAAACATCATCATCGATGATCTGGAGGTTATGCTAACTGCTTTGAATTGTTCATTCCTGGCCAGGTTGAATTTGCTCCCCAAGTTCCTCTTCTGACTCAGACAATTTTACCAACCCGCAGTGCTGGTTTCTGAGCTTTCAATCAGGAACAGCATTCATGCCAAGCTCCCCATATGCTGAACTTTAAGCACAAGTCACTGAGGCATTGTCATTAGCGCTGAATTCCTCAGATCTGGACAACCTTCTGGATTGGGATGCTGCCACTTAAGCTCTCTGCTTTGCTGGCCAAGTTCTTTGAAATTGGTCAACAAAGCTTCCAGCCTCGCCTGGTTTTCATCAGTCATTCAGCTTCAGCTTCTGTGAAGCCCGTAGTCATCATTTATAGGATGCAATCTGTTCATTGCAAGACTACCTCTTCTCTGGAGCTTCCCATCGCTATCTTCTGTTGATGGCGCTAATTGGGGGTATGATTTGACAACCTCCCTTGAGTATTCCTTCTTTGCTGCTGTCTCACATGTCTGGTGTTCTTGATGAGGCGCATCAGCAGGTACTCAAGAAAAATCTTCTGGCGTCGGTGCCTTATTGGGATTACTTGGGGTTATTTGCCAATTGCCTCTTCCTTTATTGCTGTTTTCCACCCCGCTACAGGGTTTCACGATTGGCATCTTCTGACATATATATTTCTCTTCCTCTAGTCACATTCTCTCAGGGCTGTGTCAGCTCAACAAACGTGGTTTCGAGTAGGACTCACCCTTGTAAGTGCCCAATTGCATATCAATTTTGATGGGCTATTCCTTCCTACTACGATCCATCCTCCCTCCCCCAAGAGGTAACATAGGCAGAATCCTCCCCGCACTGAAAACAATTATTAAAAATAAAAATAAAAATATAATGGCTTTTTTTATCTACACTTTTTATATATTTTTTTATAATATCTTTTATCATTTTTTTATTTTATTTTTCTTTTTTTTCTATGGGACTTGACCTTGTTTTAGTTCAGAGGTCCATCTTTTCCCCCAAACTGGATCCTGAGCACTTAAGCCTACCAGTTTTCTATGGTTCAGAGGTCCTTTTTTCAGATTTAACCATATAGATTGGTTCAGAGGTCCTTTTTTTGGATTTGACCTAATCATTAGGACATGACCAACTTAATGGTTCATCAGTCCTTAGGGAACTCTTTTTTTCTTTGATCCACCACTTTAAATACTTAGCGTGAACTTGATTTACTACTCTTCCATCCAACAGATTCTTGATGGAAAAAGCATCAGTTGACATCTTTTCAATTATTTCAAGTGGACCTAACCATAATGCATCCAACTTGTTTCTTCATCTGAAACCATGCATAATGCAATAGGCAACTCTTTCTCCTATTCGATATTCTTCTAATGGCAATCAGTTCTTATCATCCATCAAATTCACTTGTATCCTTTTCTTTAAGGTAGTATCAAATGCTTGCAATTGCATATTGATCAGGATACTCGTCAGTCAGTTCAGGTATTGTTTGGTACTCATCCCCAATGTAGGTTCTACTACCAAATACAATATTGGTGGTAATGCGGCCTTCCTCCTGTAAAGTAATTCAAATGGCATCTTTCCCATCGCCGTATGATGACTGATGTTGTAGGCAAACGTCACCAAACTCAGGTACATTCCCCACATGGAAGTTCTCCCTGCAACTAGCTTCCTCAGCGTCGTGGCCAGCATCCCATTGACCCGTTCTACCAGTCCATTCATCTCCAGCTGATATGGTACTGACACAACTCCCCAGATCCCCATTATTTCATTTAGCCTTGGTATCACATGGGATGTGAAATTGGTCCTATTATCACTCAGTATAACTTGTGGACACCCATGCCAGTATACTACTTGATCCAGGATGAATCTCGCAGTACTTGTAGCATCAAATTGGGTTAATGCTTTAATTTTGACCCATCTCGTTAGATGATTGATGGCCACTATGATGTATTTCACTCCTCCTGCACTCATTGCCAACGGTCCCATCACATCAATAAACACTGTGTGCCATGCAAATCCAGGTTGGACCAGTCAGTATCCAGTTGTATTATTGTGTGGTTTATGAAGTTAAATTCCACGCAACAAGCCAGATGGTCCACGACATCATAATTAATCAATTCCCAGTAATAATACTGGCAAATATGGTCAGTCATTTTTCTCAGGCCTCCATGCCTGACAACCTTATGAGTGGCTATAATGATCACTGCTCTCTCTGACGGTTTTAGGAATAATAGCTGTTTCCCATTTATCATCCTGAATACTTGTCCATCCATGGTCTCAGTGTTTTCCATCGCTTTTTGAAGCGCACCTTGGATTTCTTGAGGCTTGTCCTCAATTCTTCCTTTGACCATTCTATGGAACAGCTCATCCGCCTGCAGATATACCAACTGGACCATTGGTAACCGTGATAAGCCACCCGCGTTCTGGTGAGAAGCCCCCAATCGGTGGACTATCTCATATTCATAAGCCTGAAGCTTGCATGCCCAATGGGCCAGTCATCCTTCAGGTTCCCGTAGATTGTGCAGCCAACGCAACAAAGAGTGGTCTGTCACCACCTTAAAGTGCATTCCATGGACATACACCCAAAACTATTTACAGGCATAAATGACTGCAAGGCATTCACACTCAGCTATGGTGTAATTCCTCTCTGCGGCAGAGAGTGTCTGGCTCACATATGCCACTGGATGTTCGTCCCCCAAGTTCATCTACTTGGCTCAGTATGGCACTGATCGCCATCAACAAAGCATCAGTTTGAATAATAAACTCCCAATTGAAATTCGGATAATTCAGAATCAGCAAATTTATCAGGTACTGGCATAACTCATCAAAAGAGTCCTGAGCCTCTTCAATCCATACAAATCCTTTTTTGGATCCTTTAATAAATGAAATAAGGGCTCAGCTATTTGGGCGAAGTCCTTAATAAATCTTCTATAGTATCCGACCATCCCAAGGAATACTTATATGTCTCAGACACTTTTTGGCACAGCCATCTGTTCAATAGCTGCTATCTTCTGGGGTTGCGGCTGCAATCCATTTGCATTGATCATAAATCCCAGGTATTCAAGCTCCTTCTTAAAGAAGTGGCACTTCTGTGGCTTGATCTTCAGGTTAGCCGCGGACAGTCTCTTAAACACTTCTTCCAATTGCTGAAGGTGATCAGTAAATGTCCTACTGAACACATTTATATCATCCAGATATACCAGGATGCACAACAACTTCAGGTCGCTTAATACCGCATCCATGTCCCTCTGGAACATTGTGGGCGCATTACAAAGACCCTGGGGCATCCTAGTCAGCTGGTATAACCCCTGTGCAGTGATAATCGCACATTTTTCCTGGTCTTCTGCTGGCAAGTCAATCTGCCAGTATCCCGAGGTTAGGTCCATCATGGAGAAATACTTCACTTCTCCTAATTGGTACAGCGCATTTTTGATCCTTGGTAGGGGATATGAATCCTTCTTTGTAATTTTATTCAGCCTCTGATAGTCAACCACTACCTGATTTGATTATATTTTTTCTTTACAAACAAAATTGGGCTTGCCCAGGGACTTGACAATGGAACTAGAAGCCCATGCTTTACTAGTTTGATGATTTCATCTTCCACTACCACTTTGGCAGCTTTCAATCTTCAGATCGGTCTCATTCTTATTGGATAATTTTCTCCAGTGTTGACTTTGTGAATTACGCCTTGCGCACATCCCAAATCATGATCATCCTGAGCGAATATCTCCCAATATCTCTCAAATAATTTGAGCACCTCCTCCTTCTGCCCTTCTGGCTGATCTGCGAGCTGCTTTTGATCAACTAATAAGTTTATGCTTTTGGCTGCTCTGGCTGGTAACCCCATTTCCTCAAGAGATCCAAAATCATGGAATCGTCTCAATTTTGCCATCAGGATTAAATGAATAAATGCAATGATTTGGTTTTTCTTAATCTTCATCAGTTTTTCACTTAAATTCACCAAGATAACTCAAATTTCTCCATGGGCCGGCAAAATTATCCCAGGAGCCACCCAAGGCTCCAATATGGACTTCTTCCAAAGGCTTCCAACTTCTCCATACAACATTTCCGGAATCTCTAGAGTCAACCCTGTGTTGACTATCATCTGCAATCCGGACAGTATGGTTTCCTCCTTCTTGATCCACAAAGGAATTCCCTGGTTTTCTAGGATTTTGGCCGGCATCTCCCGTCGCTTCCTACCAACTAGTTGGTACTGAATTGGTACAATGCCGTCATTGTATATCAAGTTGATATAGTTATTTCTCCAGTTCAACGGAACTTCACCATTCTTTTGATATACTAATGGTAATGTCTGACCTAGGATGGTCAACGTATTATCCTCAAAGTTACATTTAACTCTGTGTTTCTGCAGAAACTCCGTTCCAATTAGGATATCATAGTTTTAGTTCGCCAAAACTATCGCTGGCATGGATACAACCAATGACCAAAATCGTAGTGGCAGTGCACTATATGCTCCACAGGAAACGGTGGTGTTTGGTTCAGCTGTTCCATATTCCTTCTTGTGTTCCAAGTCTGGAGAGATCTTCATCTTCTTCACCAGCTTGGTTGACACAATGTTGATAGGCGCTTCGCTGTCAACTATCACCCATACCCTTACTCAATTCACCTGTATATCTATATACATAAACTCAGAGTATTGTAATAGGGTATTTACTGAGTGAATTGCGGCGTTATTAGCTGAATCTAGGGTATTGATGATCTGTGCTGATAATTTGGGAAAAGATTCCTTAATTGTGCCAAGGAGAATTGACAGGTTGGCCTCATTTAAGCAAATTTTGGTTAGTTCATCAGGATTTTTGGTGGTCTGAATCTTCTCCACCAGTTGTTGGGTGTATGGCCAGGAAACCTCCTAAACTATCTTGGGGTTGATCTTCTTTGCCCCGGCTCTGGTCACGGTGTTTATGTCCATGTTGACCACTTGATATATTTGATCCTGCTTGTCATCCACGAACAGATCACTAATACCTATTTCTTTGTTCATAATATCAGGAGGAACAGGTTTCTCTGCTGCTCTAGACTGTTCCTTGTCTAAACAGTGGGACCTTTTCCCAAATCCTTGGTGGCTGCTGTCTCTTCAGCATGGACCATATTAACTTGATCCTTTGGCTTTTTGCAGTGTGAGGCGAAATGCCCTTTCCCCCCACACTGGAAGCAGACCTTTTCCTTCTTGTTTAACCGATTGTAATCCTTGGGCTTATTCCCCAGCACAGTTTGGTTAAAAGTCTCCTTTTCTCCTTCGCCTCCCTTCATGGGATTTGAACTTTGGACTGAATTTGACTTGAAGCTTCTATTAGGAGCATTGAACGTTGCTCCCAGAATCTTCAAGTTATCTACCATTTGTGAGGTAGTTATCTTGGTCGCGAATACAGTAGAAATCATTTGATGCAAATCGTGATAGGGCTGAAGGGCCTCTTGCAAGGCGATTCTTGCATCAAAGTCATCTAACACCTTTGCTCCAGCCAGGATCTGCGATTCCTGGTAGAATAAATCTGCGAAGCTTGCAAGAGACTCATCTTTATGGAATTGAATTCCCATAAAGTCTTGCTTACATTTTGACATGCGTGTTGGACTGCCAAATTCCTTCATTATTGCTGCCTTAGCCTCAGCATAAGACCAGCTGTCCCCCTCCAGGCGGGGTAACACCAGATTATGGCAATCTGTGTTTAAGCAGTTCATGACTGTCAACGCCTTCTGACGTTCCTCATATCCATTCATGGTCATGTCAAAATAGTCAGAAAAATGCTGGGGCGTTATCCTGATGGAATGTAGGCAATTTAGGGGTTGCCCTGAATTCCTCCGAGTCAGTTTGGGCTGACTCTCTCAGTTTGGCTACTTGGTTTACTTGCAGAGTGTCATCAGGCGTCATCTCCAAAATAGCAATGAATGTGGGTGGCATATTTCTCAGAGTATTCATTTTCACAAGTATCATTTGAAGACTTCCTTCTTCAGCATAATTGCCACATCAGACTCGCTTGCACTTCTGTGTGCTTTCAATTTCTCTATTTCTTTCAAAAACTTCTCAATGTCTGCACCAAATTTTCTCAAATTAACGCGATCCACTTCATGTTCCGTTTTCAGAAATAGGACCTCTTGGACGAGATCTCCTTCTTTCTTCTTTAACAAGTTTACTTTGCCAAGTAACTCGTTCCCAAAGTTGGCTATGTTATCAACTCCTTCTTCCACCTTGGTTACTCGTTCTTCCAAGGCCGCAAACTCCTGGTGGTCTGTTGAGTTTAAGGCGTTCTGGTTCACTGTGGCACTCTCAGTCCACAACCTACGTATCTCTTCTTTGTGCGACATTCTTGATAAATTCTTCTAATCAACTACCCCTGTAGTGAGCACCAACTTGTAAAAAGTTTACTCTTTAGAGTTGATTATTGGAGGTCAACCCTAGTAATCTTTCTACTGCACAGGTTTGGTTTCCTCGTGCACCTCGCGTTGAAAGAATATATATAATCTGATAATAGTATGATGACTATTATTTATAGTTGAGTTAAAATTATCTTCAGGCCCAACGCTTTGGCTGTTATCTCTGATAATACTGAATATCGCACTCTTAGGGATTTGTTCCCTATAATCCTGTCCACTCAATCTTTGTTAAGATCCTCTGATGACAGTTTCCTTCATCCCAACACACAGTTGGCAGCAATCCCTTAGCCATGGTTCCCTTTGTCTCTAGATCCCCGATTGGATCTCTACTCTTCTCTGAGAGTCTACCAATTATTGCCTTCTGCAATAATATCCTTGAGATGGAGTCTTCACGCTAGATGCTGATAGTTTAACTATTACCAAATCTACAGTAGAACTAATAATGTTCTAAAGTAGTAATGTCTATATGTCTTTTTAAATGTGTATTAATGTGTAATTTTATTATAGTGAATTTTAGGGAATTTATAGGGGCTTTGGCTGTCTAACCCTCGGTTGACACCTCTTCAATGAAACAGCAGCCGTTGCCATTGAATCACCCTTCCTCATCTCAGCAGCGATGGTCTTCCCCATCCTGACTAGGATTCTGACATTGGACATCCTTGAGACCTCAAACGGAAAGAGTCAGAAATGTATTCTTAACGTTTTCCTCTCAATCCAAGCGAATCATCCATAATTGGCTAGCGACCTGCTTAGATAATGGGACTTTTTACCCATTATGGCAGGTCACTTCACTAAACAATCAATTCGCTAGTTGCAGGCGGCATCACTCACCTCACAAAACATCAGACATTCTCAATCAGTCAGTGATGAAACCCAACTGATCCCAATTGGTACACATGATAGTTAATTACTATCAGATGCCCTTATTTCATTGGCCGCTCCACCCAATGAGATATTAGGTATTCATCAGATCGATCCCCAATGGATGCAACCAGACATGTATCCTAAAATTCCCCAAATGTAGTTCCTCTGAAATTTGAGTCAACCAATTTCCAATTCACTTCACTTTAGGGAATTTTTCCCTAGAGATACCAGGTAATCTAGCAGGCTGGGAATATGGGCAAAAATCCAAACAAAAATGTTGCAGAGTTAGTTGAGGCTATCTCCAGACTTGATCTTGAGGAATTAACCACTATTTCACCCAAATCCACCTCCACCATGCTGATGCCCCAACGCCCTGGCTCTCCACTTTTGTCCGCTACTACAACCATTGTGATTCTATCATGAAAAATAATTCTGTAGCAGATCTGCCTGACCCCCCTCCCCCTCTGCCATGGTGGGTTTGTGGTATTCTGCTACCTGCCTAGCTATAGGTTTTTTTGTTCCATTTATTTGTTCAGTTCTCTTACTCAATGAGTATCAGTAATGTCCATCCTTTTGGTAAGCATACCTCAAATAAATTTTATACAGTATATTTCAAATTTTTACACCTATTAAAGAGCTGAAGGGTTTAGTTGCCCTTGTCAAGTTTCTCAAGAAATCTTTAAGAGTATACCTGTGAGAGTTGGACCCTCACAAAAAGACTTGACTTTCTAGTTGTCTATATACTCCTAGCAATATCCTTTATTTAAAAAACAAAGTCTAAACCTTTGCTTTAAACCTACCAAGAAATTTCACATTTGGCGCTCACTACAGGGACAATTGAATCTATCCAAAGTATAAAGGAATCATAAGCATCTAGTACATTAAAGTCTGTCCAGAGCGAGAGCCTGATGTTATGAAAGCTGATGGTGACCATCAGTCAGAATAATGTGATATTGGAAACTTGAGATGACTTATTATAGTTGAATAACGGATTATAAAGGTGGAATAAGAAACTGATCCTGTCACAAAAACCAACTATGATTCTATATGGAAATACCTATTTAAAAAGAAACTAATAAAGTTACCAAGGTCCTATGTAATTTAAAAGGTCTCATTCAAATCTGAAGTTGGGAGAAATTGCATATTATAGGTGAAACATTTACAATTTTTAGAATTTCAAGAGATGGAAAATCACAAATTTTCTTGTGTCAAATTAGAGACCAATTTGGGTGACAATGGTTTTTATGATGAAGAAAGCAATGTGAGAAGCATGCAGCCTTAAATTACGCTTAGCGTTTTTTCCACCATCTCAATGAGGATCCCTGACAGCACCCTGACCATTGCTAAGATTACTGGCCATGATTCTTGTAATAAAATTAATCTAGCGCCTACTGAAAATTTTTGAATTACTCCAAAAAGTACCAACTGTCATAAATTAATATGACTGGATGACAAGCCACAATTATGACCAACGGATCATTGGAGAAATTATGCTGAAGATCAATAGGCGAATCCGCTGAGGATGTTTTGAAGCTACAATTATTCAATTGCCTTAGGATGAGGTGATATTGGGCTATAATGGGTCATTATCAGATTGCCTTTAAAATAGGGCAATAAGGCGATGTTGACATTCAATGAAGATAATTTAGATTGCCTCAAATCAGGTTGATAAAGAGTTGGAATACAACAAGCCAAAACCAATGAGAATACGGTGGAACAAATAAACTAAGAAAAAGGGTCAGTACTGACCAAGGTTGCTGAGATATCAGCAAGATGAGAGGATTGAGGAGGAAAGAGGTTTTTAGAGTTAAGAAGAAAGAAAGTAAGAGGGAGCTGACTAGATGAGATCCGCCAAAATTAATAGATTAAAATTAATAAGAGTTTTTGGGGAAATTGCTCCCTTTTTATTATAGTTGTTTGTTTATGAGTGTTCCGAAGAAATGATGATCTTCATATCGTCCATTCTAATTGCCCAGTGGGCGTAACCCAGTGCAAAAAACCCTTTGGCGGATATATAGGGTATCGCCAAATTTACAACAGTGGTTCTCACTACAGGGGCCCATTGATCAATTACAATATAATGAAAACTCAGTCACCAGCTATGTCACATCCAGGTTGCTTTGATAAGGAATCTGCATGCCACGCTGAGCCCGTTGCATATGATGATTTTAAACTTGCATTATGCTGTGCTCAAAAGATAAGATGAGCTGATCCAGGAGGTTTGCAGTGATAAGCTGCTGCCATTTGATTGCGAAGGAAATATTCATGGGTTCTTTAGACAATTTGAGTTTGCAATGGAAGGAACTTTGGATCAGTGGAGGGCGAGACTGTTGATCTCCACCTTGGATGTCAGGAGTGCTGATTAAGTCGTCTGTTACCTTTCAAGCAGTTCCGTTACATACCAAGAAGTCAAGGAGATGGTGCTGCAGTTGTTTGGTGGAACTGCAAAGATGATGCAGCGGAAGGCTGAGTTCTTGACCATTGGGTTTCAGCAAAATGAGACCCTCACTGCATTTGCTGAGCAATTTATGGTGAAAGCTCATGTGTTGATTGGGGCAGGGATTTTATCTGAAGTTGATGTGTGCATTGCAATTTCCTCTGCGGTGAAGCCATACCCCGAGATTTAAAATGTCATGGCCCCATTGTTGGAGGACGATTAACCTCTTCTTAAACTTGATCAGTTTGTATGTCGCTTAGCTGTAGCTTTCCCTCCACCCTTTATTGAGCAGAATCACACTGTCGCCGTTGTCAACCCTAATCATGTGGAGGGGGGAATCAAATGGTCGGTGCAGGTTCTGCCAAGTCACTCACCACAGTTTAACGTCCACTCCATAACTGCAATTGACAACTGGCCAACCACCACTTCGTCCCTAAATATGCTGATTGGCAGCAGGCATCCTACCAGTGTGGGTCTGTTTATGCTGATCATCTTCAGGTCAACCTTTCGCGTGGGCCAAATTGTATTAAGCACAGATGCAGGCCCTATAGGGTAAGTTGTTTTGATTGCAGTCGCCCTGGGAGCATGGGATGATGGTGCCCCATTTGACAGATCCCTTACATATAGCAGGATCGATGTTATCAAGGAAAAATCAGAGAGGATTGGAGATGGGACTCTCTATCTCTGCTATCTCGAATTCAAACGTCCTACCTGAATCTACTGTATTAATTGCAGCAGAAGCCTCCCAGTATGACGATACATTCCTCTATCAACAACCTGTTGGGGGAGTAAATGCGTTGACTTAATTACAAGCCAAAGAAATGGCGGAAAAAGGGTCTCCAGAGCGACTGAAGCCTTACACTTGTCAGATGTTTGATCAAAGTCCGTCAGACCCTATGGAACCGTTTGCAGATGCGTTGTCCCTGAGAGGAGTAGAGGTCGCCCTACCAGTGGACGCTATTGTAACAGGGTACCCTAAAGTCAGTGTGGGTATTATAAGTTTCCTATGAAAACGTGAACTGCTGAATGTACACGTAGTAAATATCCAGCATTCATCTTACTTTATGTGCACTTACTGTGACTTTGTGGCAGCCAAAACCCAAGTACAAGCTATGGTTGATATGGGGGCTCTCATTAACATTATATCCATTAAGTTAGTGGCGAAGTTGACTTTAAAACCTGATATAGACCACCAGATGGTGTATGGGGCCTCTGGAGCAGAAACCACAATCTTTGAGGGAGCGTAAAGCGCACTTTCCTTTATAGTTTAAATCCATTGTTGTTGTAGCTACGGTGGTAGTATTACCAAATAGCAACTACAATCTGTTGATTGGGACTGCATTTACGTGACAATATGGGTCTGTCGTTGACATGATGAAAGAGACCTTTGTAATTTTGGGACAGCGGATCCCAATTTACTTTACCTCCAGCGGAGTGCCAAAGGGCTTAGTGCATATGGGATAGATCAACATTGCCTACGATGAAGGGGTGATTCTAGTGCGCTATCATTGGTTAAAAGGGAAGACTTGGGCCCTTCCACATCAGATATATGCATACCAAGGGCTACCGCTTAGATCCGCTGGGCTTATCTCCATTCCCGCTGAATACCATGTAATAATAAATACTGAGTTAGAGGTGAAAAGTGCCTTCTGGGCTCTATGGGAGATCATTGGTCCTTATCAGCAATCGTGGCTTGAGCCCCACATGGCTCCAGGCATCATACTTCTGGGCCATGAGGAGATTAAGGTATTGGTAGCAAATCTTCAGAATGTACCAATTTGAATCCGCCAGCATCAAATTATAGCATATTTACATTTGAACTCAGTTGAGGAAGGCAACCAGGTTCACAAGTATAGGTCTCTAGGTGAATTTGGTCTGCCCATCAAACCGCACCTCAGTGTAATGGCGGTTGTACTGCAGGAGAATTTAATTGAGTTATCAGAAGACCAGAAGGATTGGGCAGAAGCTTTATTTAAAAAAATACAAGGAGCTTTTTGCTGTTGATGATTATATTTTAGGGTGCGCTCAGGGGTGTATATTATCTGGACACTGGGGATCATCCCCCATCATGTTCTCGGCAATCTGCCAATCAAGAGCAGCTGAAGGAGTTTTCACTGAGGAGATTAATAAGCTGCTAGAGCAGGGAACGCTTAAACCATCTAAGAGTCCATGGGCTTCACCTGTTCTGATTGTAAAAAAGAAGGATGGCACTGACCATGTAGTAATTGACTATCAGAAGCTCAATAGTATCACCAAAAAGAACCATACCCTCTGATGCGGATTGATAATGTGCTGGATTGGTTAGGTGGAGCTCGCTATTTCTTGGCAATGGATTTTACATCTGGTTATTGGTAAATTTGGTTGCCCATGGCAGAAAAAGAAAAGTGCGCTGTAATCACACACTAAAGGGCTTTTACAACCAACTCATATGCCACAAGGGCTATGTAATGCCCCAGCTACGTTTCAATGAGCAGTGGACACAATTCTGGGCGATTTGAAGCTGTCATGTGTACTTGTGTACCTCGATGATATTAATGTCTTCTCTCGCATGTTCACTGAGAAACTCACCCATTTGGAAGAGGTGTAGCCGAATGGCTTAGGCCAATATTAAGATAAAGCCCTAGAAATGTCACTTCTTCAATGATCAGCTGGAGTACCTCAGTTTTGTGGTGGATGCAACTGGTCTGAGACCCCAACCAGCCAAGGTGGAGGCTATCTAGAAGATGACTAAGCCAGCTAGTAAGAGAGACATTCAGGTGTTTTTGGGGATGGTGGGTTATTACTGATGCTTCATAACAAATTTCAGTTGCATTGGAGGTCCGCTGTTTGAGCTACTAAAGAAGGATGCCATGTTCAAATGGACGGAATGGCGCCAATGCATCTTTACTACACTTTGAATGGCGCTAATTAGTGCGCCCGTGTTGTGCTACCCTAAAAATCAATAAGGAATTTATTGTGCAGATGGATGCATCACTTTCCGCTGTTGGGGCAGTCCTGTCTCAGAAGGATGATGAGGATGAGGAGCATCCTGTGGCATACTGCAGTCGTAGCTTGAATTGACATGAATGAATTACACTGTAACCAAGCAGGAGTGCTTAGCGGTGATTTATACATATAAGAAAATTCAAGTCTACTTGCACGGAGTGAATTTTAATGTCATAATAGATCATGCATCATTGCGCTGGTTGAAGAATCTGAGTGAGCCAGAGGGGCAGCAAGCCCAAGGGATCTTAAGCTGCAGGCTTATGACTTTGAAATTCTCCACTGACCAGGAGCAAAACACCAAAACTCTGATTGCTTATCAAGATTACCAACAATTGCAGTTATGGCAGACTTAAGCAACATGTGTATGAAAAAATGCTCAGCGGAAAGTATAATGATGAACCTCCTCAAGTTATCAAGTTATTAAATGGGATCAGGACCAAGACTTTTCAAAATAATGGGGAATTGTATAAGCGTATAGGGGACACTACTGCAAATAACCTCAGACCTTCCACCAGACCAAATATTATCATGAGTGCACACCGAGCAGTTGGTTATGGTGGAGTCTGAAAGACTCTTGAATTGTTGAGGACACAGTATCATTGAGAGCATGCAATTTGACGTGCTTGAGACCCTATCATGCTGCCATCAGTGCCAGGTGGAGAAGCAGTTATTCTAGAAGACTTCATACCAGTTAGTAAAATCTCACTTTGCTTGACGTACAGTTTCTATCAATGTCATGGAACCTCTGCCAACTGGAGCTAACTGGTTTAAGTATATCCAGGAGGCAATTGACCACTTGACCAGGTGGGTTGAGGCGCGGACCATTTGTGATCTGGTGGCAGTTGCTGTGGCTAAGTTTATAATGGAATGCATCATTCAGTGTCACAGCTGCCCGCAGTTTATCCTTACTAAAAATGGCACTAATTTTACCTCTCACATACTCCCCATGCTCAATGAAATGATGGCCATCCGCAGGGTTTAACAACCCCGTATCACCATGAGTCCAACGGAATGGTTGAACGAGTTAATAATACCCTGGTAAACATACTACAGAATTTGTTTACAGATAGGCCTTTGATTGGAGTACCCTCCTTTCTACTGCGGTGCTCGCCTACAATATTAGCTACCATTCTGCCACGGGGAAAAGTCCCTTCAAATTGCTTTATGGACGTCACCCCACTCTGCCTGCGCTTTTATATGACTGTGTAGAAGACACTGACGGAAAGGACTATAACATTATCTGACTGCCTTAATGAACATGCTGATTAAATTACAAACTGAAGTGTACTTGTTCAGCTTATTCAAGAAAATCAAAAACCAGGCTGCCAATAATTTATGGCGAGGCAGCCTAGCACAGTTCAAAGACGGAGTTATGGTGCTATTCCACAATCAGCACGGGTTTGGGTGGAAGCACAAGCTCGCAAATATTTGAATTGGGTTATTCAAGACAATAGAAAAAATTCGTGTCACCACTTATACTATAAAGGACCCCATGAGTGGTTGGATTATAAATCAATTGCACGCAAAGTTTCTTCGGCCATATAAGCAGCAATAAAGCCTCTCCAAAAAATAAAAAAAAACAAAACGAATATGATTGAACGAAAATATCTCATGTGAGTTATAACTACGTTTATTTGGGGTTGCTACTGGAGGTCTTTCATTATAAAACTTCATCTTTCCGCCTTTTTTAAGTTTCTTGGGGTGTTCCTTTTGTTTTGACTGATGGGACCTTCATTTCTTGTTTTGCCGCTTTGAGGGTGCCGTGGATTCGATGGACCCTTAGCAGGTTGGTGGTGGAGGCAAAGGCTGCCATGGTGAGAGTGAGGGGGTCAACGTCCGCTCAGGGGCCACTGCATTAGTCAGAGGAGGTGAGGCTGGTGCAGCGGAACTGGAAGAGGATGACGGACTAGGTTTCATGGCAAAAGGCGAGGTAGTGAGAGCTAGGCTGGTTGATCAAGTCAAAACCGTTCTTGACCCACTAAGAGCAAAGCCTACAACCACATGTGTTAATGGTCCTTGGAGATCAATGAGTAAGCAAGCAGAGGAGGTTGGAGTTGTAAGGGCTGGCGAGTAAGCATGTGAGTCCCAGCTTGAGGGGAAGATGCTGCGCTCAGAGCCAGGCAATCTACAAGGAAGTCCTCCATGATCAGATATGTTATCAGAAAAGGAGCAGCTGCGATAGCTGTTGTTTGCTGGGCCCACTCAAGGGCTGCCTGGTACAGCTCTATCCCTGATTCTAAAGCAGTTGCAAGATCAAAAATTAGGTTACTTAAGAGCACCATGATGGGAAAGTACTGGGATGGATTTTTGGCGCTGAGGGCAGCGAACACTGCGGTGAATCCAGATTGAAGGCGAGCTAGCCAGTTGTTGTGGAAGTTTACCCCAGGGACTGAAAGCGGGTAGGAGCGTGGGGAAAGGACCCCAACCAGCTGGCTATCACCCACTGCACAAAGCACAGCATCCACTGAACAGACAAAGCTGCGGGATGAGGCTCAGAAGGAGATGGGAGCACTGTCCAACTAAAGCCACTTTCCAGGAGCTGGGCCACTTCATTAAATGAAGGCCTTAGCTCCGCTCCCCTCCCTAGCGTAGCTGGGCCACTATGTCCCCAAGGGGCGCGCCAGGAAGCCAAATAGATGATGAATTCAGGAAGGACCTCTTCCTGGGTTAGAACGGTTGCAAGGTCCATGTCAGCCTCATCCTCATTAGCCAGGGGAAGGGGAAACTGGGGAAGAGGGATGTGGCCTGGGTCGGGCAACTCTGCAATAAGCCACAAATGGAAGAAGAAATTGAAATCTTGGACCTGTGGCTGTTGGCGGGTGATGGTTTGCATTGCTTTGAAGGAAAAAAGATGTACAGTTTATAATTCAGTCAAAGGGGGTAATGTCATGAATTTATATGACTGAATGACAAGCCATAATTATGACCAACGGATCATTGGAAGAATTCTGCCAAAGATTCATAGGGCGAATCCGCTGAGGATGTTTCAGAGTTACAAGTATTCAATCGCCTTAGGATTAAGCAATATTGGGTTATAACAGGTTGTTATCATATCACTTTCAAAATAGGGCAATAAGGCGATGTCAACATTTGATAAAGATAATTTATATTGCCTCAAATCAGGTTGATAAAGAGTTGAAGAACAACAAGCCAAAACCAATGAGAATATGGCAGAACAAATAAACTAAGTAAAAGGGTCAATACCGGCTGAGGTCACTGATATATCAGCGAGATGAGAGGATTGAGGAGGAGAGAGGTTTTTAGAGTTAAGAAGAAAGGAAGTAAGAGGGAGAGGACTAGAAGAGATCTGCCAAGACTAATAGATAAAAAAAAGAAGAGTTGAGGAAATTGCTCCCTTTTTAATATATTTGTTTGTTTATAAGTGTTCTGAGAAACAGATGATATTCATATTATTCGTTCTAATTGCTCAGTGGGAGTAACCCTGTGTGAAAAACCCTTTGGTGGATATAGGGTATTGTCAAATTTACACCAACATTCCACTGAAATAATGCCATAGCATTCTTCAGATTGTTTAAGATGACTATGTTTGAATGAAGCAATCACCAAAAAAGCAGTCAATGTGATCAATTTCCTGGAAACCAATTGTAAAATCTGGTGTTAAAAGATCTACAGGGGGGATAATTGATCATACACTGATGTAAAGAACGCGGTTATGGAAAATTTCAGTAGCCCTAAGAGGATGGCTAACTATATGGTAGAGCTTATAAGTATTTAAGGATTAATCTCAGTTGTAAGAATTTATGGGGGCCCAAGTTGGCTCTGGTTGCACACTGGCGGGTCCCAACCAGCCACCAGAGGAACCAAGCAACTTCTGTGAGTATGGCCCCCAACCCTATAGTTGACGAGGTAGAATACATCTTTGCAGATGCACTAAACTAACCTCAGTGGGAGTTATAAATACACAGAAATCCTTAAAAGATGGTGTCAAAATATGAGGATCGCTTGTTTGGCAGTTGTTATCCTGAATGTCTATTCAGGCTGAAGTTCTGTTAGCTGATCCTCAATAGTGCCTGGAGTTTATGGGATTCAGACCATCTTTTAACTCACTAGGCCTATTAAATTCTCCTCAACTCTTCTGGACAATTTTGGGCGTAATATCCCTTCATAATTGGGAACTTCAGCTGAGGCAGGCAAAGTTGAAAGCTGTGGATCCTGAGATCCCAGCTTGCCAACACTCTCCAAAGGCGACTAAAGATACAAATTAAAATAAAGATAAAATAAAATAGACTTTTATTAGACTGGATTATTTGATGATAATTCATCAGGCCAGGAGCCAGTATTTATACCTCTAGGGCATCTTCTGGACACATCAGAGTACAAAATTTCAACAGATATTTTACCACCTCAGTTTGGCCTTGAACTGATACAATTGAAACCTTTTCTTAGGTTTATTGGTGGCAAAATACTCTTAAAATCAGGAGTACTTCAGTTACAAAAATTGTGATAAAAGCATGAAAAATTGTCCTAAGATCTTCTTGATTTGAGTTTCGTCATACTGCTGATGAAATACACCTTCTGTGAAATTCTTGCCTCCATTGAAGTAAATGATGCACCCCTAACTGGGAAGTCAGCAGGATTTTTCCTTGATAGCACTAGGTAACCCCTTTTCAGTGGTCCATGCAAGTGCTATCATGCCAATTACGCAGATTGACATATGAATTTTCGCCCTAGGGCGGAAAATTGATTACGTTGTTCATTAATTTGATTGTCCATGGGACTTTTAAGCATAACTTCATGTCATCCCCAATTATTTTGTATACAAATTTCTTAATATTGATCCCAATTAATCAGGACTAGTTGCCAAGGGATTGGGGCAGAGATAATTGGCTCAACTGTGAGAATGTATTCAGCCCAAGCTGCTAATAGTATAATTAATTAAATTGACGTTGAGTTGATCAACCCAGCTGAGTAGTTGCAGATAAGGTAACCTAAATGTGCGGGGGTATTTGGCACAAGCTCAAGTAGTATAATTAAATCCGCGAAGCAATAATCAGCCTGAGCCATGTTATTATACTAGGTTTTAATTAGATTTTTAGTTTAAGCATTAGGTGGATAAATAGTCCCAATCTTTAAGTTGTCAAAGATTTATTTTTGAGTCAACCACAGAATTTGACAGATGGTAAAATAGAAATGGTGGGAGGAGAAATGATCTTATCTAAAATAAAACAAATCTTTAGAAACAAAGTAGCAAATCCTATGACCTGCACCAAAGAAGATTTTAACCCAAGAGCCACATAACCCAAGAACTGTGCCGCAAACCATAATTCCCCTTATATAGATGCAAGTAAGGGTACTTGCATCTATATAAGGGGAATTATGGTTTGCGGCACAGTTCTTGGGTTATGTGGCTCTTGGGTTAAAATCTTCTTTGGTGCAGGTTCAAGGATTTGCTCTTGAGAGGAGAGGGTAAGAATGTGAGCTGGAGCAAGAACTGAGGGTGGAGGAGCAATGAGCACGCCATGATTGGCTGTTCCTCATTTTAACTTTAATTTTTTTAACATTTTTCTAGATTGAGGCGCACTCAATCATTAAAGGATAGAACTTGATTGACAGAAAATTCAGATGTGTTTAAAAAAAATATTGGGGAGCTATAAAAAGGGAGGGTAGAATCAGGGTTAATTATCTAACATTCCTTAGAAATTTTGATTTTACTATCTGAACACATCATAAAATCATCAGGATTTTTTAAAAAATTCTGTATTTTTGGGAAGTGTGGCAGTATTTGAGGCTTACCTGGAGTACTTCTGGCGTTTTTGGTAGATTTGAGAGTAACCTTACACAGGCTTTTTAATTCTGTCAATATTAAGTACTAGATAGTCTTAGGATTAAAGTGGGCACAAGAAAAGCATTTTTTAATAATAAGATTGGCCTTTTTTACCTGAAAAGTGGTATTAGGCACCACCTGGCTTCTTGCCTTTTGTAAAAAGCCTTTCATTTTATTTTTTTGCCAACCTTCCAGCAGGATTAAACTAATGAGACTTCATTCCTACAGGGCAAGTGTTGGGATTTGGCCTCATAGGTTGAATCCTCAACCTTGGGCTATCAATTCAAAATATTCCAGACAAACTTGGCCCATACTTAAAATTTATATTTATATATTTTCAGTACTTTTTAAGAGCTTATGGCCTTAAATCAATAATATAAAATAAATGCATTGAATGATTTATAATGTCAAAGTACTTATCATTACTAGTAGAAATAATTTCCCACTAAGAAGAAATAAAAAGTTAATTTTCTTAGTGATGAGATATTCCACTAGGAAGCCACTGGGGCTAATTTGACTCTAAATTGTTTAGCTTCTAAAGGACTAGTGGCCAACAAACTGGAAAAATTAAAACTAATACTCTCTGCCAGGTGCTTACATAGCTACCTGGTGAAGACATATCTTCACAAAGATTTAGTAATTCCAACTATAAGAAGAATTTAATGTACACTAAAGGGTCCACTCCAAGAATTAAATAGGATGAATAAAGATAAGAAGGAGCCCCTCTAGCTTGCATATATGAGCTTTATCTACTGCTGGTGATTAACTAAGCTTGAACCTAAGTGGATGCTACAAATGCCATGGGCAGTTTGAGACAAGAACTACTTGAACTTATGGAAACAGCTATGAAAGAAGTGAGATTTGGGATTTAATGGATACGTGATGTTCAATAATGTGATAAACAGCATGATAGTTAATAATTATGCCAAAAATTCCACCAAAATTGCAGAGGTTGACTATACGTTCAAAAATTATGAGTGGCAGAGGAAGGTTTGATATAAATTATGGTGCAATAAAATCATAATATTTTTATTTTGATGTTGGAACAACTCTTGAAAGAGCACTGCTAAATCTACCCAACTATCCCAAAAGGACCTGAGATAGGTTACTGGAACTTAGGCTTCTCTCAGCCAAACCAATACCTCGCCGCCCTTTCCAGTCTCCTTCGCCAAGGATCACTGAGAAGTACTTAGGTTTGTTGCAGCCAACAAATTGGATGTTACCAAAGCGAAGTACAAGAAAATTTCAAGCTTAAAGTTTCAGCAAATCCAAAACCTCTCAATAAGCCAAATGAAGCAGCCAAACTAGATGAATGCCTCACCTTTTGTTTGCTGACGCTGAGGTTTACAGTTGATCAATTAGGCCAGCCAAACCAAAGTCTTCAGCACTAAATTTGTTTTCCTTGATGAGGTTACCAGAAACCACAACAATTCACTCAGGTTAGCTGAGCCAAAGGGCCTTGAGCCCAAATTTCTCTCATCTGCTGCTTTAATGTACTTGACATTTTTATATTTTTAATTTTATTTGAGGTGGGTCATCCTGGGGATGATACCGCACCAAACAAGGGAGATTAAAATGAATGAGAAAGGAGGATGAAATCCCAAAAAACCTCCATGTATGGCGTATGATATGCCAGGAACTCTATGGACCACCTTTGCTATTTGCTATCTCTGTTCAGGGCATTGGCGCGCAACGTCAATACAGTCATAATTTTCCCTACCCAAAGTTCATTGACTGAATTAAACTTGGGGAGGCAGTGGTTGATAAAACATATTCTACCATTGGGGTATCCTCCCCTTTGCTTTAATTTATTTTAATAAAATATTTGAGGTATGTCATTATTTTAAACCTTTTATATATCATTATTAGTTTAATTTTCACTATTAACTGAAATTTCCTTCCAGCCTCAAAGATTTAAGTTTTCCTGAAAAAAAAAACATTCCATGATTTAAAGGTTTTTGAAACTACCCCCAAATGCCTAAAAATGTCAATGCAAAGCTATACTCTAATTCTCCTGCCTTCACCTACCCGCCAATCAATATCCCTCTTTTCTCTTTATAAACGTAGAGTTTTAAGCTAAACCTCGCTGCCTTTATCCTTTTAACTTTAGTCTCATTCTTCCATCCCATCAATGAGTGCTTCACCTCCCTAAATTGACTATTGTCTCTATTAACCCCAACTGCTTTGATATTGATGGCTACAGGCTCATACTGTCCACCAAACTCTGAGAAAGTCGTCAATGTCTATGATAATGAGACAATCATTTGCTTCACTATTGCGCCTTCTCTAGACAATGAGCTCACCCTTGACCTTCTTAAAAAGTACACCGACGTTTCTTATAATAATTACTTCCTCAATCCTTAAAGCAGTTGTTGGACTCAACTGCAGGGTTGATTGGACGTATCCATACTGCTGCTTTATGTGACTGTTTTTGTTGTTTTCATTTTGGTTTCTCTAAGTTGTCATTGCTTCCATCCAACCAAAATTTCAGGATGCTGCTTATGCTCCTCTGTGTTTTTTCTACCTTGACCTCAAGCCGGAATCACCAACTGTCTTGAAAAAACTTTAGGCTGAATCAGCCTGTTAGTTCTATTGCCAAAACTAAGATTGCCATTCTTAAGTTGGGCCAAACACCAAAATACTTTCCTTTTATAATTTTGACTCTTAAATTATATTTTTCAACCTGACGCCACACAATCTAAGTTTATTTACTCTTCAGATTTTAGTTTCTAAAGGATGCCACACCACCATATGAACCTGATATTACGCCTAACCCATGTAAGCCTCTCAAGAATGTTTCATATTTTTACATACTTTCCCTCGGACCATATGTTGAGACAAAGCTTGCCAATCCTGAGCAGGGTAAATTGCCAAACTCTTGGGATCCCTGCCTCTTCAAAATCAAGCTGAACAAGATTAACCATCCAGAAACAATTTTGATGAAAGAGATCGTCATACAAATGACTGCCTATAGATTATAAGACCAAAAACTACTCTTTCACTCCAGATCAATACCTAACCCAAAATACCTTGGGTTATCACCTACAGACCAAATCTGGCATTTTGGTACTCTGATGGGGCTGGACAACTGTTGGATTTTGAGATGACCACATAATCCAACCTTTTAACTGATTGATAAATTTAAAATTTAAGTTATAATTATTAGTATTGGCAACAGCGGTTGACTGATGAAATTATTGTTGGGCACTATCCCTGATGATATTAAGTATGAATTTGATGAGGGAACAACACCTGATAGTTGAATTATAGGTAATAATTCAGAGTGGAATGAATGGGTCACCGTCAGAAACTACCAAAGCCTTCAAATGCCAGAGGTAGAGAGTAGGATTGTCATCAGCCAAAATAATTGGTTTTGAGTTCCTAATACCAATTGTTTTATCTGCCAAACAGCCTAAGGTTATGCTGCCTAATAAACTCAAGATGATGGACCTGACGAAATTTGGTGCCTAACACTTGAGGGTCAAACCAGCATAGGAGCGCAAATAATTTCCAGTGGACAGCTGAAAACTTTTGTGCCGATTTTAACTATAAAAACCCTCAATTATTCCCCAGTAAAAGCAGACAAAAACTTGATAATAACTTTAATGTTTTGCATTAGTTGTTTAAAATTACTCTTAAGGTAAGAGTACAAAGATATAGATAACCTTAAGTTATTACTATCAAGTCTCCACTTGGCTCTGCAAGAAGAGGATAGGGAAAGTGTTCCTACCAGTACCAGAACATCTTCAAAATGAAGAAGCACCTGTCTAGCGTTGGACAATTCACTCAACGTGGCTTTTGGGCATTCAACTCTAATAATAGTCTTCATAATATTATTAACCCAGTTAATCAATTTCAATCAAATCAATGCAGGTATCCATGAATCTGTGGTTTTAGAAATTAGGGCCAGAAGAGGGCAACCATATAAGTGCCCAGATTTAAACACCAACCCTGGTGAAATAATTACCAATTTCAGTCAAACCTTAAAGGGGGCAATGTTGGGATTTGCCCTTATAGGTATGAATCCTTGATCTTGGGCTTGTAATGTAAACATTTCTTTAGGCAATCTCAGCCTATATTTATATAATGTTTATATCTATTTATCAATACTTTAATGGGCTTATGGCCCAAAATTATTATTTATATCTATTAAGTAACATCTAACAAATTAAAATGCCAGAGTGCTTATAATTGACTTAGCAGAGGAAAATTCCTAATAAGAGGAGCCAAAGAGCTAATCCCTCTAGTGATAAAATTTTCTACTTTGAAAAGCCACTAGTGTTAGCTTGACTCATAATAATCCAACTTTCAAAGAACTACTGGCCAAAAACCAAAAAATCTCGAAAGTAAGTTTATTGGTGAGTTAAAGTGAAGGCGTGATACATGACGTTGAGGTGTGAACAGAAGTCACCCACCTTCTGACAAGAATATGCTACCCTATACTGTGAAACAGTAGTTGATTGGGGAAGTCTGCACAGGCTGTGGACATTTGGGATGGTAAAGGACGTTATGTGGAGATTAAAAATTGGTAGACCAATCATTTTGTAATATACCTGAAACAAATTAGCAAAATCTTTATGAGGAGAAAAAGTCACATCATGGGTGATGGGAATAAATTTATCCGCTGTAAAAGCTAGCACTGTTTTATCAAAACAAATGGAGCAACTGGAGGCTACTGTGGTTGGTAAAATGGAACCAAGTAATGCCTCATCATGATACTGGAACTGAAACACAGCAAGCAGCATCTTATAGACAGTGGACATAGGATTGTATGAGAAGATATGACACCAACTGACAAACCCACACACTTGGGAAAGGGTTAAAAGGGACAGGAAGGGTGACGAGGGGATGTCCACGCTGAACTTCAGCAAATCTTCTTTTTTGACTGGCCTATTATGTAAGGATCTGGGAATCCCAATTTGAATCTGGTTGCAAACTAATGGGTTCAGATCAGCCACTAGAGGAATTAAGAAACTGATGTCAATGTAGCCCTTAAACCCTCTAGTTGATAAGGGGAGAGCCATGCTTGAAGATGCACTAAAATAGTCTCACTGGGAGCCATGATGCTCAAAACGATTAAGATAACAAAGTAAAAACGGTTGGAGAGGAAATGAATTTATTTAAAATAAAACCAAAGCTAAAGAAAGAAATAGTCAATACCCCCACAAGTAAGAACACTGGCCTTTAAATAGAAAAGAGGTATTACGGTTTGTGTGTCTGTTCTTGTAATTTAAGCTCTTAGGTTGGCATCTTCTCCAGATGCAGGTTCCTGAGTTTGCTCTTAAGAGGAGAGGGTCAGTTTATGAGTTGGCACAAGAACTGAGGGTGATGGAGGCAATAAGCACGCCATGATTGGCTATTCCAAATTTTCCTTTCTCTAAAACGTTTCCTTTTTATAAATTGAGGCGCACTTTAGCTTTAGAGGTTTAGAACTTGATCAAAAGCAAATTCAGAAAATTATTGTAGAGATATTGGGATAATATCAAAAGAGAGGTTAAAATTTGGGATTAAAGTCTTCAATATTTCTTGGCAAAATTGAATTTTTGTATTTGCAACTTCATAAAATCGTCAAGATTTTTTGAAATTTGGGACCTTTAGAAGGTAGGTGGTAGTATTTGGGAAAAACCTGAAGCACTTCTGGCGTTTTAATAGCTGATGGATTTATATATACAGGATCTTAATTTTGTCAATACTAAGTACTAGATAGTGGAGGGATTGGAGTGTTCACAAATATGTGTTTTTCTTATAATAAAATTGGCCTTTTCTACATAAAAAGGGGCAGTAGGCACCACCATGCTTCTTGCCTTTTGTGGAAAGCCTTACATTACACTTCATTTTTTGCTAACCTTCCAATAAGATTGCTAAATTGGGACTCCATACCCCTAAGGTAAATTATCATTGGGGTAAGGTAGGGATTGATCCCATGACATTGGTGGAGTGGATCAGAAAGGTCACCTAACTTATGGAAAGTATAGGTTACCTATCCTGAAAAACAGAGGTTGAACTAGGAGAATCTGAGCAGGCTGTTGACATTTTTGGGATGAGGAGGGACGTCATGTGAACATCATCAATTGTAAGCCCCATTATTGGTTGCAATATTCATAGCAATCAGAAAGATCTCTTTTTGAGGAGTACAAGGCTCATCTTGAGTGGTAGGAATGAGGATTCCGCAGGATAAGCTAGCACCATTAGATTTGAACCTAGCGAAACAGATGGAGGAAACTGTGGTCAATGAAATGGAACCATGTAATGCAATATCTCAATACCAGTACTGACATTAAGAAAGCATCAGCTTATAGACAGTGGCTATAGGATTTGTATTAAAATATGTCAACCAACTGACCAACACACACTTGTATAAATCTGGCAGGTACAGGCAGGGCGGCAAGGGGGTCCACGCTGCACTGCACAATTTTGTTATTTTGAATGGCTTATTATGTAAAGATTTGGGACTCAAGTTGGCTCTGATTGCACACTGTCAGGTTTCAATCAGCCACTAGAGGAGCCAAGCAACTGATGTGAGTGTGGCCTTTGCCCTCTAGTTGAGGGGAGAGCCATCTTCACAAATGCACTAAAATGGCCTCAATGAGTGTTATAGTACACAGAGTCCTTAACTTATGGCAAAATGGAAATGGCGGGAGAGTAAATGTTTTTTTAAAATAAAATAATCGTTGAGAAAAAATAAGCCAGTACCCTCAAAGGTAAGAGCATTGGCCTTTAAATAGGGGAAAAGTTATTAAAGTTTGTGGTGATGTTCTTGGGTTCTGTGGCTCTTGGGTTGGCATATTCTCTATCTGCATATTACTGGGTTCACGCTCATGGGGATAATGTCATCTTGTGATTTGGCATGAGAACTGAGGATGAAGGAGGCGATGAGGCATGCCATGATTAGCTGTTCCCCAATTTTTAGCTTTCTTTAAATTATTGTTAAACTTTTCTTTCTGCTCATAGTAACTTCCAAGTGATTTTTTATTAAAAAAAGTAAAAGAGTCTAACTAGCCTACGTCTACCTCCCTCATTAGCTCCCCCTGATGACCTTAGATTCTCCTCCAGCTGCTCCCATATGGGGCGGCGGTGAAACACCACCAAGCATTTTCTGTCTGGCGGAGAAATTGTGCTTGGACTGGTTCATCCAGTCCCACTAAATGATCAGTTCAGTTAATTCCACCCAAGGACCTTGCCATCCACCTGGCACGTGCCCAGGCAGTGCCTCACAGCCCACTTGTTCTCCCCAATCCCAGCTGTGTTTTGTCCTTTGGGTCAAATATGGGAAATTGTTCCCACAGAAGAGAAAGCCGTTATTGACTTGGCCCAGGTGATGATGATACTGGCCAGTTTTATAGATTTCCGCTCCTATAAGGAGTATTTTGATCTAGGATTCACTTGTGAAGCTGATGCCACCATTGTGGCCACCGTTCCCCTGGTTTTCCAGGACATCCCTATCCCCACAACGTGCACTTGGCTCCCCACTGACACCACTATGGTAGTTCAGTTTTCAGGGTTGCCCACTCACCTTCCCTCACGTTGCTCCATCATGAGTTGATGGAAGGTTTGGCCACATATGTCTCAAACCCCATCCTCCAATTTGTGGTCCCCAATGGGGCTGCTCGCTTAGCTGGGCCTTGGGAATTTGCCACGATTACCCAAATTTCAATAAAATCTCTTTATCAATTCCTCATGCCACCATTCCTTCTGCCCCTGACAACCATTTTGGGCTTACATTGAGGGAGGACAGAGCATCTGTCTGTCCTGATATGAGTTGGATCACTTGAAGTGTAAATGCCCCTCTCTTGGTGCTTCTGCCAGACCTGCATTTCTTCGTCTGGCCCTAATTTGCCAAAAACCCCACTGCCTTTCCAGTATGAGGTAAAATCCTTCCCCCCCTATCCCAAAGCCTGCTTCTGCTACAGGACCCTCAGCTGCCCATAAGTCTTCTCCTCAGTCCAGTGCCACCTGTGCCTCAACCAATCAGGAATTGGCTTGGACAACAGTTTGTTCCCACGTTATTCTTCAAATGAAAGCCTCAGTTGATCGACTCAAAACCCCAATTTCCATTATGACTTGAACCCATGGACTTCACTGGATGAAACTGATGAAATAGCAATGTAATCAAAGACTCAAAAACCAGAACTGAAGAATAATTCAGGTACAGCACCCCAAATCAGATCTCTTGGAGCTTTATGCCCCCTGTCCAAAGCCCATGTGTTCTGCTCTTAACAACAGCTCACTATTGCTGCAGTTGAACACCCAGATATTAGCGCCATCCGTGAGTTGGCTGATTCATCAGTTGCAGTACTTGCCAAGAATCTTTCTCCTTCCATTATTGCTCCAACCATAGTTCCACAGGGCAAATGTGACATCCTAACCCTCCATAAACAAGTAAAGGCTGCCATCCAGAAATCTGGTAATGCTCCACAGGCCAAGCCAAAAGCCACCAGCACCACTTTACTTTATCATCCTAGCTTCCTTCCATCATTTTCATTCGGAGAACTGCTTTTCCAAACACCTACGTGCAATTTTTGATGCAGGTAATTTTGATGACCAGCTAACCATCAGCCATCATGTTCCCTATATTGCTGATATCCCCACACCATTGCTCTCTGCCTTGGCCCGCACTCTTGCCTATGAGGAGGACTATGATAATGAAGATGAGCCACCCAATCCCCCTTCCACCATGGTGGGTTGAGCAACTCGTCGCTGTCCGCCTGGTTGGTTGCATTCTTGTTTAGCTGTGTTTTGCTCGCTCATTTTGGGTGGTCAAATCATTCTTTTTGGGTAGGTCTGTTAATTTGTTATTTTAGCTCTTCAAGCTTTAGTATGTCCATCCCCTGGTTGGCATACCTCAAATAAAGTTAAGTCTATATTTAAAATTATTGTTAAGATTTTTATATTGTGATGTGCTCCATCCTCAAAGGTCTGGTACTCGTTCAAAAGCAATTTTTAGAATCAACATAAAGGATACAAGGGAAAAATAAAAGGGAGATAAAATCTGTGTTAAATTTTCAATATTACTTAGCAAAATAAAAATTTCCATATCTGGGACGTCATAAAACTATCAGAATTTTTTAAAACTTTTTAGATTTTTAGGAAAATGGGTGGCAGTTTAGGGGGACTCTTTAGAGTACTTCAAGCATTTTAGTATAGTTGACGGATTTATCTACATATGAGCTCAATCTTGTCATTTTTAAGTACTAGATATAGAAGTTGTTATAGTGGGTATGATATGGACTTTCATAAAAAAGTTGGCCTTTTCTAACTGGAAAGGGGTAGCAGGCACCACCTGGCTTATTGCCCTTTTTGGAAAGCTTTACACAGTACCATATTGGCCAAAGATAAATTGACTGGTTGAAAGAGTAATTGCTACCTTAACTGCTACACTATGGAAACTGTTAACAGGGAAGACATCTGCATAGGCATCATATCTAAGCTCATTGGCTTTTTTCTAGAAATCAGCTACCAAGAGGCATGAGAAAACGTTCTTCCTGTACTCTATAGGAGAAAAGCAGTGTTAACACCAATTCTATATTCAACATTGAAATTAACATTGGGAGATAAGATCTGATCTGCACTTAAGTTGATTAGCTAATATTTTGACTAACTTCATTCCAAAGCTCTTAATAAAATTCTTGGAAAAAGGATCCAGTCCAAGGAGTACAATGATAGAAAACAACCAGCCTTAAAGAATTCAAAGTTGGAGATAAGATATCTTTATTATGATATTTATGGATTATTTCTCAAAATAAGCTGGATGCCTTATGGACAGAGCATCTGAAAGTAATTTTGAAATTGCAACAGATGCATATACATTCAAGAATATTTTAGTGGTCATATAGTTAGCAGAGTCCATAGTAAATTCTTAAAAAACTGGTTCTAAAAAGAAAAATAGAAATATATAAAGAAGAACTATGAATTTTGCCTCCCAGAATCTTTAGAAGCCTATGATACCTCTTGGGGAGGAGGATAAATGATGGCTGTAATTAAAAACTAATTTAAGGAGAAAAGCTCATCAAAAGAGAACCAGTCACTATTAATTTTTGTGCAGATGATAAGTGAAGTAAGGGTAAGGCAATAATAAACAAAATTCAGTGGGAACACTATTTAAGTATAGAATCAATAAACGCCAAATTTCTGCATGGGTGAGGGGAAAAACAAATGCATAATTTGAAGCGAGTAAGTAGAAATTTTGCCAGATGAAATAGTCAAGCTTGGAGATGTTTTTACTTTTATGCCCTATTTATTAGCTTTGGCTCAATTTTGAAATTGGTTCATACCTGTAATATTACCTATTACTGTTCATCAATTATTGGCTAATGTTTATATGTTTAATCTAATGTCAGGATTTGTTACAGATGTTGATGCCAATTAATGGTTAATTGGGCACAATTGTCAAAAAATTAGTAGGTAAATTTGTTTGATGAACGAATAGCCAATATCTGAATTACTACCTCAGATCAGTTTGGTTGATGTACTTCTCAATTAGGGGTGTTTCTGGAGTTCCAAAGCATTATAATGATTAATCTTATGGTAGTTTACATTTCACCCTGGGCAATGTGGCCTCCAGTAAATGAGTAATTGATTCCTTATATTAATAAATGACTACTATCCTGTGAAGGTTGACCTACTGGTCTGATTAAGGCGTTGGAACAAGCATAATTTAGAATTCAGCCTAGAAAATTTAATTTATTGTAGAGCAATTAAGTACTTTTTATTAGGTGCCATATGAAAAGTTGAGCATAAACCTCCCTATATAAGCCCCTTGTATTTCTAATACAAAACAGAAAATTTGACAGTTAAATAGTTAATATATTTTCAGTTCTATTGAAGAGTTGAAGGTTTTAGTTGTCCTAATTAACATCTCAAAAAAAACTATGAGAGAATACCTGAGTGGGGTTTGAGCCACTTATAAACTGACCTGACTATATAGTTATTTCCATAAATCTAGCAAGCTCTTTTATCCTTACACCAAAGTCTGACCCTGTGCAGTAAACTTGCCAAGAAAGTTTACATACACTATAATACCACCAATACTGAATGTGTCAGGGAAACTGGAGTGCAGGAGGTCGCTGGAGGGAAAGATACAGGCCAAAGGTGACACAACAAGGCCAAGTGACCCAACAAAATGAAGAGATGTCCTAAAAGATCAGTATTGTGTTTCCAAATAGATCTGTGGAACAAAATGCATATCAAACTGGCCACAAGCATCAGGGACATAAGGACCTGGGAGCTGGGAAGGGTGACGAAAAACCTAGGGCAAAAGGCAGTGAAATAGGAGGAGGTGGAGCCTGCAGCATAGGTGGCGGACTCAGGTACAACAGGAGGGGCGAACCAGTTCAGAAAATGGACTCCAGCCATTGCAAAACTCTGCAGAGTAGTTTTTATATGGAAAACCTGAGTACAGAAGATGTGCCAAAATCCTAAATTTTTTTAAGGATCAGTTTATCTGAGAAAAGCAAAGCCTTTCTCATCTTGGGACTAAATTTATAGGGGGTTTCTTCATGAAGATTCCAGTGGTTATTGGAATCTGATATGAGCTACAAATTCGTCATTTTTCAACGAAATCAAAAAATTTCGAATTTGGCCAGATTCCAAAACCTCATATCTTGTGATTTTTTGGGTGTTGAGTTCGATTCCCACCTTAGCTTGTGTATCAATCAAGCCATTTCCCTCATCCCTGGCTGGCAAAGCCAAAACCCATTTTTTGTCAATGACCTTAGATAGGTGATTGGTGACCCTTATGGGTTCTGGTCTCTGCCCCAAGGGCTTGTTGGATTTGGCTTTAGATGGGCGATTAATTTCAGGAAAAATGTCACTAGCTGTGACAGAATGCAATTGTATATTCATATAATTCTAGAAAGTACAATAAATTCGCCCTATTTAATAAAGTAAAGTTTTAATTTAAATTAAAAAATTATTTATTTAAACCCTCAGTTTGAGATTTGTTGAACTTTTTGGTGATAACAATGTCAAGAATTAAGAGCATAAGTAAAGAAGATAGGTCTTTAATTAATCTCAATTATAGCTAGCGAGTAAAGCCACCAGCTTAAACCTTCTCAAAACCAAAAAAAAACAGTGAGACCTCAAATCAGTTCCATTTATTTGTTATGTGAGACCTAATTAGTGCCACATCTAGGATTATCCTAGGTAAATTTCTGCAATCTTAAAAATCTAACTTCTCACTAGCAAACAAAGGACAAGTTAACAAAAGCCACTGTAACAAATTAATCACTCTTTAGAAATTCTTAAAGTCTTTAAGGCCCATTTTACTTGATACTGTTACAAAAAATACTAAAAGATAAAATCAAGACCTACAGATCAAGAGAAATGCGCTTTTCTCATAAGCCAATTATTGCATGAGCTAGCTTCATTGCCATAGGGCCTTTATAACTCCACTAAAACATCTTAACATGCAGTAAACAAGATAATTATTGACCTCAATGTGTATTAGTTCTTAACTTTCTTAGATAGAATTAAAATGTTCAACATAACTTTTCTTATCAGCCTCAACGTCCATGCAAAGTATATAAACAATTACAGAAGCTAGTTAGACATTATATAAAGGAATTGTTTATTATTAGACACAGCATCTTTGATTAATAAAAATTATATTGGGGAGAAGTTTTTTTAGAAAAACTGATAAGGTTAACGCTATAATGAAGATAGAAGCATAAAGGAACATAAGAATCGTTAAGATCTTTCCTAATATGGTTGGCTATTACCATAAATTCATACTTTTATTTGCTAAGATTGCTGAGTCATTAACAGATTTACTAAAAAGGTGATAACTTTGACTGGGGGAGATTAACAAGATGTAATTCTAGAGTTGAGACAAAATCAGCTAATAGCTCCTATTTTGCTTTTTATGACCCAAAAAAGAACTTCTATTTCTATGATAACGCTCAAGATGGATCATATGAGAAATTCTCATGCAATCTGAATATAATGGAGTGAATTATCCTATTGAGTTATACTCCAATTTTGTTTGAAATTAGAAGTAAATCACCAATCATTGAACGATAGTGTATTATGGTGTTAAGTGAGTTAAACGCCTTAGACTTTGTGTAAATGGAGTCCCATTAAGTAGGTACCTACCATTTATCCTTACAATGTTAATATAAAATGAAGGACCTTTAAAGTTGCTTTGTAAGATAAGAGATGTAACAAAAATGTTATTAAAAGTAAATTTTGCACTGTAAAAGATACAAAATCTAAGATTTGATAGACTTTTAAGAGTACTAGTGTACCACCTTTATTCCAGAAGAGGTGTCCATTTGTATGATCTAATTGGACTTCCTGAAGAAACCTGGTCTAATAGAACCAATGAGATTAAGATGTTATAAAGATATTTAAAGGAACTCAACAACTAAATTAGCAACCCTAAAAGCTTGTAAACAACAACTGTACCCAAATGTGAGCATAGTAACCAAGATAACCTGTCCAAAAAAACAAGCAATCTTGTCAGAACAGACATTAAAAAGATGCGCAACTGTTTGAAGTTGTGGTACTACTATTAAGAAATTACTGAGACATTAGCAATACCTCGATATACTGCGTCCCACTTGTGACATTCATGCAATTTTTGAAGTTTGAGTTAAACCCAGTGGCATACACTGTCCCTTTCCACAAGTAAATTAATATTGTGAGACTAATAAGACAAGCATCTAGAGGAGCTAATACATAATAGTTTTGCTTTTGAACATTTCACTTAATGGTTAAAACAGCATCAGTGAAAACTTATGCCACCAGTTTGACTGCACAGTTAATTTACACATCATTACAGAACATAATTATCCACAGATCTTGTTGTACAAAATGGAAAGTTTTATTTTCTTAGTACCCAAGAGATTTAAGAACTTGATTGGTGGTTGACAGCAATTTAGTACCACATTTATACACCTCAACAAGTGAAAGCATTGGTATTACAACCAGATTACAAAAAACTATGGTTTATAACTAACAACTATATCTCTAAGTGTGATTATTTACTACAATCATATCTATTTGCATATTGAATAAGCTACCAATGCTTCAGTGTAAAATTATTTACTTAAGTCTCATATGGTTGATCAGCTTCTATTCCGTTATTACTAGCTCTTATAGTTAATGCTAATCATAGAGAGGCCAGTACCAGGATGTTTTAACAAGATTTGGCACACATAATGTCTAAGAAAAGTTAGAAGTGGGAAACATATTAAGAATACCTTAACAGAAAGTTCCAAGGAAGTAACTTATGACCACAACTGACTGTATTACAGATTTGTGAAGGAAAGAAACTTTCTACTATGTATGAGGAATTAACATAGAGAGGCCTCAAGCAAAATGACCAGAGCCAGCCACTATCATTGTATTATAAGAAACCAAATATTCCATGTTAGGCTAACAGCTCTCCTCTCATTTACAATAGAGTGCATTCCCAGCACCTCAAGGCTCACTCTAGGCTCATATTGAAGGGGTTATGTTATGTATAAACTAAAGTGAATAATTTCTTACCTGATTATAGAGGTAAACCTAAAACATTATCAGGGATCAATTAAATAAATAGGAAAGAATAGATATTGATTTTAATAAAAATATCAAGGATCAATATATAATTGACCTTGTGCATAATGTGTGTTACTACACTAAAAACTTTGATAGTTACTTAAACAATCAGATCAGATAATAAAATTTGGGATAGTAAATCTGAGGGCCAAAAAATTCAGCTATACTGTTTTTGAAGAAGGTTTGACTAAAACACTTTATCTGGACAATCTGTTAAAAATCTATATAGATACAATATAAATGATGCCATTCATACCATTTAAAAGTAATCAAGGTGTGTCAACCTTGGGACAAATATACCACACTGAGATTTTTTATAGCCAGTACAGGTTTTAAACATGTATAGAACAAAGTCTGCACTAGAATGGAAGCAGAAATTACTCTTCCAGGCTAACCACCCTTCTTTTTTAGTAAAACTCCATACTTTATTTTTAAAAATTTTAAGGGAAAGTAAGAGGGAAGGACGAAATACAGGCGATTTGGCCAAGGGTTAAAGACCAGGAGTTCGGGCCACTAGAGTTCTAGCACCTCCAACCATTGCTGATCAGCAATCACCATCACTAGCCATGGTTCTAGTATCAGTGGGCTTACAGGCCATTCGATTCTTAGTTGATTAGCTGCTTTGTCACATATGATGAGCAATCCAGTGGGGAAAGCCAAACGTGCAGCTTTATAACACCCAAGGATTACGCATGAGAATTTGGGGATGTCAGAGCTGATTGGAGATAATCCAAATGGTCTCCAACACAAAATTTTTTGTGGTGGGGGCGCTCGTTGCTCAAGCTCTTGGCAATGAGTGCACAATGAATCACCCATACACTATATTGGTAGATGAAGGCTTGTAGTTGGATTGGAGCCATCCTCAAGGTTTTTGTGAAAAATAGATCCTGCAATAGATGTATTTCCATCTTCAATTTTTCACCCAATAGGATGTGTCTCATCATGGACCAGTTTTTTTAACACGGCACATTCATGATATCAGTGGGTGATATCTGCTTCCAGTTTAGCACATATGGGGCACTCCTTGTGTATATAATCTGGCCTGCTGTGCTTGCCCAATATGAATGCATAGTTTAGGATCTGCCAGGCCACTGACCACTATTTGGCCATTACCAAACGGAAATTTAGGCCCAAAATCAACTCTTTTGTCAGGTAGTTGGTGTCATGGCCTTTGGTAGCCCAGTTGTTTAGGATTTGTGGTCAAGTAGGTGGGGTGCACCTGGGTTTTGGGAGCGGATCCCCATATTTGATTAGCATCAATTTGTACCTTATTTTGATCAATTTTGTGGCATATTTGTCAGCAATTTGGTTATGCTCCTCCCAACTCGTTGTGGAAATCATTGAAGAATTATGGGCCTCACTGTCCCTTTGGATTTGGTTGGCATCTCAGGCCAATTGTTCAAATGACCATCCGCCCTGACGCACAGCCTGAATGCATAGTTGCCAGTAGTGTTGGGTACCCTTTCAGGAAGGTATCCGCAGGTGGTGTTCCATCCATTCATGTATTGAGCAAGGAGAGACTGGCTCTTGGAGACCTTGGGCTCTTGCCCAGTTCATGCCCCACGCTAGGGTTGGGCAATGTATGTGAATTTGCGTTAGTTTAAGGAATGACTTCCCCCATATTCACCAAGCGTGGGATTCAAAGTCCAGGAGGCCCATCCCTCCTTTGTTCTTTGGTTTTGACAGGGTTTCCAGCACTATTGGCGCCGCCTTCACCTTGAACCACAGGAAGGTTTGGAGAATTGTCCTAATTTTCTTCTCTAGGTTTGGGCTCATTGGCAGAAAATGAGCGACATACCACAACTTTGAGAACATGAAGACGTTGATTGCCTGCACTTTCTCTTTGAGGAATAGTCTGGCGTTCTTCCATCATGCCATTCAGATCAATAAGCTTGACAATACCTCATGTTTGGTTTCCAGTACCATGGGTCCCTTCCATTGAATAGTATCCTGAGGTATCAGATTGTCTGGGTTTTCATGATTGGAGTTGTGTTGGTCATCAGGCTGAAGTTTGGGTTGCTGATCCTTATTACTGAGGCTTTCGCCAAGTTGACTTTTGCGTTCAAAGCTAGCTGGTATAGTCCTAGTAGTTCTTTGGCGCCCTGGAAATCAGTCAATGAACTTATGCCTACTATTGTGTCATTAGCAAATGCCAGCATTTTCAGTGGCGTTTGGTTTGGGTGGACTAGGCACCAGAGTTTCTCATCCACTGCGGCCAGAAAAATGTTGGCTGCAAAATTAAACAGTCCCAGTGACATAGGGTCGCCTTGTTGGAGACCCTGCCCAACCAGAATTTCGTTGGTCACACCATCTGCAATGATCACCTTGGTTACCAGGCCCAAGTACAGTGCTGTTATCCATACTCAAAAATGTCAGGGTTACTGACTTCCTTTAGCGCATTGTATAGGAATTACCATGCTACTCGGTTGTATGCCTTTTCCTTATTGAGGAACATAAGATACCCCTGCTCAATTCCCCTCACATTCTGGAGTACGCTTTGGACTGCACCAATGCTGTCCCATATACTCCAGTCTTTGACAAATCCATTATGGGCCTTATGGAGCGTGTGCGGTGCCATTACCATCAGCTGATTAGATAGTATGTGTGTGAGCAGCTCATAATTGGCGTTTGATAGTGTGATTGGGCGCCAGTTCTAAAGTTGGCATCAGAGTCCTTTTTTGCCAAAAGTACAGTTTAGGTCTCTTGACCCCCCAGAATTTGGCGGAAATTTTGCAAACAGTGGTTAAAGAGGGCTTTGAGCTCCAGCATGATGTGGTTGTAGAATGCACTGTATATTTCTGCACACATATTGTCAGGGCCTAGTGCTTTCATCCTTGGCGACTCCTTTAGCGCCCGCTTAACTCATTGATAGAGATTTTGGCAGGTAATTTGGTGACATCTTCCAGCGTACAGCCCCCAGTGCCGGCTTGGCCAGGTCAATTAAGGCAATTGTTGCCAATTTGCTCATTTCTTGTTGTCAGAAAAGTTTGCTGTAGAATTGTTTGACCTTGCACTTGATCATTTCTTGGTCTGTTGATACTTCCCCTTCCTCTGTCTCCACTTCCCATATACTAGCCTTGGTTTGGATTTCCTTGAGGTGCGCCAGGCTCTCTTTGGTCATCATCCCCACTAGGCTCTGATATCAGTATGTCACATTGGTCCATCAACTCTGAGTCTTGATTCATCATTAGGGACTAATACTTTTTGTGTGTCATTTGGTATTTGCTCCACCAATCTTCACTGTCCTACCAGTTGAGCTTCAATGTCTCTAATTTAGACTTCAGCTGTTTTGTGAAGGCAGTTCAATTGTATGGTCGCTTTTTTGAACTTTATGCTATCATGCTTCATCTTTGCTTTGATCTGAGTTCATCATTCCAGAGGGTCTATCTCTGGGCGGCTATCCAGAAATGCGACCAGTCAATCCAGTCCAGTGTTGACCTTTTGGCGCCATTTCCTATCCCTCAGTGTGGCTGCTGCCAACTGCCATTCCAATTCCTCAGGGGTTTGTCAAGATCGATATCCACATGGATGACCATGTAGTCACTTTTGGCATTTATGCTGACCTCACTGTTGGACGTCATCAGCTTAAGATCTGATGACACTAAGATGTAATCTAAGCTTGATCTGGATTGTGGGGATCTGGAGAGTCATATGACCATCGCATTAAGTTGGCCAGGTAGTTGTCCTCTTTGTCATTTGTTAGGCACATCCCCAATCTGACTAGGTATTACAGCATCTCATTGGCCTTTCTGTTGGGACGTTCTCCAGTCAGGAACATATCCTGGCTCGCATTCGTCCAACAATTCAGGACTCCTGCTGTTACTGTCATTGCTTTGGATGTCACTTCTGATAAATATTCCCAAAAAATATGGTTTTTGTGGAGCTTTGGTGGAGCATAGACTGCCACTGCTTGTATGCTCTTGCAAGTTTCCCTGTTTGTAGCTGTTGCTATCAAGATCCTTCCAGCGTGAGTTTCCTCCACTAATTCCAGGTCTATTTTCTTGTCCATTTCGAAGATTGACACATGATCCATCCAGAGGGCTTGGTAGCCTATTTGGTGGGACCACAGGTGGTTTGTCACATCGCATTTTGAGCTTGGCGCCATTTCCTTTTGGTTACCAGCTTGTGTTTCTGAAGTAAAAATTAAGTTGACATTGTTATTAGTTTTTAAATGGTGCATCTTCCTCCCACTCATTTGTATGATCGCCATCCCCTGAGCATTTGTGGTCACAATCTTCATTTCTGGCTGCCCGACCCATGGGTATGAGGATTGTTGTTATCTGGGTTATGGATCAGGTCACATAATGAGGTTTGTTTGTTGGATGAAGATGGCGTCAAGGGTGGGTGGTGGTTATTACTCAGCTTTTGGGGCTGGTTGGTCAGGACTGGGATTATATTCCCAAGCATCCTGTACACCAGGAATTTGGTCACCATCCCCATCTCCCTGTTGATGGTTAATGGGAATGGTTTTATAATTGGCGCCAGGTGCCCCTTGTCCACTACTGGCAGAGTGGCGGATTCCCCCTCCTCCATCATTTGTATTCTTACTCATTTGTTCAATTTGTTAGCTGTACTCAATTTTTTAGTCAGTGATCATCCAGCTGACTTTGCCAATTTTGTCGCATCTACTGATTTTTGCCAGTCTCCTTGGGTTGCTTTAGTGAAAATTTCTGATTTGATTTAGCATTTGCTTTCAGCTTGTCAGGCTTCAATTTCAATTTATTGGCATCCTGAGTCCATCCCTTCTTGGGGGATTTCTTTGAGTTCCCTTTTTGTCATATTTCCTCCTCGTGGATCATCCATTCCACTTGGGATAGGTGTGGCTCCATTGGTTCAGAACCCATTCCTTCATCCATTACATATGATTTGGGGTTTGTATTTATAAATGGCTCGTTGTATGCTTTGGGTCACTTGGCTGCTTCTCGCTTCCATGCTTCCCTATGTGCCAGGTCCAACTCTTGTTGTTGGTGTTTAAAGTCTGTGACCTCCGTTAGGTTGCATGGGATCCATTCTCTGGCTTTCAGTCAGAGTAAATTCTTGGTTCCAACCTTGGTGACCCCACCGATGGGGTTAAATTTGTACTCCTGAGTTGTTTTACCTTTGCAGTGATGGCATTGAGCCATTGTGTGGCTAGTCTGGTAACAGAACTGGCACAATTGTTTGGCATCTTCTTGTTTGACATACACTACCCTGTACAGGACAGTCAGGCGGATGAATTGGGGCAGGGCTATTTTGTTTTGCTTCATCCAGGGTGCCAGTTTGTAGAGCGCTTCCACTGCCTAGGGGTGAAGGCACTTTGCGATGTAATCACCGCCTGCTTGCTGAAATTCTCATACTTCCCCATAGTACAATAATCCAGTTTAGATTTCTTCGTGCACCCACTCCCTTTTGCAACTGGTCAGGAGGTTCTGGAAGGTTACCCACCTTGTGGTTTGGTTGGCGTATCTGGTCAGATTCGTTTGCAGATAAATTCCCTTGTATTTGATCCCAATCTCGAGGAGTTTCTTGTGGTCCAATTTGCCTAGGGATCGCTATATTGATATACCCTCATTTGGGTACCCAGTGATGGTTGAAGTCCCATCCTGTTAGGACCTTGTCAAGCTCCTTAAAATCGACATTATCAGGTCAGATCACTCCTCCTCCTCCACTAGCTGCAGTTGGATTTGGATAGCGTCCTTTAGGTAAGATTTTTGCGCTTGGTGGTCCATAAAGCCTCCATTGAATAACTAACAGATATATTCAATGTGGCTTCCTGCTCCATTCCAGGTGTTGTCATTGGTATGCGCTGTCACCGCGCTGTAGGACTTGGTTTTCATGCTTGGTTTGGGCGCATCAGCGGGGGTCTTCCCCTTTAAAATCTAGCTTACTTATTCATCAAGGCTGAATCCCCAATTGTGAAATGCTTCAATTTGAGAGTGCTGATATATTGGCAACTTATGCTCTTAGCCATTTGCGCTCCAATCTCAAGGGTTTGCCACTTGAGGGCATCCGTCAGTGAGAAACCCAGTTAGTACCACTTGAGGGCTGATTCCAGGCTCCATGTTGGGTGTAGGTATTTTTGAAGGACCTCCAGCTTAACCAGTCTATGCTGACACCAGTCCCTTACCATGACACTATTCCAGCCCCCATCTGTAAATATCAGTGCCATGGCTGCTGGAACTCCCTTCCTCACTACATTGGAATGCTTCTGAGGAGGTGAAACCTTTGGCGGCATATGGGTCAGCTAGCATTAGTTCCAGAAAGGATTGCTTCCAATCCTCAATAGTTTCAATGTGGATCCCCGCTTTGAGCCATTATCAGCCCAGTTCTGGGGTCATAACCCCTTTAATCGCAGTTGCCACCTGTGGGGAGATCTCATGCTCCATCCATGGTTGGGCTGACTCTGGGGTGAATCCCACTGCATCTCAGTCTGCAGCTTTGGCAATTGTTGTGATGTTGCACCATATTTTCCACTTTTTGATAGGGAAGGGTCAGCCTCTAAGGTTTCATGAATTGGTTTCGTCACCCCCAGATCTGCCCATTTGCACACTAGGTTCATACTGGCTTCCACTAAAAACCAGTATTTCATTTCCAGCAGTGTGAATCCATTGGTGGACCAGTTAATGGCCTCTTTCAGCAACCTATCCTGGAAGGGTCCCCACTCCACCGCTTTTCCCTTCATCCAGCTTATCTTCAACAGGTCTGATGCAGTGTCTGGTGGGATTTTGGTGTACGACCAGTGTAGGGCCTCGGTGGTCTTGACCCAGCCATGATCCATGGTAGTGCCTCCTCTGGGGAGAATGTGGTATTATACCATTCCAGTGCCATGTCTTCTGGAATGCTATGTTGGGCCCATTTGAGGCTGGTTGAGACATTTAGGAATCATTTTACATATTCAACTAACTCTGTTGGGTTGAGGCCTGAGCTCCTGACAGCTTGTGTGGATTGTGCTGTTATACCGGCCTTGTTATACTCCATCATATTTAAAAGGTCAATGCTGGCATCCATCCAGGACTTCGCATCTGCCAATTTTTAAATCTTCCCAAATTGCAGCTTTGATCACCTTGTTCTCCACAGGGATTTTCATTCATTTCAGGGCATCTTCAGTCTAAACCCACAACGCCTTGAAGAGTACCTCCATGTTGATTGAGATTTGGGTATTGAGCCAGCGTTTGGACACTCTGGCAGAAAACTTGTGGTTTTTCCAAGTAGCCACAATGGCCAGTTTGATGTTTTTGGAGACCCATTGAGTTGCTGTTGAGTATGGGAACTAGAAGGCCTCTCATTGTTTGTTTTTGTGGGTGGACATGCTGTGACGTGCTAACAAGTCTGTCTTAACCAGGGTGTATTTCACCAGAGCCCTGGCCGCTGACTTGACCACTGTCAGGGTTTGGCCCTTCCAGTAGCACCTTTAATTTTTTAGCTGACCCCTATCAAGTGTCCAATACCTCATATTTGGTCCCCTATATAGCTTCACCCCCATCAGGGTTGGTCCCCAATAATTTGTACTGGTTTGGCAATTAATTTTGTGCTATTCTAGCTTCCTCTGTTGACTTGAAATTGTCAGGGGATTGTTCCTGATGGCCCATTCAGATCTGGCCATTGATTCTTGGTTGAGCTAGCTCCTGCTGTCAACTTGAACGCATTGGGGATTTCACCTGATGGTGCATTGTGGATAATGCCTGACGGTTTGCTCAAGTTTCTGGATTGATTTTAGTTGGGGACCGCTCTCTCGCCTGACTGGGCATTGTTGGAACTGGTGACCAACTTCTCCTTCAAGCAAATACTCTGAGCATCTTCAATAAGTTTCTATGTATCAGCAGATAACTTTTTTTGTTGTTGCCCTGTTGGTTTGGGTGGCTGATTTTTATTGATCAAATATGAGTCAGTTTCAGATCCAACCAATAATTTGTCCAGATTTTTGGGTTTTCCAAAAAAATTGTTTTACCCTGAAAGGCCCCAATCCCCTCCACTGAATGAGGTTTGGTAGGGAATATCCTGACACCGCCGTTCTTGACATTGCTCCTCACTCACCAAGGGTAATTCCTGTCATCTAGTTGTTGGCAGACACTGATCCTGAGGAGTCAGTCCCATTATCTGCACTTGTTGCAATAATACTTTTGTGACCCTTCATCGCATTTGCATGTTTCTTCATCATTCATGCCACTAGATTGTTATTTGACGTGCATGGATTGTTCAGGCCTTCCCCATTATTAGTCATATGGGGGCCTAGGCCAGCGGGAAGTCTGTCAGATGGTACATCCACCTTGGGGTACTTCATTATTAAAATGTATCGGTGCAAGCAAGCCATCCATTTCTATGTACTCCACACAGACGGGCATATTGACTTCCTTATGCTAGGTGGATTGGCCATGGTGTACTGCTCTATAGTTGCAGTACTCACTGGCAGGCGGATATTCTATTTATACTTGGACCAGTCGCTTTTAAATTAAAAGTGATGTTTGCAAGGGAAATACTTAGGCTAACCACCCTTCCATTCACCATTTAATTTGACTTTATTATGTTAAATAAAATCCATTAATTATCTCTTCTGATTTACCTATAGTATCCAAGTATCTTAGTTATTTAATTTCATTATTCTAAAATAAAAGTAGTACTTCATAATTCTCTTGAAATTACTATATATAATCAAACTTTTAATGAAAAATTATGTTCTATACTAAAGTTGCTTTAAGCTTCAACTCTCTGTTCAGTGCTTGTTGAAAGTTTTTGGTGTAACAACGCCTGTATTTATCTGTAAAGTGATAGAATATGTCTTAATTTTAACTAAAAAATTTTACTTAGAAATAACCAATGATGTACCAGCTAAAAAAACAAGCTACAGAGGCGCTACCTCAGTTGCATGACCTATTACCTGGTTTAAATAGTACAGTGACATGGCACCCAATTAAAATATGAACATTTAACCCATAAACACCTACCAAAGATTTCGTGAACAAAGGCCATTTTTGAGAAAATGGGTTACATGCGGTCTAATCATAATATACTTCTTTTAAAAATCTAAATATTGTTTCACTCAGGCTGATAGAAATAAAACCATGATATTGTATAGCATTTTATAAAGGATGAAGCTTTACATGAAATATGGTTTAATTAAAGCATAAAATAAACAACTTTTACAAATAACAGACTATCTAATTAATAAAATTATGTATAAGGAGACTTGGATTTTTTGAAAATAATATATTTCTTTATATCCACAAAAACAAGATTCTATAGATAATCTAGGAATTCTTTCTCTTCTTGTCATATAAATAAGTATTTATAATTTTTTAGGTTAGTAAATCATAATATTCATCAAGCCCTTTTAAAACTCAACAAAATGTCAATCTAAAAACTCCAATTTTATATAACAAGAAGACTATGTTATCACTATATATTTAGATCAAGTGCTAATACATTGCCAAAAGAATTTGATACATTTTTTCATTTTCTTCAAGTTTTATATCTAATAAAGTTTAATTTACATGATAGATTCATACAAGAAATTTCTGAAATTTAAGTTTACTAAAGTTTAGTGTGTCAGAACTAGCACTAAGTATGATAGTATAAAATGTTCATTGTTATCTTTTTATAAATGAATAAGGTGCTTGTGCTCACAACTGTCACCAAGAGTATGCACTAAAAAAATAAGAGATAAAAGTCCAAAATAAATTATGGTCCATGGGAAACCTACTTGGTCAATTATTTTCAATTTTCTTTTGTGGATAAAAATAAGTAGATTTTGGTCATACTGAATAGAATGCAAATTTTTATGTAAGGAGAGAAATAAACTAAAAATGAAGTTTATCACAGTTAAAAAGTTTACACTATCTAGTGTATCTTTTTATGGCCACAAAAAAGAGGTAGATTCTTATCAATTTGGGTAAAGTTTTAGCAATCTAGAAGCGATATCAACAGAAGAAAATCTTTCCAGACAATTTATAGACATATTCACAGTAGTTAGTCTAAGTATCATTATAGTACCTTAATAAAGACAAGAAACGTAAGGCACCACAAAAAACCACTTATGTGATTAGAAGGTCTTTATAATAGCCTTGAATTTATCTTTTCCTCACCTCCGCTTGTTTCTAGAAAAAGGGCCTTTTAGTATGTGAATCTATGAAGATGAAAATCAACAGTTAGTACTTAATTAACTTCCTAATGCATGGATTTGTGTGATTTAAAAGCTTGGAGAAAACAGCTATTATAAAGTGGGAATTAAGCATTCATATAGTTGTATAAAAAATATGGACTAATGATATAAAGCCTATACCAATATATTACTACTTATAATAGTGATTCCTTCTGGTTTATATTATTATTTTTACTCATGTCAAATTTATCATATATTCATTACTGGATCCTGTCATTTAAAATTTCTATGGCCTACCTAGATGGTATATTTTTGTAAAAGCATGAGGTACATTTTTATATCAATTCTTATTAAATTAATTAAATAACCTATTTATCATATTATTGATACTCAGTTTATCATAATGAAGAGATTATTGAAATTTAAGCTATAAAAGAGGATTTCATTTAATTTTTAGATAGAGAAGGAAGAAATTTAGATTTGCACAGTTTAAAACACATTAGCTTCCAGAAATATTAGGTTAGTTTTATAAAATCTTTTAGTAAAACTCAGATATAGAATTTTAATTTATGAATGAAATATGCAACTTCTTGTGAGAATTTTTTAAAATAAGCCCCAAAATATTATATCATAATATACAGAGAATTTACCAATGCTTTTTAAGCTGTTTAGTCACTTTTCTTACAAAGAACTACATACTTTGCTAGGAGGAATTGTTTTAGGGTTATAATAACTATGATACACTTTAGAGCTTAGATTTTAAGATGATAACTAAACCATGCATTACCCATTTGCATTAAAGCTCTATGAGCCACACTGAAAAACTTCAGTAATAAAAGAAATATTACTGGAGCTTCATACCAGTATACTATAATTACAATAAAAAAAATCTGAAGTTGTTCACAACCTCCTCCATCTAAATCATAACTAGAACATATAAGATTTTAATTTAAACAGGGTATGGCTTAGGATAATTAAAAACTTTATATAGTAAAATAAATTCAGGCTTTTATGTGTACTAAATATTCAAGAGACCAACAGAGAAAGGTATATATAATAAATGATTTTTTACGCTACATATAGCTAAAAAATAAAATTCAAATTGAACCTAGTATGTCATAGAGATGAATTTTCTAGCTCAGAAAAGTACCTTAATTTTATTACAATGTCAACAAAACTATAAAAATTTTGACAACGTAATACAAGAAGACTATAATGAGATATATATTTTAGAGTTGACTATATGTATAGTATAAAAACTATGAAAAGGTATATAAAAGTGATAAGACTTACCTATGGGTATGCATCCTAGAAGACATAAGATAATATATTCATTAGGTTTATTGTAGGCTTTTGAGTAATCTGAAGGTATCCACTTCATCTAATTTTCCCCTGTACCAAAACTAACCCCAATTAAACCACAATTTTATCCATACAAAGTTGCAGAAGGACTAAGGAAGTTGATAAAAAAGTAATATTGCCAAATCATCTATATCATCTTAGAATTAGATTTTAAAAATTTAGACATGTTAAGTCACATTTATATCATACTCATTAATTATATTAAAACTTATGGACAAAAGACTTATCATGAATATGTTTCTGATGATCAAAATATAACTAGAAGATTTTTTTCAAATTAGGTCTTAGTTTTATATAAAGCTTTTAGGCAATATGTGACAAGGGCTTATGCTTATATAAATAGTATATTTCAGCTTAAAATTACAAAGTAATGGACAATTTTGTCACATCGATGAATCCCCCCTCAGGTTGGGACCATCTAGTACTAAAAAAATAGACAATGTTGTCAAATTGTTGACTCAAACTGAGATACTAAACTTTATCCTCTTTTTTGTCTAAGCATGACTAGAATAAGTCTGAGCAACTAGTAAATGATGCATGTTACTGTCCTCCCTCCCATTCATATCCTCAACTATCTCATAGTTGTCACGCGCCTAAATAATCCTTTTAAGTCCTTTACAAAATAAATGGGAGACATTACACCTATTATACCCATCATACTCATTGTACTTCCTAGGACGCCAGGGTTTAAACACTAGAGGCGCAGTTAACCAAAGGTGGGGCTTTGGTTATTTTAAGAATTGAGAAAACTAAAACAGTATAAATTATAAATAGTTGACAAAATAAAGAGAATAATAAAATCAGCTAATTATTATTTTATTGCATTAAAAATTTATTTATAGTATGGGTTGAAAGGCGTTTCTGAGGAAGCTATTAGGATCCCCTCACTCAGGATCTTCCAATTCCTTCTGAAGCCATAGCTCAACTGTGCCTTTTTTGTTCTTTTGTGCCAATATCCTTATAACTTCACTGATTGAAAGCATCCTGTTAAAGGAGAAGGTACTAGGAAGAAAACTTGGAAGGCATCTCATTAGACTCATCCCCATGTGAAAATTCCTTTTCACATCTCTTCTGTTCATCTCCATTAAGGGGTTATAATGCAATATCAATTTTTCGAGTTATTGTGTCAGTTAGGGCACCCAGTGCAGGCAACTTTGCAGGATGAAACCCAGGGTATTGCCCCCTGCCGCACTGGGGCTGTGCAAATCTAAGCAGCACAGATGTGGGCCTGACTTCTGGTGGAGTGGCTCACACCACCCCAAAACTAATATATTCCTCACTGTTTGGTATACCAGGTAGCAAAAGCTACCCAGCCAGTTCAGAGATATGACTCCCATCCCCTACTGCGAGGAATGAGACCAGACTGACCCCCAAGTTGGACTTACTTGAGGAAATAGGATTGCCATAGCTTTCTACAGCTATTTCTAGCCGTCTCTTAATTATGGCCATGGGTCTTGTTGCCTGGATTCTTTCTAAAGGGAATCAACGCTGGTTTCTGGTGAGCCATAGACCATACATCACCTCCCTCATATTGTGCACTAGACCCTGAACCCTTCCTTGTCTGCAAGCAGACTTGGTAGGGCATACGAAGTCAGGATCTCTGGCCATGCAAGATGACCAGAGGATAACTTGCACCCTGGTTGATACGCTTCATAACATAGGAGAACACTACTCCACACAGTATCCGCTGCCAGAACTCCGTGAAGATGTGCTTTGCCATCTCCTCCCCTCCACATACCTTACAGGCATACAGATGGTAAACCTTTTTATGCTTACTCCACTTAGCAGAGTCTCCCCAGTGAGCAAGATGTTGCTGCGGAGTTGCAAGAAAGTTCTGAACTGGTATAGACCAGCATCCCTTAACCCTCCTCCCCCACAGGTCCATCATGCCAGGTCGCATTTTGCAAGTAAACTGAGACAAGTATGTCAAGGAAAGCTAGATGTTCATCTAGTACTAAAAAAAAGGAAAGCTAGATGTTTTGTAACTTCCAAAACCTTGAAGTTGTGAAATTTGAGAGGAAGACACTGATACCTTCCCCACCTTGAGCCAGTCCCAAAGGACTAATAGGCTTTCCCATCTGGGGTATCTCCAGCCTTCTCTTCCTTGCAGGAACACCTGCCAATCCTGCCCTCCATGACCTTCTTAACAGGCTTCCCCAGCCTCTAATGCAGACAGAGAAGGTATTGCTTCCCTCCAGCAGGAAGGTAGTTCAATTGCTTCCACAACATCCCATGCCTTCCTTAACAGCACCTTGGAGGCACTGGAAATATTATTGGCTGCTTCCACCCTAAGCACTTTTCGGCCATCGCCATCAAGAAGGTCCCCCCAGTGAACTGCCCCAATAAAGTGCTTGAAAGTCTTGTGCAGACGAGGTTCCATTTCCAGTCCCCAAGTCCTCTCCAAAGGGAAATCGCCCAGATCCTTTCAATGGTCCACTCTCCACCCTCCCATCTACCTTTGCTGCCACCCAATTTCTAAAGTAATCCTTTCAGTAGCCTGGTAGGTTCCCCGCGCTTACAATTGCCCCTTGATTAATGCTCCAGCTGAGCCCAAGATCCTTGTTATAACTGTCTTTGCAAGCCTTAGAGATGTAGTCCTCCAATATTGAAGCCCAACAAATGGATTTCCCTCCGGAGTGACCCATGTGATCCATTTCAGCTGCAGTGCTTTGATCATACTCCTGAAGGTAATCAAATCAATGCCCCCTTATTCACTTCCTGAAACAAATTAAAGAAACTGGTTTTTGATGCTCGCCCTCACCAAATTAACTTGATAATTGAACTCTGTATTTTCCTGATGGAAGATTCCAGTGGTGATACAAATCTGGCAATATACCATATACTCTTGAAAGAAAGTGTTCATGACAGCTGGCTCTTCCCTGATAAGATAATTTGAGCCATTGCCACTTCCAAGCCTCTTTTTTAAGGTCTGCTATGTTAAGAGTGTCTGTAACTCTCTCATTCCCAGCAAGGTGGTGTGGGATACAAACCTACACTGCTAGGGAACTAGACGTTAAGAGAATGGGAAACAAGGCACCTCAAATGGTGCCTGTACAAAAGGGACCCAAGGCAAGAAAGTAGAGCGCGGTATACAGTTTTAGGCAAGCGAGAAACAGCACAACTAGAGTGGACCCCAAAGGGGAGTTCATAATCAAGTGTAAATCGGTGCCAGGAGACTTGGGTGCCTCAATCTGGAGGGGACCTGAGTGGCCCAAGAAGCACCTGAAACTTTCATAAATTAGGATAGTATGTAGTGGCCAACATAGTTGGATACCTCCTCAAAGAGGTCCACCCCAAGTTCTCCCAAGGAACCATAAGAAAACGTAAAATAATGGGTAAGTTTATTTCTGAAAAGTTGACCAACAAGGAATGTTGGTCACGACCATCTAGTACTAAAAAAAGGAATGTTGGTCACAAAAAACATATTTAAACTGAGTTGGGGTTATTATGGATCTGCGGATGTGGGCCCATGCCTTGACGCTCCAATAGGCAAACGCTCCCATCCAATATGGTAAGATACACCAAAAGTGCCTTCACTCAATTGATCAATCGAAGCTGTAGTCTACTTGAGCTTGTAATTTTGTAACTCAAAAGAGATTTGAAACCTTGTTCTCCAACTAACCAAATCAAACCATCTTTGTTTGTTACGTAGATCATTTGTTTTAACGCTTGGGCTGACACAAGGGGCTGGGCGTTTTGCACCTTATTAGTATCAACCTGAGCATACTTGGCTTGTACCCAGCGTTGATCTAATGTGTGCTTAAGGTCAGGAAGAGCCTGAAGTTTCACCTTCTGGGCCTCCTGTCACCTAGCCTAATCCTTGTCGTTGGTTCCCACTATTAAGTCATTCAACCATGACATGCTTCAAGTTTGAGCCTAATTTCGTGTGTAGATGCCAGCCCAGGGATGGGACACGTGAGGTACAGAAACTCCTCTCATGTTGCCATCCAGGGGATTGAGCTCTTTGGTGCCACACCCAACGTCGCCATTCTGCTGATGGGCCAAGCCCTGGATTTTGACAGATTGACCTTTGCGTTGCTTGAATTCTGGTACATCTTCAGAATGTTCATCACCACCTTCTTCTCCTCTTCTGACGAAATATAAATCCATGTATCATCTGCAAACATTGAATGAGAGTACTCCTCACCGTTGATGGTAAGTTTCCTCCAGTCTGACTTTCTGAGAGCCACTGAAAGGGTCACTATTGCAAGAACAATTAACAATGGAGATAGAGGGTCTCCATGACGCACGCCCCTACACACCTTAAAAAAGGGTGGGAGAGGACCCATTGATTTTGTCAACTGATAAGCTTCCTCATAAATCGCTTTGAGCAGTCTCAAAAAATGCCCCTTGATTCCAATTCTACTTAACACTTCTTAAAGAAACTCATGATTCAATCAATCATATGCCTTCTCTTGATCAAGAAATAGTAGCCACCCCCTCTTGTCATACTGTTTACTTGCTCACTCTTCTATTGGGTGAAGCAGCATCAAATTGTCAGTAATCTAGCGTCCTGGGATAAACCCATTCTGCTCTTTCCCAACAACGTCCACCACGATCCCCTTTAGTCGATTGGTTAGGATCTTTATTAAGATCTTATAGTCAACGTTAACAGAGTCAAAGGTTGATAGTTCCTCATGAGGGAAGGACCGCCCTTCTTATACAACACCACCACCACGCCTTTTGAAAACTCAATCTCAATTATACCAGAGACTAGGAGCTGATTTTAAAGCTCATCAAGAATCTCAGACATTTCTGTCCAAAATAACTTGAAGGGCTCCAATATCAGCTCATCCTCCCTGGGAGCCTTGCCATTATTGCCTTTGCAGATGGCGTCTGACACCTCTGACTTGCAGATCGTGCTACAGAGTTGCAGCTTAGTCTCCTTTGGCGGTACCCCCAGTCCACTTGTGAGTTCTTTGGATGCCTCTAGGTCATTATCAGAGGGGTCATAAAGGTCTCATAGTAGGATTTTGCCACCCAAGCCATGTGGGCTGCATCCTTCACCCCAACTCACTCATCACAAAGTGTCAAGATCCTTGCTGATGGTCTGAATGACCCTACTGCCTTGCAGATTAGAGCCACATTGCTGTTAAAATCCTCTTCCCACCTAGACTTCCTTTGTTTGAGGCGATCCATCATGAAGGCTCCCGTCGATTTTGCATACAGTTCAGCCTTGGCTGTGTAGGCAGATGCCCCCATGACTGCAGCCTGCTTGCAGGTACCCTTAAAAGCTCCTCTCCGAGGTTTCATACCTCGGACGCATGGCCCCTAGCTGTCTACTAAAGATTTCACAAGCCATCATGGGATCAGCCTTCATCTGCAACCATTTTACTGGCACATCTGGCTTCCCCCCAATCTGGCTTCTCCACTACTTCACCTTCTTCCTCAGGATATCCTGAAGTGGACTCCACTTCAGGAATTCAGGGTTCAGTTTCCAGATCTCTTTCCACACAGAAGCAACCTGAGGGTCACTGGTCTGCAGTTCAATGGGTCTGTGGTCTCAAGCACCTGGATCATGATTCTGAAGGATCAACTTGCAGCGACTCAGGAGAGGCTGAAGCACTGACACAAGGTCAATGTGGGAGAAATGATCCCCTTGGATGTGAGTCCACCCAGCCTCCCCTTCCTCACCATGGACCGCTCTCCACACATCCAGTTGGCCAAGGTCAATCATTAAACTGGTCAACTTGTGGGCTCCAGGATCAGAACTCTAGTTGCCTGAAGCCCCAACCCTGCCATCCCTAAAGCAGACACAGTTCATGTCTCCCACCAGCACTACTGAACCCCTGGTGCCTTCCTCCTGGATCCTCAGGCTGATCTTCTGGAAGAAGTCATTCCTTTTAGACCCATAATTGGGCTTATATATGCCAATAAACCAAATTGATTCCTATCTAAACAGTGACATTATTGCCACTGCTTTTACAGGAACCAATACCCTTTTATCCAACACCTTGACCTTTTCCACCCACCAGACCAAAATACCCCATTTGGTTTCTCCCACTCCCTCTTACCTTCCCCTAAGGTTGAGTCTGAGTCTGGTTAATCCACCAAGTGAGAGTAAGATGATTGTTTCAGAGGAAACTGGAAAGTTCAGTCATCTCCACCCCATGTTTTGACATAGTCTTAGTGAGGAAGAAAATATCTATCCAATATTGTTGCAATTGATGTTTCTCCTGCTGCCGCTGCTTGAGTCCATTCAGACTCCATGCGTTAGCAAATTCAACCCTGATCACCATAGGTTCAAAACCGAAGAGGCTTCAGTGTCAGGATTTTGGAGGTCCCATCCTCTTCCACCTCAGCTGATTTAGCGGGACCACATTTCTTCCTCCCCTTTCCAGTACTAGACTGGGCAGGGGTGGTGGCTGCTCAGTCACAGCAGCCTCTGGAATCTTAACATTGCCAGGGTCCTTGATAGACCCCTCCGCTTCAGTTGGAGGCATTAGGTTAGAAGGCATTGGTCTACTATTGCTAGCAGACAACACCTCCCTCCCCTCCGCCTCTTCCCCTATGGAACTCGCACGCTCTGTCCCACCCACATCCCTAATGGTCATCTGCCTCTTATGCGATTGAGTGATGGGAAGAAACCCACCCATTTGGGAAGCAGCCATTTCCAGAATGTCCTTTTCAGATTGTGACAAAGCGTCACTTAACTCGATTTGTAGTCTAACAGCTTGCTGCGCCTTCTGGGTCTGCTTTAACTCCTTGTTGACCTTTTTGGTGCTTTTCAGCACCTCAGTCACCGCCTCCAAAGTGTTGCCAGCTGCTGCCTCCTCCATTGCTTTGGCTGTCAACTCATTCAGCTTCTCCAACGCCATCTGGAGAGACAACTTCTCTTTCTCTGAGGGTGCCATTACTGGCACCATTGCGCTAGGCCTGGTAGGTTTGGCCACTGCTTCAGGAGGTTGAACCTGAGGACATTAGTCTCTGACATGCCCCTTCGCACCACACAAGAAGCACATGTCCAGCGGTACCACAGAGCACTCCAGGTCCCTACAGTGACTGAATGGGGAAACTACCCATATGATTTTGAAAGTTTAGCCTTCAAAACCCAGTCCCCAGATCCTACAGTGAACTTTTTCAATCTACTGTCCTTCTGCTTCAAGTTCTTTACCAACTTTTTCACATTAAAGGAGATTACTCTGCATCTAGTACTAAAAAAAGGAGATTACTCTGCACATCGATGAATCCCCCCTCAGGTTGGGACCATCTAGTACTAAAAAGGAGATTACTCTGCCAAAGCCTTTCAGCTGAGACAACATGGTCCCTCTAGTGATCACAGGTGGTACGTCCCTCAGAATGAAACCTTCTGATCTCAGTGCTGAAGTCAAGACATATGGCCTCCTCGTTCTTTGTGCTCAAACTGGCAGCCAAAGCCTGTTACTTTTGAGGCTTATACTGGAAGGTCATAAGTTTCAACCCAGGAGTCAAACGAGAAATATGGAGTAGGTGAATCCATACACCTCAATCACCTGACCATGAGCATATACTTAGACCACCCAGTCTTCACTTCCACAGCGTGAACCCTCTTGAGGCTCTCCACCATGCTCGCCATCAGATCCTAGGAGGGGCTGGATTTCCCCGCTTTGAAAAGCTTGTTTCTGACCCCAAATCCATTAGTAGCCACCGCTGCAAAGGAGACTGAAGCCTTCTGTGCAGCAGGGGCCACCCCCACTATTGTTTTGTTAATGGAATTGGTCACTCCAGTTTGTTTTTGTGATGAAAAATTCTCTCAGGGCCCTTTTTGTGTGGGAATCATTGCAGCCCTTTTGGGTCAGTCCAACAATTTGGTACATGAGTGCTCTTGCCTTTCATTGCACCAGTGTAAGCCCACATAAGATACTGGCCGCTATCCAGGTTTCAGGCCAACCTAGAAAACTGTGGTGATTATTGTAGACAGGTGAGCTGTAGCTTAGCCAATCAGGATTGCCCCACTCTTGTTGCTAAGAACTACTTTTGCAGTGTCCCACCTTGTAGGGAAGTAGTGTGACAGATGATACACCTGACTCTTGCCTCCCCCTTCCTGCCCATATTCCCCCTGAAGGAGAGTGAAAGCACCCGCAAGAACAGGTTGGGTTACAATCATTAGCTTCCATCCCACACCTCATCCAGGCCACTACAGGACCCTCTAAGGTGCCTCTCTGGGTTCTGGTGTTGGCTACTCACCCATGTTTCCATGAGCTTTCCTAGGTCACACCTTGTGAAGGCCCTAGCTTACCCTACCTAGCACCCACAACCTCAAACTTTCAACAGCTAAACTGCAATGTTTGTTCAAGAAAATAAAAGTTTGACTCTTCTTTCATATTTAGTCCATTTTTTTGCAATTTTGGAATTAACAATAGCAATTGCTTCAAGCTTCATGATCTGACAGTATTAATAATTTCAGCCTTAGGACTAAAAAAATATAAATCATATATTAATTATTGCTATAGATTAATATTGATTAAAATAAGTCAATTGTAAGCCCAAAGTTAAAGCTTTATCCACAGGAGGGCAAGATTTTATCAGTTCTTAGTGTACTCATTGTCAATAGTAACACCAAAATCAAGTCATCATTGGTCTGAGACCAGGAGGTTGGCTATAAATACTTTCTGCATTACTACAAATATGAATCGCATTTTGACAATTTATCTAGTACTTTGATTGTTGTTCCTAGAGTAGAGTTTAACTATACCAGAAATTGTAAACATCAGATATTTTGTAGCGCTTTTAGTAATCAGTAGAAACAGACCTTATCACAGGATAAAAGTCTAGTGATTTAAGAGGATTTAAGAGTTCCAAAAAAACTTAACCTGTGTACAAGGGTGCATTTTCCGCGCACTACATTGTGGTGATCACTATAAGGGCACATTCCAACAATAATTTCCAAAGATCTTTTGTAAAAGATATGGTTTCTATCCATAGAGAAAGTGATAGCAAAAATGACCATGTGATTGTGTTCTGTCAATCTGCCTTTTCCTTCTCAGCTAGAGTGAGCTGAAAATGGTGAAGTTATGCGCCTCAATCTGATGGTTTTAATTACAACAAATAAAACACAAAGCATAATATGAGAGATTAGTTAATTGCTTTTGCATAGACTTCAACTCTTTAGCCACAAAACAATCAACCTTATGCCTTCTTTATTTTACTTCTGAAATAACTAAGAGCAATATCTACAGGATTATGAAAAATATTATAACATGAATAACGGCCATATGCTATCCTTCTTTAGCAACATTGAGCGTCCTAGACATTACTACTAGTATCTTCAACCATCTGTATGTAAGTCAAAATTGACCATTGTTTGAAACCATGCTTTAATAATGGGATGTTTAATTAAAACCAGAAGAACGTAAATGTTCTTAAATACCTGCACAATCAGCTGGTAACAGTTACAAGGTGTACAAAAAGTGGTAGACTTAAACCATGAACTTAGTCTGCAAATTTTCAGCAACTGGAAGAACATAAGGACCAGCTGAACCATATGTGATTGAGATCAGCTGTCAAGCAATTTACAAGAGAGGTGTTGAAGTTTATTGGGTCCACAATAATAAATAGGTTAATGTTATAAACCCAAATATCATTAAAGCTTCATGATATTAAACTAAAAAACCAATTCAATAGAGTAACTCAGACAGTACACTAACAAGGAGATGTGAATTGAAGCCCAGAACATTGGCAGTACCACTGAAGCTAATAATTTTTATACAAGAGTATTTAAACTTCTTTGGCTCCACAAAGGTTCAATGTAATAATATATCAGACACTGAAAGACAGATGTAGCATCCTTAAAATGAATTTAGAAAGGTAATACTGGTCAGCATTGATTTTTATATAATCTAAGGACTAAGTGATGTTAACAAAGACCAAAAGACAGAAAATGCTGAGCTTATATCCCTAATGAGTGAGTTAAGGGTTTGGATCACTTTATAAACAATTTAAACAGCAATCAGAAAGAGGACAAGAGGAAAAATCGCATATGGGAATGATGCATCAAAACTGACATGAATGGAGGATGATGTTGATGTGATCCTCGAGTTCCAGCTCAAAACAGATTCAAATTGTTTAAGGATGATAATTGGAGGTAAGTTTCATATTTATTGCAGCAGATCAGTCCCAACGGCCCATTCCCGCTGCACTACTGTATCTACCTCATTTATCAGCAACCCCAGCCTAGGATTGGAGCCGCCCTAATGAACCTAGCAATACATGACTCTATATCAAGTCATCCCAAGCCGTTTTTAAGATACCTCCCCTGGAATGCTATTTTAACCTTTTCAGTGCTTTAAATTGTCAAAATTTCTAAGTTTAATCAACATGGGAATTAACAATTTCTTAAAAAGTTTAGATGGGCTCACATGAAGATGATGATCTCTTCTCTTTGACTACATTGACAAACTTCTTGGACAACCGAAGCCATGACCTGATAATACATTACATCCCTAAGTATAACTGGAGCTTTGTAAATGTTGATAATTTTGTGATAAGATCTCTCTTTTGCTTCAATAGCTAAATTGCTTCCAAATTCATATAAATTCATATTTTTTAAAAAAAGATACAAGAAATAATCATCAAATGAGCCAAAAAATTTTGATGTCAATGCAATTGACGCCTGCTGCCCTGGCTTGGGGTGATGGTGCGCCACCATCTAATGTCCTTTGGCCACCGCCAAAGCGCACCTGGGCTGGCTCTGCTAGCCCTATCAACGCTACCAGGCGTTATGTCCCCCATAGCATTTGGCCCACTACCTTGCAAGCTCCTAAGTGGTGCTCCCAAGGAGCAATTTGCATTTTTGCCTATGGGTTGAATATGGAAATATCTTCCCATATGCAGGAGCAGCCATTATTGAGATGGCCATGGCGGTCCATAACCTACCTGCTATATTGACTTCAACCCTTTTAGTGGTACTGGTCTCAATTTCTGTTCTGAAGATGATGAAGCAGCAGCAGCTAAGTTGCAAATAACTTCTAAAAAATCTCCCTCCCCAATGTTCAAAACTGGCTCTCAGATGAGGGTACTTTGGTGGCCCAGTTTGACAGGGTGCCCTCCCATCTTTCCCCCAAACGATTCTTCCACGAGCTCATGGAGGGTTTGGCCAATTATAGTGCAGACCCCATGTTGCAGTTCATGGTGCCCATTGGGGAAGATCTTTTGGCTGGGCCTCACACCTTTGCAATGATCCACCCATTTCATCACAATTCCCAACTCACAGTTCCCCTTTACACTGTGATCAGATCAAACCCTGATCACCCATTCTGAGCTCGTGTTGAAAATGGCCGCACCATATGCCCCTTGTGCTTTGAGTTTGACCACGCATAAAGCACAAGTGCTCCACAATTTCTGACTCCAATGCTTCCACTGCTCATCCCTCAGGCGTTTTGATGGTGGCTATTTTGCCCATTTTTCAAATGGGACTCAATCCTCCCACCCCCACCTCAGGGAAAATTGGCGCTGCTCCAAAAGAAGCGGCCAATCAAAACCAAAATTTTAAAAAAATTATAATATTCAACTGAATTATAAAAATCTGAGTCAATGGCTGAACCAGTTTAGGCTGATCTGGTATGGTCAACAACATGTGGCCAATAAGCTCTTCCACTGCCAAATTCCAGTGGCTAGCCCAGCGCCGTCTTTATCCAACTCATATGAGACTCTTTAATGGATTAATGAGGATGAATGGCTGTACCATGTGTTGAGATTCTGATATAACTGGATGATAAGCCTGGAAGAGCTACAGCGGATTGGTGAGAATCCACCAGCTAGGATATCTATTTATGAGTGTTCAAGCGCCTCAAAATGAGGTGATATTGGTTTATAATGGGTTTTTATTGGATACCCTTCAAATAAGGTAATAGGCGATTATGACTTTTGATGAATATTATTTAGATTGCCTCAAACTAAGGCGATAGAGAATTTAAAATTACCATTCTGAAACCAATGAGAATATGGCAGACTTGAATAGTCTAAGCTAATGGAATGGTGTTGTCCAAAGTCACTTATATATAAGTGAATGGGGCAATTGAGAGAGGAGGTTGTTAATAGTTTAAAAGAAAGCGGAATAGCGAGGAACTTCTGTAACTATTAAATAAATAAAAGTGTCATTGGGTCAATTGCTCCTATTTTTAGTATATTTTTAAGTGTGTTCATAGGACTGATGATCCCCATATTGTCCGTCCGTTATTCAGTGGGTTTGACCTGTGTGACCCTTACGGCATATCCCAACAGTCTTACAAAAGTTATAACAGTGGTGCTCACTACAAGCGACCCATTGATCAACCACTAAAAATTAAAAAAATCCCCTTAGTTGCCAGCCATGTCGCATCAGGTCTGCTTTGTTGGGAATCTTCACAAAGCATTGCACCAGTTAAATAGGAGTAACTAAAACTCACTTTAGATGCAGTGCTCAAAAAACAGGATGAACTTCAAGAGAAGAATGACTTTATGCACCAGCTGTCAACACGTTTAGCCAGATGCAAATTCAGGGATAGTAAAACAAGAAACTCACTAATTGTTTATATGACTCTACTGAGTGACTTCATTGTGCAAAGCGGAAATTGAATGGTACCTCCCAGCCCTCTCATTGGGAAGAAGAACAACAAGGGGCTTCTCAGGAAGGACTATATTATGGGGAATATGACGCTGGCAGGAGCTACTACATCCAGGAGGGCAGCTCTGGATATGGTTATAAATTGGAGAGCCAGTTACCTCAAGTGATAGTGCTGCCAGCCGCAGAGGCCCATGCTACCTCCAAAACAGCGAGCATCCCAACCTCCACTGGACCATCTCCTCATTGAGAGACTGCTTTAGGGTATCGACCCATTCCTAAGTATACCCCAAAAAGTCACATCTATAAACGGGATGATGAGGTCTATATTGAAAAACTGCATCAGTTTAATTGTGACGGGAACATCTATGGGTTCTTCAAACAATCTGAATCTGCGGTGGAAGGAGCTTCAGATTGGCACAAGGCTTAATTGCTAAAATTTGCCTTGGATGTTGGCAGCACTGACCAAGTCATTTTCTATCTTCCAAGCAGCTCCATTACATACCAAGAGGTGAAGGAGACAGAGCTGCAGTTGTTTGGGGGCATTGTAAAAATGTCTCGGTGGAAGGCCAAATTTTTGACCATTGGGTTCCATCATAATGGGACCCTTGCAGAGTTTTCTGACCAAATCACAACAGAAACACACATGTTAATTGGGGCAGGTACTCTATCCGAAGCTGATGTGGGAATTGCAATGCCCTCATCAATGAAACCATACTGCAAACTTTACAACTCAATGCTCCAGTTTTACAGGATGACATACCCCTGCTCAGGATCGTTCAATTTTTGCGCAGTCTATCCTCCGCTTTTACTTCGCCCAATACAGATCAGAAATTCTCAGTAGCTGTCTCCGGGCTTCTTATTTGAGTGAAGCATCCCACCCTATTTTCATTTCTCCCAGTAACTGTCAGGCGAACAGCAAGTAAGAATTAGACTGGCCTGCCAGCCAAGGTGCCAGAGCACCCAAACAGCAAACCAGAATGCCCAAGGCACTGCTTCTGGTATGACGAATATGAAACTGGAAAGGAGTTTCACCAATATCTGCCGGTGAGCCAGAATTTTGAACAGGCACAAAATAAAGTACCAGATAAACACGGCTGTTAACCCCAAGGGGTATGAGAGTGCTGGCGGAAAAGGCAGTATAATTCTCAACATATAAAACTAAATTTTTGGGGAAGGTTTTTTATGGAAAATTTAAGGAATAAAATCGGCCAACAATTTTCTCAGTGCGATGTGACTGATTAAATAGTAGTCAATTTAGAAGGGAAACAAGCCAGGATTGGGTTCTGCAAGTTTGACCTAAATGACGAATTGTTTGGGAATGAGGAACAAAGCATTTAACTGGGAATTAACATCAAAGAATTAGGCGGCAGGCTGAGTCCATGTTGGTTCAACCTCAAACATCTGAACTGAGGCTTGACTGCATTTTCAATGATTGGCATGATGGCATTTAGCCCAACGAGCAGCAGGAATCCCCCAAGGCCACCCCACATAGGGGTGGATCCATTTGGTTGGGAACGGGTTCAGGACGTCCAACCCACCCATGCTCAGTTGCTGGGCCGTTCATTTGGTCAGTAGCATTGCATCAGGCAGAATGCCCAATTTGCCAGCAGGAAGCTTTGAAACCTTGTTGATGGTGTTCAATGCTGTTACCTGCCTGTCGGGGGTGATCCCCAACAATTTTGGGAGGGGGTGATTTTTTTGATTGGCATGTTAACCAAATCACAACTGTCAGGCATTCTGGCTGATAGATCAGTTTTCATACCTTTTCAACCATTTGAAATCTGAGCATTGGGCTGAATGCCACTCAAATTAGTTCTGATCAATTTCATTTTGGCAATCTCAGCGCAGATTTTGATGATTTCCTGGAGCAGTTCTGCCAAGGTGAGTGTGGATACTGGAAGTGGGAGAGCTGTTACCCGTGCTCGTCTACCACATGAGTGAGATTGCCCTGAGTAATGAGGGGTACAGCCATCCTCTTTGGTGCCTTCTTGCTTGGGAATGGGAAAATGGCCCAATCAACGCCCATAGGATGTTCCCCGGGACTTACATTACCCTTTCCTTTTTCCAAAGGAAGGGCCCCACCACCAGGAAACTGCACAAGAGCCACAATCTTGTGCGCCTTGGGTAACTTGATTGCCATTACCATTGTGGGTTTTTTGTGAAGGGCGGGGAGCATTGGGTGGGTTTTGTAAAATTCTTTGACCAATTCCATACAGTTTGCACAATCACGTGCCTTGACCCAACTGTTATCATAAAGCTGGATAACCTTTCCAAGCCACGAGATATTGAACGGACCAGCGGGACTTATGGGATGCCAGGATGTTTTCACCTCAGCCTATTCTGCATCCTCAATGATGATCAAATCAGGTTCCGCGGGGACTGTACCCTTGAAAGGTGACAGCTGGGAAACATGGAATATGGGATGCTTTTTCCAGTGAGCTGGAAGCTTCAACTGGAGCGCACCATTACTCAAGACTTCTTCCACCAAATGGGGGCCTGAATACTTACTCACAAATTTATGAGAAGGCGCTTGAATATTTAAATGGCGGGTATCAAGCGTAACATATGAGCCCGCTGTTACATTGTGACCCAGGAGTTGATTGTGATCTGTGAACCTCTTGTAGTCATCAATAGCTTTGGTGAGGTGTTCCTGCACCAAGGATTGAGTTGACCTAATATGTTTAGCGTGATCTGCGGCAGCTTGGACTTCAGGCTGCAAGCAAGGTCTGACCAAAAATAAAGGATTGTAACCCAACGTCTCTGTAGGGTGAAAATCCTGTTGACGTGTGTGTTCCATTGTTATAAGCAAAATGGGCAAGGGGAAGGTCGTTGGCCCAGGTGTCATGTGCAGCTGCAGCATAGAAACACAGGTATTGTTTGAGGACTTGATTGACTCACTCGGTCTGTCCATCAGACTGGGGATGGTACGCTGTAGAATGGCAGGGGGATATTTTTAGGATAGATAGTAGTTCACTCCAAAACCGCGCCATGAACTGTGAACCACAGTCGCTAATAATCTCCTGTGGGAGACCAAGCATCGAGAACATGTGATGCACAAAAAGGTGGGCGGTCTAATCTGATGTAATCGTGGAATGGCAAGGAATAAAAAGGGAAAATTTCATGAAATGATCCACCACCACCATCATCGCTGTGAACCCAATAGAGCAGGATTTTGACGATAAAATCCATGGACACCGACGTCCATGGACCCTCCACTTGCTGTAAGGGGTGTAAAAGACCGTTTCTACTAGAGCGGTCTGACTTAGCCCAAGCACAAGTAATACAGTTGGCGATCCAGGCTGGAACTTCTTTTGTCAACCCTGCCCAATTGTAGGTCCATTTGATCAAATCAATGCATTTCTTAGTACCAGGATGACCAACCGTGGGGGGGATCGTGATGTGCGCGGAATAGCTCAGTTTGGAAGGAGGGGGAACCCAAATGCAAGACCAAAACTAAATAAGACCCTCCTTTGATGAGTATAGGGAGTGTTTATGCTTCTGGTGAGATAACCACTCGATAAGCTCCACGCCCTCAGGGCAGGCTGTTTGACTGGCTAAGATCTGAGCAACTAACGGAGCATCAGGGGCCAGAGCGATGGAAGAAACAACAGGGGGGACAATTGACAGGATTTGGGTGGTAGGAATCACAGTAATGAGATCCACTTCCTCTGGATCCGCGGAACAGTGGCTGGGGCTGCGGCTGAGAAAATCAGGAAGTACAATGAGCGCACCCTTTACAAATTTATACTTTAAATTAAAACTGCACAGGTCCCAATAGGTTTGGGCTTGCTAATGTGCCAATTTTGGGGGTTTATAAAAGTACAAGAGGGCTTGGTGCTCTGTGCGGACCATTAATTCCTGTCAAGCACCCTGTAACAGGTACCTCAAATGAGTTAAGTCCCATGCAATGGCTGCCAACTCCTTGTCATAAACAGCCCAAGACTGCTCCAAAATGGTGAATTTTTGGGAAAAGTAGGCGACCAGGTGTTCCAAGCCATCATGCTCCTGGAGCAACACTGCTCCCATGGCTACTGATAAAGCATTGCATGCAACGATATATGGCTTGGTGGGATTGGCGTGTTTCAAAATTGGGGGATACAAACACCTCATTAATTGATTTGAACGCCTGTTGGAATTTGTCTGTCCAGTGAAACAGTGCATTTTTCCCTGTAAGGGGGTGGAGCGGGGCAGCAAGCTGGAAAAGTGCTGGGGAGAACTTTTTTAAGAAATTGATGGTTCCCAAGAAACTCCTTAGTTGTTTCTGAGTAGTCAGGGTTGTCCATTCCCAGATAGCATCCAACTTATTGGGAGGGATTGCATAACCATCTTTAAGGATGAGGTTCCCAAGAAAGAGAACCTCCTCCTTATAGAACTTGCACTTGGAAGGCTTGATTAACAAACCTGCTTTATGCAAGACGGCCAAAACTGCTTCCAGGTCAGAAGCGTGTTGTTCAGAAGCTGAGGAGTGAACCAGAATGTCGTCAATATATGCCACTGCGCAGGTAAACTGGAGGTCACCCAGTACATTGTCAAACATGCATTAAAATGTAGTGGGAGCGTTCTTCAGCCCAAAGACATCACACGGAATTGGAAAATGTCCCGCTTCATCCAGATTGCTGCTAACCATGCCTGCCCTTTCATTACCCAAAGCTGGTTGAATGTATTGACGAGATCCAGCTTAGAAAACACCTGAGATTTGTTAATCGCTTGTCTTATCATACCCTCTAAAGGCAGGGGCTAGGGATCAGAAACTGTGATTTTATTTAAGTGTCCATAGTCCACACAGGGGCGTAGAGAACCATTGGCTTTTTTAGCAAAGATGATGGGAGACGCGACTGGCAAGGTCTCCTTGAACAACCACCTTTTTTTCAACATATCATCCAACCAGGTATTGAGCGCGGCCTCCTCCTCTGCTGTGTGGGGATACAACGGGCAGTTGATACTCACCAACTCCACCGTCATATGAAAAGCACAATCAAATCTAGTGTGGGGAGGCAAACAATCTGCATTTTCAGAATTGAAAATGCTTTGATAGCGCATTAAACTTTATGGGAAATCTGATGGTATGCCTGTAGGTGAAACGAGGGATGTAATAGAACTGCGGCCTTGAGCTTTATTAAGAGTTTCAACTAGGGGAATTCACCCTCCAGTTGATCATTAGCGAATGACAGCATGTTAGACTCCAGGTGGATCTTTTTTTTTTTTTAGTACTAGATGGTCCCAACCCAAGGGGGGATTCATCGATGTTTATTGAATTACGCCTGGGCTCCTAAGAGCCTGAGGCGAGGGAAGGGAGGGAGGAGGCATCGAGAAAGGGAGGGGGTTTGCGCACCAGAGCCGTGCTGCAGTGACAACTGAGCGGGGGAGGGTTGGCGACATAGTGCAGACCTTCAGGGCCATCTCAAAGTGTACCTGAAAGTGGGTGATCATGTGTGGAAGGGTCCACACCTGCTGGTCAAAGGCAGCACGAAGGAAGGAGTTATGGATGGTCCAGATGGCTGTGGCATAGGCGAGGACACGGAGGGGTCGGTGGCAACCAGGCAATGTCTGCTCAAACATGAGGTCTTGCACAGGGTGTCCAGACCAGGGCTGAGCATGGAGGAGCGCGCGGGCCTTTGGCCAAAATGCGGCGACACCTGGACAGGTGAAAAAACGATGGAGGTGGGAGTCAATAGGCTCCACACAGCGGGGGCAGCTTCGGTGCTGGAAGGTAGGGCCAGTCCGGTCCCCTGTCCTGTATGAACAGTGGAGCACTCTCCATAAGGTGTTGGACACCTTTGCTGACAGGATGGGGTGATAGACGTCCTTCCACAATTCCTTAAGGTCAAATCTCACGGAGGGAGGGAGGAGCTCAAGGAGTCTTGGGCGGATGGGAGGACGATCTTGGGGGTTGAGGCGAGTTGTGACAACTTGTCCATTGTGCACAATTGCATGGCGACGTGGGCTGAGGCCAGGGCCTTCCCTTCTGTATGGGAAGGCATGGTGGATCCGCGCGCCTACTCGTTTCAGGGCAAGGAGAGCCTGGTTCCAGTAGGGGGATGAGGATGGTTTTAGGCGATGGCCTGGGTGGTTTGTGAGCCACTCCCCTAATGAGGTCAGAGATGCTCTAGGAAGACCCAGAGCTGCTGACACTGACTGGCGGAGGGCGGGCGCCCATTGGGGCATGGGGGTCGCGTCCCAGCAGACAATCGGCCATAGGAACTTCAGGAAGATTGTGGTGGCGTGGGATCGCGTGTCCAGAAGCCCTAGGCCCCCTTCATTGCAGGGTCGGGCAATGGTTGAGAGGGCTATTGGTGGATGGTTTGAGCCCCAGATCCAACAGCGGAGGAGTACATTGAGCCGCGTATAAAAGGCATCTGTGAATGGGCAGACGTGCGCTAGGAACCAGACTTTGGAGAGGAGGAACACATTGGCCATCAGAGCTCGACCCTGGGGGGTGATGTGCCGCCGGTTCCAGCTGGCAATCCTGGAGTTAACTGCTGCAAGGAGCAAGTCCTCATTGTCTTTTAGCGCAACTCCTTGTTGGTTGGTGAGAACGCCCAGGTGACGGAAGGTACCGCGCTCAGGTTCAATACCAAATGGTGGGGGGAAGGTGGGGGAGCCGACCTGTACAACTGTTGTCTTGGAGGTGTTGACCATGGCGTTGGACGCCTTGGTGTACCTCTCAATGGTCACAGCAGCGAGGGCAACATCCCCAGGGCAGCCAAATGCAATGGCAGTGTCATCTGCAAATGCCATGGTGCGTGTGGGGGCTTTACCTGGGACCAGAATCCCTGTTAGCTTGTCCTGTAAGGAGGCCAAGAGGGGGTCAAGGGTGATGTTAAAAAGGATAGGGCTCAGGGGGTCCCCTTGCCGGAGACCTTGTCCAACTGGTACTGCCACTGTAAAACCCATTGGCGCCAGAACTCTGGTGTGGAGCTGGTCATAGAGCGATGATATCCAGCGCCTAGCTGCGGGTGGGAGATGGAAGCGGGCCAGGGAAGCATCAATATACTTCCAGGCTACCCGATCATATGCTTTCTCCATATCCAGAAGAGCCACAAAGCCATTCACCTTACGAGAGTTAGCAGTCAAAGTCACGTGAAGGTCATTATAGTTGTCCCATAACGACCTCCCCGGAATAAAACCGTACTGGGATGGGGAGAGGCGAGGTGACACCCATTTGGTGATGCGGTTGGCCAGAAGCTTCGTGAAGAGCTTGTGGTCTGTGTTGATCAACGCTATGGGGCGCCAGTTCGCCAGGTTCTCACGGTCTGACTTCTTGTGAATGAGGGTCGTGATTGAGCCTCTGGAGTCGGGGAGGACCTCGCCATTCACCAAGAGTGCAGCGAAGAGGTCGCGGAGGGTTCTGGCTATCACTGCAGGTTCCAGAAGGTACACCTCAAAGGGTATTCCATCTGGGCCTGGGGCTTTAAGCCGTGGGGATTTCAGAAGGGTTTCCATCACCTCCTGGATGGAAATAGGCGCCAGTAGAGCCTCATCAGCCCGTGGGTCAATGGGCGGCTCTGGAGCCCGCCACAGGAAGTCTTGGATGTCCGATGGGTCCACCTGGGTGGCATGGAAGAGGCTGGAGTAGAAGCGGTGTAGTTCCTGCGTGATTTCCTCCTTATCTGAAGTGGTTGTAGTGCCAATTTTCAGTGCAGTAATATCCTGCGCTGTTGACCGGGCTTTCTGTTTCTGAAAGAAGAAGCGGGTGGGGCGTTCCCATTGAGCATAGTAACGAGATGTTGTAAAGTTTGCTGCCCGTTCTTCCTGCAGTGTGAGCTCCAAGCGGAGTGCTTCCTGCGCCGCTTCCCAGTCTTCCAACCATCTGGGAGAGGGCGAAGGCTGGCAGTTTCGCTCTAGATGTCTGATTCTGGCTTCCGCCCTTTTGACTCTGGCGCGAGCTGCAGTCATCTGGGCTTTGGCACAGTTGTAAGCAACGCGGGTGATGCCCTCCTTGGTCACCGCCCATCTAGCCTTGTGGTCAAGCAGGTGGGGTGGGGGGAGGTGAGAGTCTCTCGGATGGTCATAGACAGCTTCTCCTTAGTGAAGGGGTTGTTGAGAAGAGCTGGGGCAACCCTAGGCCAGAACCTACGCGACGGTCTAAGTGTGGTGGTGAGGACAACGGTGAGTGACCTGTGATCACTCAGATGGTTGTCACGAGAGATGGGAGAGGAGACGCGGCCAATTAGCAGGGGGCCAATCAGTGCCATATCTATGCGTGACGCTGACTGGAAAGCTCCTCCATCATACTGGATCCTAGTCATGCAACCTAGGCCAGACGCGGAGGGTGGAAGCGCATCTATAAAGCCACTCAGGCGAAGAAAATCCTGGAGGCGACTTGATCCAGGGCGTTCCTTTGCTGCAGGGGGTAAGAGTCACGGACGCGACTTATGGTTGTGTTGAAATCTCCTAAGAGAACTGTATTCCGTGGGAGATTGAGTTGGAGGAGCTCTTCCAAGAGCCGATTTTGCTCCTGACCTGCATTAGGCAGGTAGATGCTTGCAGCGAAGAAGGAGAAGTCAGGAGTGGTGAGTTTGGCCAGTATGAGGCGGCCACCTAGATATTGTGAAAAAGAATGGGTTTTAACCCGGGGATTCAAAACAATAAGGGCGGCATGGTTTGTCCAGAAGGAGTTGCCTCCAAACTGTTCATTCCATGCAGATTGTTCGTGGGGGAGGATATGGGGCTCCTGGACAGCAGCGATGTCAATTTGTGCTGACCTGAAGTTTCGGAGGAGGCGGGCTCTCCGCTTAAAGTCCTGCAACCCATTTGCGTTGATGGATTGCAGGGCCAGGGTGCTGCCATGGGGACTCATAGCTGTTCCCCTCCATGTCCTGGGGGTTGCCAGCGCTTAAACCTGCTGCTGTGAGGCGGCTAGTTTTGAGTCCTTTAGCTTGACTATTAGCTGCAATCCGTGAGGAGCGTCGAGGGTTCTGAGGGGAAGGAGAGGGTGGGGGGCGGAGGACCCAGTAAGCCAGCCTAGGATGCTGCCCCCGCTCCGTTGCAGGGGAAGGACCTGAGGGTGCTCAATGGTGACCTCCGCGGTGTCCCCATTTGATGAGTCTGAGTCCATATTCACTTCCTCCAACACTGCAAAGGATCCGCGCGAAATGGACTGTGGGGTTGGGGTAGGACTCTTTGAGGTGGCACTTCTACTGCAGGCCGCGAGTTGCCAGTCCATGCTGGTGGGCATAGCTCCATTGGGAGCTGAGGGCTGATGCGATAAATCGCTGGTGGGGGTTGGTGGGGGTGCCGCGGAGCCCTGAGTGGGGGTGGCTGACGAGGGGCACCCTGTGGGAGATGCCTTGCGCTTGGTGAGAGAGGGAGTTGACTCTGGGAGATTGGAGGGGGTGCCCATTGGAAGGGGGGCATGAGCGCGAAGGTATCCCACACCAATAGTGGGGTTAGCTGTTTCAACTGCTAGGCGTAAGGCCTCAGGGGACAGGTCTTGAACAGGAACCCATTGTGTGGGTTGTGGAATTGCTGCTGCAGCCATGTGGGATCGTTTTTGGCCTGGTTTAGGCCCCTGGGTGGTGGCTAAGAGGGCTTGTTTTCGAGCTGTGCAGCCACTATACAAGTGTCCAAGGGCGTTACACCATGAACACCGGGGGCGCGCCTGATCAGGGTCGACAAAAAAGATCTCAGGGCATGCCCCAACTACCGCCACACGAGGAATAACCTCAATGTTACGGGATACAGTGGGGGAGGGGATGAATGACGCCCTAGCAGTGCGAGCTCTTTGAGTGGGAGCATAGTAAGAGGGGACGCTAAAGTCCACTGAAAGAACAGACCCAAACTCCATTAAACCACGATGGAGTGCCAGTTTAAGAGACTCAGGATCAACAGTCGTTGGTAGGTTGGAAAAAGTAACCCATGAAATTTTCTCCAGGTGAGAGCGTGTGCGGGAGATGCGAAGAGATCCGCGTGGAATAATGACCTGGAGGGTGGCAGCATGGTCAGCAAGGGCAGCTTCAGTGAATCCCACATCGATGTAGTGGCCCTCCACTGATTCATGGATGGTGGTGTTAATAAAATGTCTCCGCAATCGCTGCAAAGTATGAGAAGTAATCCTCTGTATAGAATTCAACAGGGTTATGCCCATAATAAAGGCGAATTGCGTGGGAGAGGGTTGAGCGAGGTAGAGCTTTTTGCGCTCTAGTTTCGGCCCATTTCTTCTTAACATCGGCAATAAACGTCACTTCACGGGGATCTGCTTTGGGTAGCGTTGGTGCCAGAGGTTTTTGCCACGCCCCAGTGGCTCCTTTGGTGCGTTTGTGTTTGCTTTGGGCTGCAATTGCAGGTTGAGTGTGAGCTGGTGGTTTGGACAAGTTTGCGGAGTTCCCTTGTTTCTGGAATGTTACAGCAGTTGCTGGCATCATATTAAATTGAGGGGCGGTTTGTTGGGCCTCGCTTAATTGGGGAGGCCCATCCAGATTGGAATTAACTCCAGCCAGTTGGGAGGAGGAGATGTTTCATCACCATCCCAATCTATTTGGGTAAATTCAGCCCGAGTATTTGCTGTGATTTCGTGGGCAAAACTCACTGGCTGATTGGTGAATTGGTCGTTTTCAGCATATTGAGATAAAGTGCCGACTTGAGAAGTGCCGATTATGGGGTTTAAATGGGACGGGTGAGATTGGAACTGGTGTGAAGTTCCAAAATCTGAACCATTTAAATCCCCATTGGGAAGAGTAGATTGTCCCAATTTGGTGCTTAGTGAACCAGAATGTGCGGCTAATCCAACCTTACATCTGAGGATTTGGGGGCCAGGATTGTTGGGTATCGCTAAATTGGGGAGTCCCATCCAGATTGGAATTAACTCCAGCCAATTGGGAGGAGGGAGATGTTTCATCACCATCCCAATCTATTTGGGTAAATTCAGCCCGAGTGTTTGCTGTGATTTCGTGGGCAAAACTCATTGGCTGATTAGTGAATTGGTCGTTTTCAGCATATTGCGATAAAGTGCCAACTTGCAAAGTGCCAATTACGGGGTTTAAATGGGACGGGTGAGATTGGAACTGGTGTGAAGTTCCAAAATCCGAACCATTTGAATCCTCATTGGGAAGAGTAGATTGTCCCAATTTGGTGCTTAGTGAACCAGAATGTGCGGCTAATCCAACCTTACATCTGAGGATTTGGGGGCCAGGTAGCTGGGTATCGCCCCTCATGGAGGGAGCCAGAAACACGGCATCAGCAATAATAGATGGGGCTGAATTAGCTGACACAATGGGGGAGGTGAATGTCTGGATGGGCTGAGTTGCATTCAACTGAGCAGACGCCATTAAAACAGCGTGGGTGATGGCCTCCTTGGTTGGAGGGGGCCCAGCGGGTTGGTGGGAGGCAGCACACACAGAGCTGTTAGGCGTGCAGGTTGCAGAAGTGCGATCAGGTGAACTGGCGCTAGTTGGAGTAGCTCCAGGTTGGGGGGTGGTGCCTGCTTTCATGGCTGCTGCTTGAGAGCGGGTGATTCTGGTTGACCCTGAGGTGGGTAACCGAGGGTTGCTTCGTTTGGGGGTGGTGCTGGCTCGTTTGGCATAGCCTGCGGGTTCTTTTGCGGGGTTTCCCGCCATATTTGCTAATAGTTTTCGTAAATCTCTTTAGTGGAGCTAAATTTCAGGCTGAATTGATTTTCGAAAAGTGATGCTTAGCAGAAAGAGATGATCTTTTTCTCCAGGTGGATCTTGACATGTTGCCAGCGCCACCATCTCACTCTTAAGATTACTGGAAACACCAAGCTTGGCATAGCCAAAAAGTGGTCACAGAAGCTAAACTGATGTATTGAAAATGTGACTAGGCGCTGTATCAGGTATGAGGTTTGGGAGGCTGACAACGCAACCATCGCCAAAGGACCTGCATCCAGGGCAAGTCTCAATTTCTGGGCCAGTTCTACATTCATGAAATTTCCCACAGCTCCAGTGTCCACCAGGGCCTCAAAGAGACATGATGGGACCCAACGCTAATCTTCATGGGTACTAAGAAGTAAGCGGAGCACTCTTTATTGGTAGTTGTGGATAAATCCAGTGATACCGAAGATGGTAGTGGGGACAGTGGAAATTACTAGACTTTGGTGGCGGGTAAACTCAATGCAAGTCGGGCTGTCAGATTGTGCTGACATGGGCAGAATAGCCGTGGCAATTATGGGGTATGGGTTTGAAGTTTTGAGTGGGACTGGACTATTGTGGGAAGAAAAAATCTTCTTTACAACCTGATTCAGTTGAAAAGGAGGGACCATTGCTGCGCCAATATCTACAAAAAAGGCGTAAATGGCAAAGAGTAATGGTTGGTCAATTAAGTCAGGCGAACAGAAAGAAAGAATTAGACTGGCCTGCCAGCCAAGGTGCCAGAGCACCCAAACGGCAAACCAGAATGCCTAAGGCACTGCTGTTGGTATGACTAATATGAAACTGGAAAGGAGTTTCACCAATATCTGCCGGTGAGCCAGAATTTCATATAGGCACAAAATAAAATACCAGATGAACACGGCCGTTAACCCTGAGAGTATGAGAGTGCTGGCGGAAAAGGAAGCTTAATTCTCAACATATAAAAACTAAATTTTGGGGAAGGTTTTTTATGAAAAATTTAAGGAAGAAAATGTCAGCCAACAATTTTCTCGGTGTGATGCAACTGATTAAATAGTAGTCAATTTAGAAGGGAAACAAGCTGGGATCAGGTCCCGCAAGTTTGACCTAACTGACGAATTGTTTGGGAATGGGAACAGATAATTTAACTGGGAACTGACATTAAAGAATTCAGCGGCAGGCCAAGTCACTGATGGTTCAACCTCAAACATCTGAACTGAGGCTCAACTGCATTTCTGATGGTTGGCATGATGGCGTTTAGCCTGACGAGCAGCAGGAATCCCCAAGGCCACCCCACATAGGGGTGGTCCCATTTGGTTGGTGATGGGTTTGGGACGTCCAACCCGCCCATGCTTGGTCGCTGGGCCATTCATTCAGTCAGTAGCATTGCATCAGGCACAACGCCCGATTTGCCAGCAGGGAGCTTCAAACCCTCCTCAATGGTTTCCAATGCTGTTACCTGCTCATCAAGGATGATTGCTGACAATTTTAGGAGGGGGGTGATTTTTCGATTGTCATGTTAACAAAATCGCAGCTGTCAGGCATTCCAGCTGTTATATTGGTCTTCATACCTTTTTGACCATTTGAAATCCAAGCATTGGGCTAATTGCCACTTGAATTAGTTCTGATCAATTTCATTTCAGTGATCTCAGTGCAGATTTTGCTGATTTCTTAGAGCAGTTCTGCTGAGGTGAGTGTGGGTACTGGAAGCGGGATTTGAAGTGGGAGAGCTGTTACCCAGCACTCATCTACCACATAAGCGAGATTGCCCTGAGTAATGAGGGGTACAGCTATCCTCTTCGGTGCCTTCTTGCTTGGGAATGGGAAAATGGCCTGATCAACACCCAGAGGACGTTCCCCAGGACTTACAGTAACCCCCAGTTTTATTATAACTACGTGTCTCACCATTGGCTTACACACAGCAGTCCAACTTCCAGTTTGCACCTGCTTATGACAACTGAACACAGACCAACTTCCAACCTTGGCCTGCTTAAGCTGACCGCTAATAGTCCAACTATTGGCCTGGGCCATCTTACAATAATCAAGGACGTGGACCCCATGAGGTACATTGCTTTGATTGCAGTCACTCTGGGCACATTGCACAAAACTGCCTGATTGTTAGGTCAACTATGTACAGCAGGTACAGTATGACCAGGGAAAAGACAGAGCGAAGTAGAGATGGGACCCTCTACCTCCACTATTCTAACCTCAACTGTCCCGCCTGAAAACTGACGAAGTATGTTCAGCCAAAATCCTTCAATACAATGATGAGTTCCTATATCATCAACTTTCCGGAGAGGTAAATGTAGTGACTTGGGTGCAAGCAAAGGCCACGGAAGAAGGAGGACCCCAGAAACAATCCATAGCCCTACCCCTACCAGATTTTTGAACAAATTTCTCTGGAAGAGCCTGGACCCTCGTCACATGCGCCTTCCTTGAAAGTAGTAAATGTTGCCCTTCCAATGGACACTATCATTAAAGAATACTCTAAAGTTGGAAAGGAGATTATGCAATTTCTTGGAAAGAGAGATTCCCTTATATGTTCAAATATTAATCAGTCAAAATTCTCCTTATTCTGAGTGTACTTATTGTAACATTTTTGTGGCAAAAATTGAGTCTGAGCTATAAAAGATACAAGAGCCATGGTCAACATAGTTTTCACTAAGTTGGTGGTGAATAAGATGTTGAAACCTGATATGGAACATCAAATGGTGTATATGATCACTGGAACTGAAAGCATGGTTTTAGAGGGAGCGTACGGTGCGTTGCCTCTGAAATTTGGGTCAATTGCCGTTGTAGCTCTGCAGATAGTCTACCAAACTGTAATTACGACCTGTTAATTAGAACCACTTTTATGTGACACTCTGGTACTGTCATCAATATGATGGAAGAGACCTTTAAAATTTTATGGCAGTGATCCTGATTTATTAGCTTCCATGGAGTGCCAAAAGATCCTAAGCATATGGGTCATGTCAACCTTTCATATAGTGACAGTGTAATCCTGATTCATTAATATAAAATGATAAAGAGGACCCAGGCCCTCCCCCAGAAGATATATGAAATCAAGGGATGTTTATTAGAGCCGCTGGGTTTATATCAATTCCCTCCAGACACCAAATAATATTAGGCACCGAGTTAGAGGTGTAAATACCAACAAAACTCTATTTGGAGGTTATCGGCGTTATCAGCAATTGCAGCTTGAGCCTCATGTGGCTCCAAGTATTATCCTGCCGGGACACAGAGAAATCAAGGTCTTACTAGTGAACCTACAAAAAGAACCATTTTAGATACACTGACATAAAATTGTGGCATATCTACACTTGACCTGTTGAGGAGGTCCTTCAGTTTCATGAATTTTGTTCACTGGTTGAATTTGGTCTCCTCATTGAACCGCAGTCCAGCATAATGGCATTAATTTCAAGCAAAAATCTTATGATTATCAGAAGAGCATAAGGATTAGGTGATAGCTTATTTGAAAGTTACAAGAAGTTTTTTTGACAATCATGGTTTGGGATGTGCTTTGGGGTGTATCAATTGGACACTGGAGACCCTCCCCACATCAGATCTTGGCTAATCTGCTAATCAAAATTTAGCTGAAGTAGTAGTTACCAAGGAAACAAGAAGCTACTGGAGCAAGGGATGCTAGAACCGTCAAAGATTTCGTGGGCTTTGCCTGTTCTAATTGTAAAAAAAGAAGGACGGTACCAAATGGTTAGTAATAGGCTACTGAAAGCTTAACAGAATTACCAAAAAGGACTCGTATCCCTTACTGCAGATTTATAATGCCCTGGATTGCTTGGGCATAGCCCATTATTTATTGGTGATGGATTTATCATTGGTATATTGGAAAATCAATTGTCTATGGTAGATCAGGAGAAATGCACCATTATTATGTCCAAAGAGTTATTTCAACCAACACGTATGCCTCAAGGGCTGTGTAACGCCCCAGCTATGTTCCAAAAGGCTATGGACACTATCCTTGGCGACCTGAAACTGTCATGCGTTCTCATGTACCTTGATGATATTGACGTCTTATCTTGAACGTTTTCTGAGCATCTTATTCATATGGACTAGGTATTCCGCCAGCTTGCAGATGCCAACATTAAGATCAAGCCTCAGAAATGCCACTTCTTCAAAGACCAATTGTTATACCTAGGGTTTGTAGCAGATGCGAAGGGGCTAAAACCTCTGCCAGACAAGTTGGAGGACATCCAGAAGATTTTTTTGATAAACAGTAAGCGCAACATACAGGTATTTTTGTGAATGGTCAGTTACTACCAGCGCTTCATCCCCAATTTCAGCTGTATTGGGGCCCGCTATTTGGGCTACTAAAAAAGGACGCCATGTTCAAATAGATGAAAATGCTGACAATGCCCCTTTGATATTCTTTAGATGACGTTAATCATTCGCTGGTGCTGATACCCAAATTTTGATAAAGGTCTTATTTTTTAAACGGATGCTTCTCTTTCCGCTGTTGGGGCGGTTCTATCCCAAAAGGACAATGAAGGGGAGTAGTAACATGTTGCATATTTCAGTCAAAGCCTGAACTGTCATGAACGCAATTATACTGTGACTGAGCAAGAGTGCTTAGTGGTGATCTAAGAATATAAGCGTTTTAGGGTTTAATTTCATGGAGTTCAAATTAGTCACAAATCATGATTCATTACGCTGTTTGCAAAAATCTCAGAGAGCATGAAGGGCATCTAGCACTATGGGCTCTCAAACTGCAGGCTTATGACTTTGAAATCCTTTGCCACCCTGGAGCCAAACACCAGAATGCGGATTGTTTATTTAGTATATCAACAAATACCGTTATGTTAGATCTAAGAGATATAATATACAACAAAATGCTTAGTGGAAGGTACAATGACAAACTGCCGTAAGTTATAAAAGCGTTAAATGATATGCGAGCTAATACCCTCCAACAGAACAGTGAGTTGTATAAATGTGTTGGAGACTCAACGGTTAAATTCCTGAGACCCTCAGAACGGCCAAGTATTATTGTAAGAGTGCATAAGGCAGTAGGACACGTTATATTATGCAAGATGCTAGAATTGATACACCCTCAGTATTTGTGGGAGAGCATGCACTTTGACGTGCTTGAGCCAATTTCCTGCTGCCACCAGTGTCAAGTGGAAAAGCTGTTATTCCAGAAGACCTCTTATCAGTTATTGAAACCACATTTTTCCTAGCGCACAGTTTCCATAGATGTTGTTGGGCCCCTGCTAATGGAAGCAAACTATTCCAAATACATTTCAGTGGCGATTAACCACTTGACCAGGTGGGTTGACGCACAGTAATATGGGATTTGGGGCGGTCACAAGGGCCAAGTTCATAATTGAATGTATAATCCAGCGACATGGCTGCCCACAGTTCATCCTTACCAATAACATAACCAAGTTCACCTCTTACATCTTTCTGAAGCTAAACAAGCTGATAGACATCCGTGGGGTTCTAACAACCCCATATCATCCCAAATCCGCCAGAATAGTCAAAAGAGTTAGTGAAACTTTGGTGAACATACTCTAAAAATTGGCAATGAATCGACCTTCAGATTGGTTTCTCTCCTTACCAACGCCATCTTTGCCTACAACATTAGCTATCACTAGGCAACGGGAAAGAGTCCCTTCCAGTTACTATATGGACGGCACTCAGCTCTACCTGTACTTCTCTATGCCTGCATAGAAGATGCTGGCGGAGTGGATCCACAACGCTACTTGACCAACCTGACAAACTCTTTAATCAAGCTGCAAACTGAAGCATAATCATCTAGTATGGCCAAAACGATAAAGAATAGGCTGCCAATCAGGTACAGCATAGCAGGCTAGCCCAGTTGAATGAAGGATAGATGATGTTTTTTATGACTAGCACGGGTTTATTAAAAGCAAAAGTTGGCCAACATCTGGATTGGTCCATTTGAAATAATCAAGAAATTGGTGTTCCATCTACACTATCAAGGTCCCTACAAGTATTTGAATTGTTTATCAAGTGAACGTGAAGTTCCTTCAGGCATATAGGCAATAGGATACTTATTGTCCAGTCAAGGGGGATAATGTTGAGAAATTAAAATGACTAGACAATAAGCCCCAAAAGTCTGTGGTAGATTGGTTAATATTGGCTGAAACTGAGTAATATAATAATATTATTATTATGCTGTAAAGTACAGCAATAAGATGATGCTGAATTCAAGAATACTAGGCTCTGCTGGGGCCTCTCAGCTATTAGAACTAAACCAATTAAAATACAACGGACAAGAATAGCCTAAGCCAAAGGGTCAGAATTGACTGAAGTCATGAATATATATAAGCGTAACAAGAAGGCTAGAGGCAAGAGGTTTTTTGGTAGGAAGAAGAAGGGATTCCGAGCAGAATAAGTCTGCTATATATATATTAAAATAAATAAAAGTGGTGTCGCAAAGCTATTGCTTCATGTCATAATCAAATTTACTAGATTTTTCTTGGGGACTGGCGATCTCCATATTGTCAGTCCATTGCTCAGTGGGATTAACCCTGTGTAAACCTTACGGCGTTTATTAACTATATCGCCAATTTTATATCATAGAGATAAAGGGGGAAGTGTATTTTAATCAGGTCAACCATCAGCTGGAAACTCAGGTCAAGTTCTGAGTGGCTTAGTAATTTATTAGCACTTTATAAATCAAACACTGCCTTTAATGGAGTGAGAATAAGAGGAAAGGTAAGAAGCTTAGTCACAATATTTGTAGAAGAGTCTTCCAAAGTGGCTGCTTTTAAGTCTGGGTAGCATTCCCCTGTGCTTCAATTGCGCGAAATTTCTGTTCCATATTAAATAAGGGGTAAAGAAGGCAGCCATCCCCCTTGTAATCCACGGCAGTTTTCCCCATGTGGTGGGCAAGAGGTGGGTGATGGTATGCCTCTCAAGGGTGCCCCCTTTCCCCTATATTACCACGCCAGAACTGCTCCAGCGGATCAGAGGGGTGTGCATGGAGGTGGCGGTGGCGAGAGAACGCCGCCAGAAGAAAATTGGTGAGCGCCTATCCCCAGCGAACTTTTTGAATTTCGCCAAAGAGGCAAAAAGATTTAAATGAATTGAGGGTCTGACTCCAGTGAAGGCAAGGGCAACAAACCCCTTTGATACTTAATGGGACTGTGCCTATATGGCCTGGCCATGGGCACAATTAGTCATCTGCCTAATGAAGCGTCATCAATCTGATAAGCATAATCTGGTGGGAGGAAAGGTTTAGTGGCAAAATTTGAGCGAGAATCACCTGACCAGTGGAAGGGCAATTTAGTGTCAAGTTAGTTGAAAAAACCTGTTCCAACAATTTTTGTTGATCATGATACCCTCATTCATGCAATCCCATTTATCCCCTAATCCTTTTTTCCTTAAGAAAACTTTCTTCCACTGGTACAGTTGGCAGTTATTCTCAATATTTTTGTTTAATATAAAAAAATTACCTTTTCATAAAACAATTTTCCCATTTCAAAAAATTCCCCATTTTCTGTCACTTCTGCTACCCAATATCATGCTTCCAGGGTTTTGCAATGACTGGGCCTTAGTGGCCATTCTCACAATGTTGCTGCCTACCCTCCTCAAATAGGGGTATGAGTTAGTGGCTTATTGGGAATGTCCTCACTTTTAAACGCCCTCTGGAATTGAGGTATCTCATTATTTTTGGAGGTCATTTCTCCCTGCTAGGAGAGGTTCTGTGACCTTGCCACCCACTCAACAACCAGTTTCTCCTCAGTGCATTTAAGGCCCTCTGTGGGTCCTAAAGAGTTAACTTCAGAGGAATCCGCTGCTACTGCTTAGGCCACCGTTTGGTTGATATAAGGAATGGTGGTGACAATGGTCATCAATCACGCCCCTTGATCGCTTTGCTCCCTTCCTCTACAGGTCATTTGGATGGCAAAGCCCCAGTATTCCTAGTTGCTTTCTGGGTGCTCACGCGCCCTGACTGGCAGTCCAGTCTTAATCTCATTTGCTTTTTCTATTATACTGTTATTGCATCCCCTGTTGCCAAGGCAGGAAGAGAGAGAATTTCACCTGTGTGATCATTGGAGGTAAAAACCAACATATCCGCTCCAAGTCAATACTCACTGGCTGGCGGCGCCACCATCCTACCCCAAAATTACTGAATATAGAAACTCTGGAATTGCCTCAAAATGAGCTATAAATGCATAATTATGGATCAAAAACGCAGGGTTTTACAAAGATGGAATGTGATCATATGGAACCTAGATGCCCCAAGACTGAGAAATCTGAGGTGACCTCAAGATCCAAAGCATGCACCACTTTAAAGTCAATGAAAATTCCTGTGGCCCCAGTATCCACCAAGGCAGTTAATGTTACCATATGTTTTTTTACTCTTATCTTGGTGGGAAACAAAAAGTAAGCACTGTCAATATTCAAATAAATAAGGGAGAAAAGAGTTGCATAAGATTGTTTAGCCTGAGAATGTTCATGAGGCTTTGCATATCTGTTACAAACTGAGTAAGTATAACTGCTGCCCAAGCATAAGAAAAGGAGAAGACTCAGGATCGTCAGGGTCTGATAAGGGCTGCACGTTTAAAAGATCCTCATAAACTAGATCCATGTGATGCTTCGCTTTCACCTGATTGACAAGTGATATGTAGGTTGAATCAATAGCTGGAGTAGCAGTATTTATGGATATTGCAATCATCCCAAATATAATTTGAAATACCATTGAGAGATGTAGATTCTGCGTAGTGAGACTAGTCTAAATGGACCATCATGACTTCTTCAGGCTACTGAGAGGGGGTAGAGTAGGCCTTAGAGTGATATCCAAGCTTGATGTAGCAAGGGTCTGACTTCAGATGTTTATAGGCCTTTCCACTATTTCCGCTAATAGAAGCACATGGTGTCATAGTCAATATTGCAAAGTGAATCCCCTCCATAAAGGAATTCAGTATGGTACCCATTGTCTTCTCTTTTTTATCAAATATCAGCACCTGGAAGCATCCTAACACACAAGGAAACTAGGGGAGATATCAAACACAATGTGCTTATATTAAAATTAGAGAGAAAATTGGTTGTAAGTTGTGTAGCGCAATCTAGTAACACCCGCTGTTTGAGGTTAACAGTAGTATTTGATGGACAACTGTTATTAACACTTTTAAGAGGGAAAAGAGACTTATTTTTTGTGAGCTTGTCATTCAAAGTCAGGAGATCTTGATCAGCTATTTCACCTCTGATTTATTAGGTTACCAAAGTATTAAGAAACAAACATTCTAAGGAAAGACCTAGCTTCTTTCATGGGTACGCCAAGACCCACAAGGGCAGCCACGGTTTACAAAGCATCGCTGGTTTAAAGTAACTCTGGGTAGGCACGTTGGAAGGGGTATTATAAAGGCTTTAACCTAGGGGTTGAAACTGGGAGCTAGTGGTTACTTAACTACCCATGTAGTAAGCACCAATATTAAAATCTGGGACTTTAATCTTTAGGACTAATGCTTGCTACAGCTCACTAGATTTCTGCACAGGTCCTTGATATGTGCAATCAATAGTTGTTGATAAATAATCTGATAAAATATTTGCGTGATTTATTCTAGTATGAAGACTAGTATCCCATTGTGCTTTTCACAACCAAATATTTCTCCTTCTCTGAGTTCTTCTTAGAACAGGTATAATCTTCCTCAACCCACTGGTAAAAATACTAATAACTCTCCAGATAACAAGGAAATTTCTAACCCTTCAACTCCTCCACTGGAGCTGGCAACTTCTGGATGGCAACTGAACTTAACCTACTGGCAGTAGGTCCAGCAGTTTTTAAAGGAACTTCTACTCTTGAGACTTGACTCCTAATTCTGGCTTAGAGGTCTTCTCCTTGAAACTTATCTAGCAATTATAGTTCAGTGGACTTTCTGGTAAAATTTCTATCTTTTTCTCTCTTGATGCAGGAGCCGCGGAGAACTTGATAGTAATATCTAGCCCAAGGATGTCTGATCCTTATACTATAATCCTAAGTGTACTAAAAAGCAACAATTTTATAATTAACTAGATATGTTTGAGACTAAAAAATTCTGCTTTATTTAATAAAACATAAGGGAATATATAGGGGATTCAGCAACCAACTCTTCTGTTGGGACCCCAATTGAAAATGGAAGATATTGCCTCTTAATTAACCCTTTCCAAATTGCTACAGCAATAAATGAGACTTCTGTTCATTCATCTACCTTGTTGAGATCTACCAATGACTAGATAATGATCTGTTATGGGTTGGATTTGGAGGTAGCATGTTCCAAAACCCTCATCCAACCCCTTCATATTATCCCTTTTAAGCTAGCAACCTGCTTAGGTAATGGGACTCTTTACTCATCTGTTGAATTTTAAGCTTTGTTCTGATGGCTGGTTCTTCGTCAGGTGTGAAATGCAGTTTTGTGTGTCTATTGTGTGAGGACAATAGACAGGATGGTGATTTAGAGTTTAAAATATAACTTTTTTTGGTAGTACTTAAATCGTATACCCTGTAGTTTACTTGTACAATGGCACGCCGCCCTGATCTTACTGATCCCAAGTAAATACCAACTAGTACAAAGTAAAATACTAAACACAGAAAGTTTACAAGTTAAATATAAACTTAATCCAGTAATTTAATCTATTTTATTAGTATCAACTTGAGGGTTATTTATAGGGTTCAATGTTAACCACATATTACCCATGACGTCTCATTTTCAATGGCACTTGGCCATGTAAAATGTTTGTAAGAACGTCTACAAATACTTTGGCTCAGGGCATCATACTCAGCCTCAGGGTCGGAGTAAACACCATCATCATTATTGAGATGGCATTTCATATGCATCTTCAAAATAGCTGAACTGATTCACTTTCACATGTAATTGGCAGCACATACCAAGGCAATTCATATCACTAATTAGTAATTAATTTGGTCAAAAACTTATTTGACATTAAAAACTAATTTCAACATAGACCAAAAAAGCCCATGTGCCCAAATCATTAAAACAAAACTTAAATTTAAGTTCAACCTAACCAACAAAGCCCTCAAGCCCATGTCATCATAGTCAAATATAATTAAGTGAAATCGTTAGGCCACAAATTCAAGTTCAGATATACTTAGGATATCTTTGGTTTATAATAACTGACGATTTAGATCCATTCAACCATTAAACACCATCTTCAGTAGGTTTCATTAACTAAAAGGTTAAACCGCCAGTTGCTGACAACAAAATTGTTGTCTTTTTCCAGAAACACCTAATATACCTTTAGTTAATAGGTGACAAACCCTATCAACTCCTATGAGTAATTAAATTATTAATATGAAAATCACCAACCTAATCAATTGCTTATTGTTGAGTATCATCTTTAACAAAACATCAGCAATATGGCTGATCAAAAACCTGGTGTATTACATAATTATTAAGGCTAATTTGCCAAACAATAGCTATCATATAGAATGATTCTCCCATATCCACAAATGGAATTTGTCCCCTAGTAAATTAGCAGATTATAATCAGATCAGGCGGTATAATATGGTCAAATTCAGAATCTCAACACCAGGGATTGTTACCCATTTGCCATTTTAACCTATTAAATTAAATAAAGGAAAGCTATTTCAATTATATTATTAACCTTAAAAAACTTAATAAAAAGATAATCCAGTACCCTCCACTAGAAGGGCACTGGGTCTTATGGTGGATGGGGTGAGCTGCTGAGCTGAACTACAGTATTAGGGAATGATTTTGAGTTCAAATCCATTATTAACTAGTGGAGTTACCTGGCGTTGCTCAGGTTTATTTATGAGCTTTCAATGACATAGCCTGGAAGCTGTGGCAGCACTATGCTCAAGCTACTTGGACCAGCAGCTTTGCTGTTCCCTCGTGGCCAGTGAGCTATGTGCCACCACTATGCTTGAGCCACTTGGACTAACTAGCTTCACTGTTGCCCACATGGCTGGTGAGCTGGTTATCCTTGATCTACTTAATACTCTACTTAAATTATAACACTTATTTTTGGTAAGTTTCAGATGAGCAATTTAGTAAATTAATTGATATATTTGAAAATTCACAACCACTCAGCCAAATAGATTGAACCTATCAGACTTGATATCAGGTAATAAGTATTAGTGTTTTATTAAGTAGATGGCTTCAAATGCCAATTTCTCATCAATAAAATAAGACAGTATTTCCAATCTATTCTTGGGTCATTTTTTTAAATTCCAAATGTTCAGACTTGTTTTAATTTTTAAAATGGGTTTTTAGGTTTCCCTATTTTGGACCTTTTCTAGTCAACTTTGTGCTTATAATTTACTTCTTAGGTAAGTCTTTACTATTTAAGTTGACTTCTGAGTGAACTCCCTGATGGGTACAGGGAATGTGGACCACAGTAGAGAGCTTCTCAAAAGTTACCAAAGTCTGCACAAAGTTTTTTAATCTTATTTAGATAAAAACCTGTAGATTTTGAGACTTGGATGGTTTGGGCTAGGGGTAGAAGGGGGAAAGGTGTATGGCAAACAGGGAGGGGCAGCGGCCACCCATCGCTCATACAGGATATGCCCTAGGTCAGAGATCTGGGTAAGGGGCGAGGCTGTGGGGTTTGAACCATTTTTGGTTCTAAAGGGATGTATTACCCTTTCCAGCTTGATAGCTGGCACTTGCAGCCTTTAAGTGCCAATGCTGTTTAGATTGTCTGACCTCTTTGTCTCTTGTTCCCTGATGATTTTTTCTGAAAACCCTCTTGGCAGGCTTACAATCCATTTATCTTTAACTCTGCGGATAATGGTGCTAAAGTAAATACCAAAATTAGTGCAGACCATAACTATGTTTCAGCCAAAAGTTGTATTTAAATTAATCTATACAGCCTTGCTGATAGACCATTACATAAAGATATTTTATTATTAGTTTCTTTTCTTCAATCCTACCAACATTACTCCTCATCCTACTTTACCATGGTATAATCTATTCCCAAGTTGACCCATCTTAGATAATAATCTCATTTTTATCCCATGTTTTTAAAGATAAACAGCTTTTAGGCTATATAATTTCTATTAGGACTGTTTATAGGTTAATATGAGCACCAAGATAGTAATATCTGCTTTGACCTTCTAGATTAAAATTATAGGTTAAATTTGATACCACGTCTTATGCTAGATGGTATAACTAAGGTAACTTACATCATACATTAAAAATAATGTACAATCAATGTACACTTCTAATTGATTTGACCCTTACTTATATCAAGATAGCCCAAATCTAATCTCATACACTTATCTTATAGATGATCTCTCCCATATAATTTCTTGGGCACTTGGAACTAGTCTACTTGATGGACATATCTCATATAGCAAATCTATATCTTGCCACAATTAAGCATCACTGTATGAAGTAAGGTTAAATGGTTATATACAATATGCTAAGACACTGTACAGAGTATTCAAGTGGTTAAAAAACCAAGTCAGATAACCTTGGAAATATCACCTTTTTAGTAGTGCAGGAGGTGGTTAATTTATGGCATCTAAAACATTATAGCTTTTTTAGCTTAGCTAACCTTATTAAAATTGCACCTTTCAATGATGGCCTGCATATGAACAGTAAAGACCTAGCACTTCAATTTTATTTTATATTATAATATGGGCACTTAAATCTTTTTGAAGTGCTAGTGGTGCCTGACCTGAGAGGGTGTCCTTCATGCATCTTTATTTGCTGTGTGCCAAAAAAAGGATGATACGATAAAAAATCCTGGCAAGGTTTTGTGACACTACCCTAAGCATCCATATTAGAAGGAGAAGCGGTGTTGGATGAATTTTGTCTGGTACCAGTTTCTTCAGTTGGCAGGCAAAGGCAGACAAAAAGGGGTTAGAGTATAAGTGGTGGGGGAAGAAGGAGAAAGAGGTGAGGGTTCTCCCCATTCATGAGGCCAGCAGTGTGCGTCACCTTGACATATTAGGTGAGTTAGTATTTGGTAAAAGTAATAATTTTGGGCCCACAAGTAAATGACTTGATGCTTTGGAGGGTTTGTTTGTAGTTGGGGTCAAGCAGTGATGATCTTGCCACGTTGACGCATACACAGCCTTCTGCAAATGCTAGTTATTCAAAATCAACTTTTACTTCCTTGGAGAAATCTATAGGGAAGTTAGGTATTGGAATTTGAATAGTGGATCAATTACTTTATGGAGGGCTGGTAGATAAGGGAGCTGGTGGGGGCAGCAGCTGCACCAACAGCCTTTTGATAAATATCTTTGTAGACTGGGAATCCATTACAAGGATGGAAATAGCAGCAGAGAGCTAAATTGGGGGGTTGTGTGAAGTTACAACCACTCCAAGTCAGGTTTACTTCCATAGACCTATTCAGCATCATCAATCCATTTGAGGGTGTTGAAAGGATTCAATACTGCTAGCATTGGGCCAGCAATGGGAGTTGGTTAGGTGGCAGATGCTGATTAGCTGTGCACAGTGGACTATAGAAAATCCACTGGCGCATGAGCCACCATCTTCTCAGGAATAGTTCTGGTGGTTAAAACTTGGTTAGGTGGAGTGGTAAGAGCAGCACCCTCAGCAGATGAGAGTGGGAGAATTAATTTCCATCCATAAATTTATTAAAACTAGTAGCAGGGTGATACCAGAGGGAGGAACAGCAGAAGTTGCTTCAGTGATAAATGCTGGGAATTTGCACTTTGGGTGGTTGAGAGCAAAGCACAAAGGAAAGATGATGTAGCCATTTTTGACATGTGCCCAGAAGATATGATCAGGGGTTGATCTGATCACAGTGTGGGGGGTATCATGAGGGGGTGTCATGATAGAAGGGGCAGATCATTTCAAACATGTGAGGTTCAGCAAAATGATCAGTGCTATTTGGAACTATGAACTGCAGCATGGGGTCAGTTCCATAGGCAGCCAAGCCCTTTGTGAGCTCATGACAAGAGGTATTTGGGAGAAAGGTGGGAGGGCAAGCTGGCAAACTGGACTACCAATGAGGCCTCATCTAATAAGAAAGTTCAGCTAATTAGAATAGGGTTTTTTTAATTAAAGGCAACTGTGCTGCCACCATGGCATGGCTTCATACAAGAAGTTAAGATCAAAGTACCCCTTAAAGGGGCAGAATTCTATAAATCTGGTGGGTTTGTAAACTGCTATGGCCATCTTAATGATGACCACACTTATGTAGGAGAAGAGGTTCCTATACTTGATTTGAAGGCTGAAATGCAGATTGCTCCAAGGAAGCACCAGGGGGCTTCTGAGCACTTCCTGGAAGTATGCAAGGTGGTGGGCTAGGTCCTAAGGTGGGACATAGTGACCAGAAGTGTTTGTGGGGCTAGCTGGGCCATCCAGGAGCATTTTGGTGGTGGGCAATAAATTCCAGAAGGTAGTGCACCGCTGCCCTACATGGGGCAGCAGGCGTTGATTGAGTTAATATAGGCCAGTAGTAGTGTGGGCAAAATAGCAGTTGATTGTAAAAACTTTTTTATATTTTTAATTCAGCTGAATAAGTGATCTAAGTAAAAGAGAGACCATGGTTACTTATATATCTGCTTAGTAAATCACTAATTTTAATACGTAAACTCCATTTATCTACTCCAATCAGGGTGTTACCACCTGTAAAAATTTACTGATGGTTGTTATCAGCAAGCAACCCTAGTAACCTTTTTACTGCACAGGTTCAGTTTCCTTGTGCACTTTGTTGTATTGTATAGTAAAATAGATTATTGTTCAATAATAGTATGAAGACTATTATCCATAGTTGAGTATAAATTATTATATTTTGGCCCAACGCTCAGCCAGTATTCCTAATTAAATACTCATGATATCATACTCATAGGTATTTATTCCCTTGTTCTGTCTGACCTGATCTTTGCTGAGATACCCTGGTGACAGTCTCTTCAGTCCAACACACATTCAGCAGCTATCCCCAATTGTGACTCCTTCTCTCTAGATCCCCACTTGGATCTTTACTCCTTTCTCTAAGAGCCTTCCAATTATTGCACACAGCAATAATATCCTTGAGACAGAATAGCACAATGGAAGCTGATGATAGTTTACTTCTTAAACTATATCCCAAATAGATAATCCTTTATTATCTGTTATATTATCTTATTATCTGTTTTTTATTATAGTGAATCCTAGGGAATTTATACTGTGGATTTAATCATCTAACCCTCAGTTGACACCTCTTCAATAAAATGGCAGCTGTTGCTGTTGAATTATCCATCATCATCTCAGCAGTGATAGTCTTCCCTATCTTGGCTAGGATTCTGTCATTGGATATCCTTGAGACCTAAAAATGAAAGAGTCAGAAAATATATCCTTGATATTTTCCTCTCAATCCAAGCAAACCAACCATATTTGGCTAGCAACCTACTTAGGTAATGGGACTTGTTACCTATTAAAGCAGGTCACACACCAACCAATCAATTTGCTAGTTGTAGGCAGCATCACTCACCTCACAACTTGCTATTCATTCCCAATCAGTTGGTGATAAAACCTGACTGATCCCAATTGGTACACCTAATAGTTAATCACTATCAGATACCCCTAATTTGTTGGCAGCTCCACCAATGAGATCCTAAGTATTCATCCAGATCAATCCCTGATGGATATAACCAGGCAAATATCCCAAAATCTCCCAAATATAGTTACTCCAAAACTTGGGCCAACCAATTTCCAATTCACTTCACCTTAGAGAATTTTCCCCTAGTGATTTCTGGTAATCTAGCAGGCTGAGAACATGGGCAAAATCCTAACACCACCACACCCCTACTGCTAAGGCCATTAGATACTCCTCTTGCTCTATTCTTATCCGTGCACTATCCAATGAAGGGAAACCCTGTACTGCTGGCACCTAACATAAACTACTATTACAGGATTTGCTTTCAGAACTAGCCTTAAAGGTATCAATCAGTGAAGCAGATTAGTACATAGAGCTTGTGATTAAAGGGTTTGGATGAATTAATTATTGGCTTAAACTTAAGTAGTCAGACTGGATGAAGCTCCAGCATGTCAAGAGGCCACACCTAGTAGTAGCCTACAGAAATTACTTCAACTCAGAAAGTGTTTAAACGCACTTTACATCGGCTAAGCAAAGCTTAATAGTAACCCTGCAATGCCGCTTCACGCACACAAAGGTTTTAATGGGGTGGAAAGGAGCACCCTAGGTTACATAAATACTACTCGTATATGCATATTTAGTGAAGGTCCATCTTTACCAGCGCTTCTAATATTTTTAAAGTCAAGATCAGATCATCTCGCTAGAAACGGGCAACCTGTTGCAATAGCTACCCACATCCAAACATCTGGAACGACCATATTCCATGTGAGCGCTCGAATAATGATGGTACCCTAGAGCACCACAATTGTTGCTTGAAATGCAACTACAAGGCAGTGAGAAAGTTGATAGATGACTTTTAAAGTCTCAAGGTGCAAAAACGCGCAACTGATCACCCACCTACAACGACCACGCCAGAAGTTTTGTGAGGCAACCATGAACTCGCGACCAGCATCCGAATCAGCCCAAGCTTTTACCAACGTCTAACTCACCCACCTTCTCAAGGCTCAAATGGCGCGTTTAGCTACCATCTCGGATAAAAAATGAAGCGCTGAGCATGATTTTATAAATTACAAATTTATCCTTTGAGACTTGAACGAATACATTCGATGAAGGAAGCTAATAGGGAAGGTACGGTGTGAATCCCCTCGGGATAAGGCTCTTGGGAGATGCCCGCCAGCACCTTGGGCGCGACAAATTTCGCGATACGGCTAGGCACATCCGCGTTTTGGATAGCCCCATTTGAATCAGACAATTGGGTGCCAGCCGTGGGAGGCGGCGGAATCTCGGGGGAGTCCATCAGCCAAACGAGCATCGGCTCACAAGGGTCGGCATTGATCTTGGCCTGGCGCTCCGCCTGACACGTCGCAAGGTCGTTGGAATGATTTTGCAGCGAGTCGATTTCGCGAAGCTCCCGCAAGTCATCCACTGCGACGCTCCCGAGGTCGAAAGGCGGGCTAGATTTCGACTCGGTGTCAGGGCTCAAGCTTGCAAACTGATCAAAATCAAACCCATCGTTGGTGTCGGCGTCGGCGAGCTTTTTGTGCAGGTTTCGCATCTGGCGCGCTCTGCGGCGGCGGTGGTAAGCGGCGAGCGTGCACAGCTCCGCCTTTAGCGCCCGAGCGTTGTGGGGCGGGAGGTTGGCGTCGACCAGTTCCTGCATGTTGATGGGGTGGGTAAGGACGTTGTCGCGGATAGCAGCCATCAAGGAGTCCACCCACTTGAGGAGATCGCGGAAAAGGTGATTCGAGTTGGAACTGTAAACGGAGTGGATAAAGGCATAGAAGCTCTGTTCGTGGCGCGCGACGAGGTCGAGAAAGTGCTGCAGCTTACCACACTCGGAGTCCTTGGCGTCGTTAGCCTGGAAGTTGTTGACGCGTTGGATGACCATGATGAGGTCGTCGATAAACAAACCAAGCTTGAGTACAAAGTCTGACACGTTGGCATCCTTGTACACTTGGGCGAGAGGGCCGTAGAACATTGCGACCAGGTCTTTCATAAGCTCCCCGGTGACGCCTTGGAACAGGAGTTCCGATAACTTCTCCGCGTCGCGCTTGCGGCTCTGCAAGACAAACAGTTGGTGAAGGCCTTCCAGGAAATTGAACTCGGGGTACTGGGGAGACCCGTCTGCGGCAAAGCGGACGGGTGGAGTCCGGCCGGCACAGAACTGATCGATCCACTCGCGAGCGTTCCAGAACCTTGTGATGGCCTCAGGGGTCAGTTCCGGCTCAATCTGAGGATCGTTCACAATGATGGTCAGCCGCTCAAAGTCGCTAACGCCTTCCACAAGCGCAGCGCTACGTCTCTCGGGAAGGTACACGAAGTTGCGGATCCTTTGGCACAGCACACCCTCATCGATGCGCCGTTCAATATCAATAATCTCTTTAGCGGCATCTCGCGCCTGGTCAGACAGGCTGGTGGTCAGCATCCGCTGCAGGAGGCTTGTCACACCAAACGGCTGGGCCAAAAGTAGGTCCATCACCGCCTTGACCATGCCTGTAGGATTGGCAAACCGTAAAGTGGTGGCCAGGGTTCGGTAGGGGATCAACTTGTGCGTAGAGCAGAGCGATTGAAAGAAGCGCGCGCTGTCATCGGTTGTACAGAAGAAGGTGTACAAGAACGACGCAAAGTTAAGCCTCCCCCACTCTAGCGCCCCAAGGTAGTGCGGCGGCAAATCCTGGACCAACGAGGTGGTTCTTAACAACCCCTCAAACTCGTTTAGCCCAAAGGGCTTCATGAGCTCCTGCTTGCACGTTGCCCATAGCGCCTTGTATTCCTTGGCCTTAGACGTTAGATACTTGACGTACTTTTGGCGATCCTCGGCAAGGCGTAACATGTGCATCTTCCTCAAATTAATGTCCACTCTGTCTTCGTTGCTAAGCTCTTCCAAGTCCGAGGTAAGAAACTGATAAATCTCCGGCCGTCCCACCACTTCGGGGATGGCCATCAACCGGCGAACCAGTGAACGAAGGTTCATCCGGTCCTGTTCTCGTATCAGTTGGGTTTCAGCCACAGAAGCCGTGATTTTAGGCGGAAGGGTAGGGAGTTCGAGTAAAGGGAAAATTTGGCGCAGCTATATTATGCGTTAGCCCCAAATTAACCCTTCCAACTGATACCTTTTCCAGAAGTAAAGCAAAGTCCCCATATCTTTTAAAGGAATAAACGGTTTCATCCTCATCGCGCTTTGAAACCATAATTATAAACTTTGTATGGCTGTACGTCCTGAACGTCCCTTTAACCGTCACGCGGCGAACGCCGACGATATCAATCAGATGCGGCGTTCCCGGAAGGTTGTTCAGCTCCGCCGCACTTCGTTCCGAGGACAACGTCGTCTCTGAGGCATGATCACTCGCCTCTTGTGGCCGCTCTACAAGCAGCCCAGCCGTGACAATGGGCATCGCGTTATTGAACAGCAGCACGAGAAGCTTTTGGATGCGCAGAAGGATCAGCTTGCGCTTCGTCGTGTCGGATCGCTCCCCGCCCGAAGAAAGGTTGGCCTTCAGAACTTCGTCCTGGAACTTCTCCAACTTCTCTAGAAACTTGGGCAGGTCCGTATTCGCAAGGAACGGGAACGTGGTGAAGTACCGATGGTAGAAGAACTTCATCAGGGGGATCTCCACCCTTTCCAAAGGTTGGCTTTGAGGCCCCTCCCCTTCTAGCCCTTCCCACACAGTATCGGGGCGGACGGCGCGAACAAAGTTCGTAGTGAATAGATACTCAACCTCCAGCTGAATCGCCCGCGCCAAAAGATCCCTTTTGAGCTGTTGGGCTTCCAGCATCGTCAACCGGATGCCTTCGTGGGCATCCGGTTGAGGAGGGTGTGAAGTATCCGAAACCCCTAGGAGGCTAGGTTTAACTGTGTCAAACGAACCACCTGCGCTCGGTATCATGGATCTGTTAAACGCTAATGAGTAAATTTTGAAGCCTTCTCGAATAAGAAAGGTAATGAAATTTAAGCGCAAAGCCTTCATTAGACGTTCCAAATCTCTAACAAAGTACAAGGTACAGGATAGACGTTGGTGTAAACTAAATAGGCACCAAAATACGCGCAAAATAGAACTTTTGGGCGAAATAAAGGTATTTAAAGCTAAAGGAGACTTATTTTAAAGAAAATGATGTGCAATTAAAAAGCCGGGCCTTTAAAAGGATCAGAGTTAGTTATAAAATCCCCAACACGATTTACGTTTAAACTGATATTAAAAAAAAAAAAGTTCTTACAAAACTCACATAAACGGAGTAAATACATTAAATTGTCGCAAATTGTATAATTAAAATCAAAAGGACGCCTCATAATTCATGGTTCGGTCTATTACCAACGTACTACCTTTAAGATCAGAAGAAATTTTTTCTACCTACCCTAGATACCTAAATATCCCTGAGAACTAGTTCTGGTCTTTCGCATTATTGGGTGAATAATTGGAGACGCGATTGCGCTGATTCAGGTCAAACCAATAGTCACAATCACGTAATGTGCATCAGCTGGTGACGTAGAACTAATAGTTTTTTGGTTCATTTTAGTCCTGCCGTATCATCCCTTAATCCATTCTATCCTAAAAATCCCTTTTAGCTTTTCTTATCATTTTCATAGATAAAGCTAATATAAATAGCTTCATTCAGATCATCAAATCGTTAGTTTCCATCTAACCTGATACTTCCAAAGTGATGATTAATTATGATTTTATTAAGATCCGGCCATCTGGGGGATTTTGTCAGATCGCACTAAGATTTTTATTTTGGTTGGGCATAGCATTCTAGGATATTTTAAGCACTGCTTGCACTCCTAGTCAGGGTTGATTTGAGGAATCGATAACTCCATGACACTGGTATGATACATCCCCTTAAAATTGTATTCGCTCAACTTACCCCATATTCCAGTTAAGCTTTAATCATCAGTCTCAACGAAAACATACCCAAAGTTCCTAGATAAAAAGAGGGTATCTGAATTTCAGAGGGTTGTATCAATTACACTTTTTCGAAATATCAGGTTTATATATCTTTGATATCCTAAAAAATTTTAACTATAAATTTTCAAGAAAGCATAGAATAATGCTTCCTACTAGATATATATAAGTTTCTTATTTTATTCAAGGTGGGCCGACCTGGGGACGATACCGCACCGATTAAGGGAAATCGAATGATGGGAAAGGAGGATAAAATCCGGAAAACCTCCATGCGCGGCGTATGATAGGCCAGGAACTCCATGGACCGCCTTTGCTATTCGCTATCTCGGTTCGGGGCTTTGGTGCGCAACGCCAACACAGTCATAATTGTCCCCTACCTAAAGTTCCAGTACCGGAATCGAACTCGGGGAGGCAGCGGTAGAGGTCCTTATTTTACCACTGGAGTATCCTCCCCAAATTACCCATTTTTCAAGATCAATGTTTTTTTTATTTCATGGGTGACCCATCACTGGAGGATCATGGTATTTGCAAATGACATTGTCACAAAGTAGAGGAGATACCCAAACCATGTTTTTAAACATAACATAATCCTTCAAGGTATAGTGGGTTTTTTGTGAGGTGAGAGTGCATGTTGGTCAAACAATGTCATACCCTCACAGCAAGATGTTTGACCAGCCAACACACAGGAAATTAATGGGATATCAAAATTCCAGTTTGCAACAGAAACAGCAGGAGGAGCAATAGCTAGTTATGAGAATATGGAATGACCATTGTCAGTTATTGGAATACCTCATTGGTGGGGCTCAGGGAGGGTTGCAACTCAGCATATCTCAGACATTCAGAACGCCTTTAAAAACTCTTATATAAAGTTAAATCTGAAGATGCCATAATAGGTCCAGGGCTTATGATTTGCCAATTTCCGCATTTTCTTGAAATAACTGAGGGCTTGATTCTTTATGACAATAACTTTGTTTTTGCCCCCTAGAGAAGATAGCATCACTATGTGAGCGACCATGCCACCGTAGCAAGCAATTTATCATAGATTGCCCATGATTGCTCTGAAGAGGAGGACTTGTATAAAATTAAGTAACAGAGTGCTCTACCCCTTTATTGTCTTGGAGTACCACAACTCCCATTGCTACCACAGTGTCATCACATTCCACAATAAAGGTATTAAATTAATCCAAATGCTTAAGATCAGTAAATGACACAAGTACTCCATTAATGGAATTAAACGCTGTTAGTAGGCTTCCATCCAATCTGATAGGACGTTTTCCCCATCAGGGGGTGAAAGGGTGTCTTAAACCGAGATAACATAGGAGAAATCTTCTCAAGGAAAATTACAGTGCCCAAGAAGATACAAAGCTGTGTCAGGAAAGATTGATTATGAGTCATTTAGGACATGGATCAATCCTTTGATGAGTTTGGTGACAATTGATGGGAAATAACACCTGAAAAACCCCTTAATCCTTCCATGATCTTTAAGAATAAAAAGGGTAGAATCAAATCATAACTCCCTCAATGAATACAAAGGATACCATCAAGTCATACCTCAGGCATGATGTTCCCTCTAGGATTAAGGAAGATGTTGCCAATCAACAGGATTGATAAACCTACTTGAAACACGTTCCTCATATGGATATAAATTTGATCATTTTAGTAAAGAAAATAAGTTTAATTTTATCTTTCTGGTCTAGATTATTGCCAAAGTGCATTTTCCTCAGTATTAAATCTTTACATTAAGATGCTCACTGAAAAGGGGAGGGTACCCCAGTGATAGAGTATGGACTCACTATCACTGCCTCTCCAAGTTCAATCCCAGTAGATGAACTTTGGGTAGAGGAAGATTTTTACTGTGTTGGCGTTGAGCACCAATGCCACAAACCATGATAGAAAATATCAAGATGATCCATGGAGTTCCTTGCTTATCATACACCGCACATTGATATTTTCTGGGTTTTATCCTCTGTTCCCACTAATTTAGATACCCTTTATCAGTGCGGTATTGTCTCCAGGTCAGCCCACTTCAAATAAAATTTAAAGATTCTCACTGAAGCTAATTTAATTAACAATCATTTAGCCTTTGATGGAACTGGCAATAAATTTTTAAAATTCAAAAATTGGTGCTTTCTACCAGTTCTCCTTGTCATGGAAATGGCAGAAGAAGTTTAGACCAGCCTGCCAGTTGGGATGTGTGAACACCCAAAAAGCAAGCCAGAATGCCAGAGGCATTGCCAACCATACAACTTGATATGGAGCCAGGAAATGTGATACCACGAAGTGGTGGTGTAACAACAGGGTAAGGAGTATCCCAACGACAAACCACACTGAACCCATTCCCAACTCAGTGGTTCTAACTGCAGGAGGTGGGATTACTGGGATAGTCTTGACGAGATTCTTGGCTTGAGAGGCCAACTCATTGGGGGCAATAGGGAGATGGATTCTCTCTTTCCCATTGTTGTACATAGGGCCATAAGATCCCCATGTATTGTTGTCAGAAATTCATAAGAGCGGGGTTGTAAACCAAAAGTGTTGGACTCGCTGGGCCCAATCAGTGATAGAGGGAGCCATGGTGACCAAAAGAATTGGTAAAGCCCACCCAGAGTGCAGGGTGATGGACCACCAGGGAAATGCCATCTGGGATGCAGTCAGAACAGAAAATAAAAAAAATTTGATTTTTTTGGCAAAAATTTATTTGGAAAGGAAAGTAAGAAAATTGACCAACAATTTTCTCAGTGCCATGCAACTGATTAAATAGTGGTCAATTGGGTAGTGACAGGATGGGGTCAGGACCCACAAATTTGACCTAACTGGCGAATTGTTCAGGAATGGGGGGTTTATTCTTTGGGAACTGACATCACAAAATTTGGCGGTGGGCTGAGTCTCTGTCAGTTTGACCTCAAATGTCTGAACCAGGGCTCAACTACATTTCTGATGATTAGCATGATGGCATTTGGCCTGATGGGTGATGGGAATCCCCCAAGGCCATCCCTTATAGGGATGGGTCCATTTGGTTGGGAACAGGTTTGGGATGGCCAACCCACCCACGCTCAGTCATTTAACCATTCATTTGGTCAACAGCAGCACATCAGGTGCAACGCCCAAATTACTATCTGAGGGCTTTGAACCCTCATCAATAGCACCCAATATTTGTTCAACTGGTCTGGAGATTGAATTGGAACCATCAGGCGATCCAGCTGATATCTCATTCTTCATGCTTTTACAGTCCATTCAAATTTTGGGCATCAGCCAGATTGCTGGCAAATTAGATCTGACCAATTTCAATTTGGTAATCTCAGCACAGATTTCACTAATTCCCTGCAACAGTTCTGCTGAGGTAAGTGTGGGTATTGGGGGTGGGATCTGAAGCGGACGAGCTGTTACCCATTGCTCATCTACTACATGAGCGAGGTCACCCTGAGTGATGAGAGGTACCGCCATCCTCTTTGGTGTCTTTTTATTTGGGAATGGGAAGATGGCCCAATCAAGAGCCAAAGGACATTCCCCAAGACTTACATTACCCTTTCCTTTTTCCAAAGGAATGGCACCCCCACCAGGGAAATTGCGCCAGAGCCACATTCTTGTGTGCTTTAGGTAGCTTGATAGCCATAATCATCACGATTTTCTGAGGAGGGCGGGGGGCCCCAGGGTGGGATGCATGGAAGGCTTTGACCAGGGCCATGCAATTTGCACAATCGCGCGCCTTGACCCAACTATTTTTGTAGGCTGGGTATCCTTTCCAGGCCACAAGATATTGGACTGAACGTCACAACTTGCGAGATGCCAAGATAGCCTCTACCTCAGCTTCTTCCTCATTATTGATGATGATCAGTTCCAGGTCCATGGGAATTACACCCTTGAAGGGCGACAATTGGGAAACATGGAAGACTGGGTGCTGCTTCCAATGCGCGGGAAGCTTCAGGCAGAACGCCCCATTACCCAATACTTCCTCCACTAAGTGAGGACCCAAACGCTTACTGGCAAACTTGCGGGAAGGGGTTTGAATTTGCAAATGATGGGTATCAAGCATGACATAAGAACCCACCATAAAGTCATGACCCAGAAGGCGCTTACAGTCCACAAATTGCTTATAGTCATCAATGGCTTTGGTGAGGTGTTCCCACACTAAGGCTTGAGTTGATCAATATGGGTAGCATGATCCGCGGCAGCTTGAACCTCAGGTCACAAGCATGCCCCAACTGAAAATGATGGGTTATAGCCCAACGTTGCTTCATATGGTGAAAACCCCATGGATGCATGGATCCCATTATTGTATGCAAATTGAGCGAGAGGCAAGTCACCAGACCAAGTATCCTGCGCTGCTGTGGCATAGCAACGCAGGTACTGTTTGAGGACTTGATTAACCCACTCAGTCTGACCGTCAGACTGGGGGTGATATGCCATGGATTGACAGGGGGTTATCTTCAGGATTGATAGGAGTTCACTCCAAAAGCGTGCAGTAAACTGAGTACCCCAGTCACTAACAATTTCCTGGGGAAGACCAAACATCAAAAACACATGTCATACAAAAAGATGGGCAGTTTCTTCTGACATAATTGCAGAAGTGCAAGGGATAAAAAGGGAAAATTTTGTAAAGCAATCCACCACTACCATTACCACTGTGAACCCATTAGAACAGGGGAGATCGACAATAAAATCTATGGACACCAAGGTCCATGGACCTTCCGCCTGCTGTAAAGGGTGTAGGAGGCCATTCTTACTGGAGCGATCTGACTTAGCCCTAGCACAAGTAACACAATTGGCGATCCAAGCTGGGACCTCTTTGGTCAGTCCTGCCCAATTGAAGGTTCGCTTGATCAGATCAATGCATTTCTTGTTGCTGGGGTGTCCAACCATGGGAGGATCATGGTGTGCATGGAATACTTTTGGGCAAAAGGGGGGAACCCACACACGAGAATGGAAGTAAATGAGCCCCTCTTCTAAGGAGTATAGGGAGTGTTTGGGACTCAAGTGAGTCAACTGCTCAACCAACTCCACGCCCTCAGGGCAGGCCATTTGAGCAGCTAACACCTGGGCCAATAATGGATCATCAGGAGACAACGCGGTGGAGGAAACAATGGAGGGAACAATTGACAGAATCTGAGTGGCAGGGATCATGGTAACGAGATCCACTTCCTCAGGTTCCAAGGGACAGTGAGCAGGGCTACAGCTTAGGAAGTCAGGAAGGACATTGAGCGCACCTTTGACAAATTCATATTTGAAGTTGAAACTGCACAGGTCCTGATAGGTTTGGGCCTGCCAGTGCACCAATTTTTGAGGTTTGCAGAAATACAAGAGAGCCTGGTGATCCATGCAAACCATTAGCTCATGACGAGCACCCTGTAACAGGTATTGCCAATGAGTTAAAGCCCATGCAACAGCCGCCAGTTCCTTGTCATAAATGGCCCAAGACTGCTCCATAGTAGTGAATTTTTGGGAAAAATAAGCGACCAGATGTTCAAGACCATCATGGTCCTGAAGCAGCACCGCGCCCACTGCTACTGATGAAGCATCACATGTGACAATATACAGTTTGGTGGGATCAGCATGTTTCAAAATGGGAGGAGACACAAACACCTCTTTGATTGATTTGAACGCCTGCTGGCATTTGGGGGTCCAACAAAATGGTACATTTTTTCCCAGTGAGGGGATGGAGCGGAGCGGCCAACTGAGAAAGTGCGGGGGAAAATTTTTTCAAAAAAATGATAGTTCCCAAGAAACTCCAAAGTTGCTTCTGTGTAGTTGGAGTTGGCCATTCTCAGATCACATCTAATTTGTTGGGAGGGATAGTGACACCTTCTTTGAGAACCAGGTTTCTGAGAAATGTGACCTCTTCCTTATAAAACTCGCACTTGGAAGCTTTGAGGAACAGCCCTGCTTTATGCAAAGCGAACACCACCGCTTCCAAGTCGATAGCATGTTGTTTGGGAGTTGGGGAATGAACTAGGATATCATCAATGTATGCAATAGCACAAGAGAACCGGAGATCCCCTAACGCGTTGTCAATCATTCATTGAAACGTAGCAGGAGCATTTTTCAACCCAAAGGGCATTACGCGAAATTGAAAAATGCCTCGCCTCATTCAGATTGCGGTCAACCATTCCTGTCCTTCCATCACCCAAATTTGGTTGAAAGCGTTCACCAGATCCAGTTTCAAAAACACACAGGATTTGGCAATTGCCTGACTGATTGTCTGCTCTAAAGGCAATGGGTAGGGATCTGTAACTGTTATTTTGTTCAGGTGACCATAATCTATGCAAGGACAGAGTGATCCATCCATTTTTCTTGCAAATACAATAGGGGAGGCGACGGGAGAGGTTTCTTTGAACAACCAACCTTTTTTTAACATATCATCCAACCAGGTATTGAGTGCAACCTCTTCCTCCGCTGTATGAGGATACAACGGGCAGTTGATGTTCACCAATTCCACGGTTGTCCAAAATCCACAATCATACCTAGTATGTTTTGGCAGATGGTCCACTTTTTCCATGTCAAAGATTCCCCAGTATTGCATTAAGCTTTCAGGAAAATTGGCTGGAATGCCCGCAGAAGTAACTAAGGTAGTGATAGAGCTGGTCCCTTGTATTTTTTGAGGGTGTTGATCAAAGGGAACTCTCCTTCTGAATCATCATTGGTAAATGACAATGTATTAGACTCTAAATGAATCTTCACATGTTGTCAACGCCACCATCCCACCCAAGATCACCGGGAATACCAAGTTTGGCATGGCCAAAAAATGATTGCAGAAGTTATATTGGTGGATTGAGAAGTGTATCAGCCGGCAAATGACATATGAAGACTGGTAAGCAGATGAGGCCACCATTACTGAGGAGCCCACATCCATTTCCAATTTTAATTGCTGTGCCAACTCAACACTCATGAAGTTCCCCGCTGCTCCAGTATCCACCAGAGCTTCAAAGGAGACATGATGGGGACCAATACTGATTTTCATAGGGACAAGGAAATAAGCAGAATTCTGTTTATTTGGAGATTTGACCAACTCATGGATGACTGAAGAAATAATGGGTATGTCAGGACCAGGGTCAGGGTTTTTAGCTGGGGCGAAAATTGGAAGTACAAGTGCGGGAGAAATCATTTCTTCTGTCTGGGCTTGAACAGAATCATTCATAGTTAACTCCAGAAATGCCAACTCAGACTTGGGGGTTATGGCAGGGTTGGGACCCACTTCAACTGCTATTCTGGTGTCAGGCGCATCATCTACATCTTTGTTAGGAAATCCTATCATAAAGTTCCCCTTCTGATGTGGGGAAACGTGGCGAGGTAACGCTTTGATAGTAGTTGCAGTGGCACATATTTGATTTACTGATTCCTGGATGGTAGACCAGACCACGTGATGAGCGGAAACTGAATCCAAGCTCGCTCTAAAGACTGCCTGAAGCATATCAGTAGATAGGCCTGACGCGGAAGCCAGCTCACAAAAGGTAGAAATCAGAGAAGCCAAACTAGGGGCTTCAGCCATGGTTAGGAGTAGTCTGAATAAGTGGTCTGATTGGGACACATGGGGTTTTAAAGCAGCCAATACAACAGCCATCAGGGGAATGGAGTCTCCTTCTTGTGAGGAAGAATGCAAAAGGCTTCTCACCCAACGGCGGGCATCTCCATCCACGGCGTCTAACAACGCGAGACCTTGTTGGGCATGAGATATCGCAGAAGCATTACTGAGTGCAATTGTCATCCACATTTGTACTTTGGTGAGAGCGTCAAGAACCTGATTGGCGATCTCTTGGGAGGGGATACTTGATCCTTTTCCCAGGCCAGAGGAAGTATGAGAAGATGCAGTCTGCACCTCTTGGGTGGCTTGAAGAAAGTTTCCCAAAATAGAGCGGATGCTTCTCCCAAAGTCAGAAAGTGACCAAACAAACAACAAACAACACACAACTGATTGTACGTTCATCTGGTAGAGGGTAACCACTGCGGCGCCCAATTTGAAAACCAAGGCGGAAGTGGCTGGAAGTAATGGTTGGTCAATTATGTCATGGAAATGGCAGAAGAAGTTTAGACCAGCCTGCCAGTTGGGATGTGTGAACACCCAAAAAGCAAGCCAGAATGCCAGAGGCATTGCTGACTGTACAACTTGATATGGAGCTGGGAAATGTGATACCACGAAGTGGTGGTGTAACAACAGGGTAAGGAGTATCCCAACGACAAACCACACTGAACCCATTCCCAACTCAGTGGTTCTAACTGCAGGAGGTGGGATTACTGGGATAGTCTTGACGAGATTCTTGGCTTGAGAGGCCAACTCATTGGGGGCAATAGGGAGATGGATTCTCTCTTTCCATTGTTGTACATAGGGCCATAAGATCCCCATGTATTGTTGTCAGAAATTCATAAGAGCGGGGTTGTAAAACCAAAAGTGTCAGACTCGCTGGGCCCAATCAGCGATAGAGGGAGCCATGGTGACCAAAAGAATTGGTAAAGCCCACCCAGAGTGCGGGGATGGACCACCAGGGAAATGCCATCTGGGATGCAGTCAGAACAGAAAATAAAAAAAAAATTTTTTTTTGGCAAAAATTTATTTGGAAAGGAAAGTAAGAAAATTGACCAACAATTTTCTCAGTGCCATGCAACTGATTAAATAGTGGTCAATTGGGTAGTGACAGGATGGGGTCAGGACCCACAAATTTGACCTAACTGGCGAATTGTTTGGGAATGGGGGGTTTATTCTTTGGGAACTGACATCACAAAATTTGGCAGTGGGCTGAGTCTCTGTCAGTTTGACCTCAAACGTCCAAACCAGGGCTCACTACATTTCTGACAATTAGCATGATGGCATTTGGCCCAACGGGTGACAGGAATCCCCCAAGGCCATCCCTTATAGGGATGGGTCCATTTGGTTGGGAACAGGTTTGGGATGGCCAACCCACCCACACTCAGTCATTTAACCATTTGTTTGGTCAACAGCAGCACATCAGGGCGCAACGCCCAAATTACTATTTGAGGGCTTCAAACCCTCATCAATAGCACCCAATATTTGTTCAACTGGTCTGGAGATTGAATTGGAACCATCAGGCGATCCAGCCAATATCTCATTCTTCATGCTTTTACAGTCATTCAAATTTTGGGCATCAGCCAGATTGCCAGCTGAATTAGATCTGACCAATTTCAATTTGGTAATCTCAGCACAGATTTCACTAATTCCCCACAACAGTTCTGCTGAGGTAAGTGTGGGTATTGGGGGTGGGATCCAAAGCGGACGAGCTGTTACCCATCGCTCATCTACTACTATGTGAGCGAGGTCACCCTGAGTGATGAGAGGTACCGCCATCCTCTTCAGTGTCTTTTTATTTGGGAACAGGAAGATGGCCTGATTGAGAGCCAAAGGACATTCCCCAAGACTTACAAAAAGACAGTAGAACAATCTATTCTGGAACGTTCCACCCAGGTTTCACTTAAACTAATGCACTTGTATACCACAGCACCCTCCCAAGCACTGCAGTAGGGGTTGCCCAAACTGATTCATATCTTCATCTATTTATACATCCTGCTCTAAACCAGCTGCAGCTCTTAGGATTACATTATATGGAAACTAAAAGACTTTTACCTAACACAGAAACTTTACTCCCAAATCCTTGTTTTATATGAGACTACATCTGACTTTTGTCAAAAGAATCGCAAGGCCAATATGGAAAATAAAAAAGAAACTAATGAGCTACAAAGTCAACTAATCTGGATTAATAACGGGATCAGTGGGTTTTTACACAACAAGATTAACCAACAACTTACTGATGACTTGGCCACACTACAAGTATGATTGGAACAAGCCGTGGCCAACCTATTAGTCAGTTAACTAACAACAATTCTATGAGAGTAAATTGATGACTTGTCTTATTGGGTTTTTAGCCCAATGAAAGGGCTGATGCCCAGTCTGCCTCTCAACCCATCGTTTATATAGGACCCCAAAGACCTTAGAGCCACAGAGTCTCAGAGGGCTTCCAAGGTAATGACAGACCTCCAGTGCCCTGGAGACCCTGTTAGAATCTTACCAGTCTGAGACAAAAGCTATGAAGCTAAGTATCTTAAATCTAGAACTCCAGTTGAGAGGGTGGCTCATAGTAGTCTAACGGAACAAATTCTGTACATTGATTCCTAGAATTGAGATATTAAGAATGGTGGTCACAAACTGATGATTTAAATCAATTCTGGTGAAGTTTATAAATTAAAATTTCATCTTTATCATAGCTCAAACTATGAGAATCAGATCTCAATCTCACCTGTATGACATGGTAATCATCCAGTTTCTGAACCTAATTTATTTAATAGTTTTAGCTTGATAGTCGGGTTTATATTCTAGAATATCCTATTCTAATGCTCTAAAGTTAGAATTCTATCTTATTTCTGGTTTCCCCATCCTGCATTCCCACTGTTTGTGGCTCCCTTGCCAGATAGGCCAATCTCAGATAAATGACCGTTTCACTTGATCTTAATTCTGAATTATAAAGTATTCAGTTGGTATAATTTTTTATCTCAGGTTGGTCAGCAATCCATTCAGAATTATGCGGATGTTAATCCTTGCTCAGAAGGTGCCGTAAGCCATGAACTCATGGCCTTGAAAGGTGTGGGACCACTCTGAGGTGCCGATGGGCCTACCAATCTCGCCGCACCTTGACCTGATTGCAGTCTCCAGTAAATATGCCTGTAAGTTCATATCACCAGCATGCGCATACTCCCTGGGTCCAGACAGGTGGCTAGAGGCTGGCAGAGTATTGGCCGCTACATCAGACCTCCACCCAAATTGGGCAATTCACTGAGTTGCTGTAGGAATCTAGCTCTTGTATGCTCACTGGTGCTTACGCCGCTAGATTCCACAAAAACTTTTAATAAAATTATAATTTAATTCTAGTAAAAACTTGATTTTTAGTTGTTTTTACTAGGGGTGTGGGATTATAAGAAAAAATGATGTCTTCTGATTTTTGACTATTAGTATTTATACTACTTTTGAAGCTCAGAGAGAATTTGGGGATAAGTTTGGAATAGCCTTGATGCTTCCAATTTAGGTAATATGCAGGAATAGCATATCACAACTCAGGAACTCACTTCAGGGCAGTGGAGAAAAAGAAGAAGAATTGTGATTGGCCAGAATGTAACCATGAGGTAACGTTTTTACAAACTTGAGCCAATCACTGCCCAAGAAATTTCTTGCACCTTGGGGGACCCCCGCCAAGCCTATAAAAGGGGGGTCCCCACGTAGGTGTGTTGAAGGACTTTGGGGAGGTGCAGGGAGTGCCTTCTGATGGTAGCCCCAAAGTCAGTTGTGTGGTCAGAGTAATCTGACCATTCAATTTTTCTTTTGGTGCCCTAGAGGTTTTGAACTCATGTTACCTCAGTTTATGGGGTTCCACCAAGAGTCAGCCAGGGACTTTTGACCAAAATTTTTAATAGCGTTAGTTTTATTATTGTGGGAATCACTTTTAAAATCATCCAATAATTTTAAATGACCGAAATTTCCCTTTTCTGGCTAAGATTGACCTAAAACATTCTTCTTTTTCAGCTGCAAAAGCAAATGTCTGACAGCTGCCACCAGGCCCTTCTGTTGAAGTGTAGGGCAATTAGTCTGATTTCAATGGGTGACAACCTGATACTGACCTATTCTACAGTTTGATTGAGGAAACTATCTTCTGGAAAATGGTTTTATGTATTGGGATGGGCAAGTCAGATCTTAAAATCTGGTTTGTTACATTATTCCAACTTCATTTATTCTGTGGCGAGCTTTGGTTCCTGCTAGCTCGCAAGGTAGGGGACAACCATCGTCCTAAGCAAATCTAACCCTATTGCCTTTGCCACCAGTTTTTGTTGCCCATGATGGTGAAGGGGGAGGTTGAGGGGTGCCATTGGACCACTGGTGATTGAGGCCTCTTGCGTCTTCCAGAGGATCTCTAAGGGGAGCGTTGACACTTTCTGTGACCCTTGGATTTCTGATCAGAATTCCACTTTCCTCCCATTGCAAGAAAGGTCGCCCATCAGATAATTTTTTTCTGCATCACCTAAGTTTGGGGAAACTTGGGGGGTTTCCCCTAGTGAGGGGTAATGTAACAGAATGGATTCCGTTCATTGATTCATATAAATTAAGATAATAGTAATGGTGGTCACAAACTGAAGTGTCAAATTAATTCTGTTGCAGTTTATAATTAAAATTTTTATATTTATTATATCTTAAATTATAGGAAATTAAGGCTTGATCTCATCAGATTGACACAGGAATTTTCTGTTTTTTATGGCTATCTTATCTCATAATTTTAGCTCAACGGTTGGGTTTATATTCCAGCATATCCTATTACAACGCTCTCAAGTTTAATTTCTATATTTTTTCTGGTTCCCCATCCTGCGTTCTCACCATTTGTGGGCTCCCTCGCTAGATAGGCCTATCTCAAATAAATGACCATTTTGCTTGGTCTTTATTTTAAATTATAAATTATTTAGTTGTTTCAGTTTGTATCTCAGGTTGCTCAGCAATCTGTTCATAATTTCGCGGTCATTAAACCTCTCTCACCAGGTGCCATAAGCTGCAAAATCAAGCCTCAGAAGGTGTAGGGACATTCTGAGGAGTCAATGGGCCTGCTGATCTCACTGCACCTCAACCTGGTTGTGGTCCCCAGTGGTGACGCCTATAAGTGCGTATCGCCATTAAGTGCAGTCTCCCTGGGTCCAGACAGGTAGCTAGTGGCTGGAAGAGTATTGGCCACCACATCAGACCTCCATCAAATTGGGCAATTCACTAAGTCACCGCCAGGCCCTTCCATTAAAGTGTAGGGCAATTAATCTGACTATAATGGATAACAACCTGATACAACTTATTTGCTGCTTTATTATAAAATCTTTTCTGGCAAAGAGATATATGCTTCAGGATGAGCAAGCAAGGTCTTGGGAACCTGGTTTGTTACAAGTAGCTGGATGAACGTTGAGGGAATTTTTTTGACTTAAATTTAACTTTAGCTTCCCTTTCTGATAAAGTGGCTGCCATACAGCAGGCGTGTTCAGATACAGCTTCCTAACAAAAAACCCACCAGGCTACTCTGGACGCCAAGCTTGACTGAATCTCATCTTGAGTTGAGGACTTTAGATAGTCCTGGAGACCAGCCCATGCAACTGAATAGTGAGAAACCCCCCTTTTAAACAAAAAGAGGGCCAAAGGCCCAAGTGGACCCCCTGTCACAGTTTAGTGACTTGGTACATGTGGTAGACAAGCGCTGGGTGACCTCTCTTCCCCCCAAGGATAACCCGTTCCCACCCCTTCCCCCTCCTCAAACCCTAGTAAGTTTAATAGAGGGGGTCTTTAAAGAGATTGCGCACACTAGAGGCCATGGGCAGGCCCCTGGGACCCCCCACTCCCCAGGCAAACTATGTGAAATTTTGAGGAAATAGCCTCCACCAACATCAGAGCCCAGTTTTAAAAATTCTGGTCTGAGGGAGCCAGTCCATACTGGCTGGCGCCAGAAATTAGGTTGGGGCAAGATTCAGATCTCAAACCAGGCACCAAATGACTTGGACTAGTTGTCCCAACTCTCCAAACCGGATATGGGAAGTTCAGATCGCAAAAATAGCCCATTTAGAGTTTGAACAGGTCTCAAACAACTCACCCCAGTGGCCCCTGCCTCCCAGGATGAATCCAGAAAATCTAAATCATGTGAACAGGCTGACTCAGATGATCAAGGCCCAGATTGGCACCATTGACTTTATTTGGCCCCAAAATGTGGAAAAATTAACAAAAGTTTTTTTGATTTTTGCCAAGGTTTTGAACATCCCCCCACCCCCTCTTCACCAGCCACCCAAAGCGCCTATCTCCAAACCCCCAATGACCAATCCCATAATACCTCCCCTATGCGATTCACCCGGTACTTAAGGCAACTTCCCAGCCCAGGGGCGGTTGTCAGTTCATTCTCTTATCTTCTCACGCTTGAAATCAATAAACCATAATACCCCATTCAGCTTGCTGCAGCCTCCGTCCACTTTACCTTTTTATTAAAAATTCTTCTGATTGATCCAGCGAAGCGCACTGCTTCACAAATCCTTATCCCAATGTTCGCTGACTTGATTATCTGGTCACACAACCATGTCATGCAGTGGCAGATCATAAAGGCAATAAACCAGCTTACCCCCAATTAGAGTCCATTGTCTCATTTGTATTGCACATCATTTTAATGTGAACCCTCCTGTCCATTCTGTTGCTGGGTTTTCTGAAACCGCTCCCTGTTGGAGCAGCACCAGTGCGCCTCTTCTCAACCACCCGTGGAGGTGGGACCCCTACCTGGTCTGCCCACTGATGGTCCAGGATGACTGTGGGGCTTGGAGCACCCCATTAGTGGAGGCTTGGCCCCAATGCACCTCGCACTTTTCATTTCCCTCTACTATCACCACAGATAGCGTGACAGCCCTTGCACTGCCCCTCGTTGGCGTGAAAGCTTACTCATTCAACCACAAACCCCAGAGGAGTTGTCATCCTCCTTGCCTCTCCCGCCCTTTGGTTGCCCCACAAAACTTTCAGTTGCCCCATTGCAACCATCTGGTTTGTCTTGGAGCCTTCAGTATGTTGATTAATTTTTGCTTTACTCACGTCAAATAGAACTCCACTCCTACAAGTTGCTTGGACTGCTGTTCCTATGGCATTCTGGGCTCTCCACTGGGTGCTCGTGAACCCTGATTGGGAGCCCAGTCTAATTATTATCAGCCGAATCCATGACAGACTTGGAAGTTCATCAACAAGAAACATTGCAGAAAATCTGTTGACCAAGTTGCTTAGAATTAACAGTTACACTAGGCTCTCGCTATAAAACTAATGCTACTCTTATTGATAAGTGGGTACATAATTTGCAAGATGACCTCAATCTCCTCTGGCAACAGATTAACCAATCATGACTGATTCTTTTTATACAGAACCTTTAGCGGTTGGGAGAGCTTAAACCCCTGCCATAAATTTTCTATCTGAATTGGTCAACTCCTTTAAGCAAGCATTCAAAGAGAAATATGTTCCTGGCGTGGAAAGTTTTCAACTCGTCCTTTTGTATATGAAAACATTATGGAGTTAGCATGGATAGACAGAGAGTTCAACAAATAAAACTCTGTCACTACTGTAATGCTTGTGAGACTGTGATGCCATGCTTCAAAGAAAGCACCTCTTGAAATCAAATCAAGGCGGCCTTCATTAAAATTTTTTTAAGAAACTTGACTTTTTCTAACCATAAACAAGCCTTTATACGCCTCTGCCAAAAGAAAGGGGAATTTTTTATTGAATTTACTATTTGCTTTAAGTATACGGTCAGGCCTTAGACTCTTGTGACCATGTTACTCTGGATGATGCAATAGTTGCAGCGATGTCAACTTACTTCTTTATCCACTCCCTTGTGATTCACTTTCAAGAAATTAAGAAGAACTTCAAAATGATCCTTACCATTAAGAAGGCTATTGTTAAATTACCTAGACCCTAAAGCTCATCACACCTCACCCAATAAAGGGACATAACCCCATATTCATGTTGATGGGAAAAATCTAAAATCTCGATCCAAACGTGATCCCTGCTCTTAGTGTGGGTTTTGCAATCATCATTAAAGTCAATGGTGGAAGAAGAAGTCCAAAAGTCAAGTAAAGAGGCGTCAGCCTAGGGCTTAAGGCTACCTATGCTGACAACTCTATGCATTAACATCTTTTTTAAGATCATTCAACTCCTGTTTGTTTCTTTTTGTCTGCGCCAAATGTGTTCAACATCCCCATTACTCTTTCTAAAGATAAAGTATGTCATTTGTCTTATTATACCCTGGTAAACCCCATATTTCCTCAATAAGTTTATAATGTCAAATGCTTTCATCTCCAGCCCATACTTTAGCTCTGATGTTACTAGATTAGAAAAAGTGTTGCATAAATTAAAATTTCTGGCTATCACCCAACACAGGTTCAACTGTTAACATCATCTCTCCTATTCTGTTTAAGCATTTATGAGATCTCTCCAGATCATAATCATACCCAAGAATATAGAGTGTCAGAACCATCATGCACATGATCCCCTGATTCCTACACATCATTACCCATTCAACTCAGATCCTTAATTTGTCGAACCACAATTTTTTTATATGATAAACATGACCTATTAATCACCACGAAATTATTAGTCAAGTTTGACACTAAGATTGGCCATAAAGACTTGTACTTATCATACTGGGATATCGCATTCTGCTCATCATTAAGAATCTGCCTAAGGAGAAAGGGAAAAGAAAATCCCAAAGTTTTTGCTGGAGCATTCCAAATTTATTCAGTGACTGAAATATTGAGTTATGCAAACAAAGATTAAGCTACCTTCTTTTATTGTCAATGCCCTTAAGGGAATGTCCAGTTTCTCTAAAAAAGGCCATCATTCCCACTTAAGTCCAAAATATTGGTGGACACGGGAATTAGGGCTATGATACTGTCAACTTATTTGTTGGAGAATTATGGAGAATTTAATACATATATATGTGAATGTTGTAATTGGTTTGACTAATCATCTGGTATATACTATTTTAATATACTTATGTTTTACTTTAACTAATACTTATATAGAGGATTTAATCAGCTCATAGTAATCATCTCACCCCATGGCTCAGATTATAGTTCCCTTGATCTAATGGCGATCTATGTAAGCTTACCAATTCATAGAAATTGTTTTCAGTCCAAACACAACTTTAAACCTTAGCATTACTCTGCTGACTCCAGTGACCCATTTGGCTTAGTTATGAGTGTTAATCCAATCTCATTGCCTTTGGGGTCTCTAGAGTAACCTACATACTGCTCAGTAAACTAAGGCATTAGAAGGGGTTTTTTTATTAATCACATTATTAAATAACCTAATTCTAAATAATTTAGATAAAAAACAATATATTTAAGCAAATAGGTAAGTTTATTATTGTTAGCGTGACAGTGGGTGTAAATTTATATCCTCAAAACTTTTCATTTAGACGCTGCTACCTGAAGGTTATAAAGCAACCATTGGAGCCAAATTTAAAAATAATTTATTCATGGAATCCCTTTTGATCCCAGCATTAAGGTTGACCATAAACTAAAATTATTTTTAATTAATTTGACGGAGTACTAATGATTGATTAAATTTTAAAAAATAAAAGTTGAAAAGCAACAATCACATGAGAAGGAATTTCCTATTGTTCCAGCAATTGGAAACCCATCTCATGTGAAACTAATTTTTACATTACCCCTCACTAAAAGGACAGCCCCTTTGGCTGGCCAAGCATAGGTGCAACTCACAGACCTGCTTATGATAAGTAATCTTATTAAATTGGAAGGCAGGTAGAATACTATCTAAAAATCTAGAGGAAATGGAAACGTCAACACTTCCCCTGGAGAACTTCTGGCAGGAGCAACAACCTTGTAGGATTTTGGTATGCTCAAATTGCCCAGCTTCATTAAGTTGTTTTTATATATCTGCTTATCTGCTAGAGATGATACCCTTTAATAAATGTGGGAGTTATTGTCTTAAGTGATACTATTGTTTGGTGAAAACCCTTAATGAATATTAACTAATCCACTAGGATTCAAATTCTGTAAGATTGCTAATGTTTTGTTGGGTAAGATCCACAACAATGTATTTATATATGGTTTAATTACTGATTTAATCATTAGTAATCTAGTTAAATTAATCAGTTGGAAAAAGTCGCCAATTGACTCAGGGATTTACTATTAGGTGGTGAGGCGTTGATAACACTTCTGGTAGCAACTTGCAGGTTAACCTTTTTATGTAACGTGACCTTCTGTTGGTGGTTAAAAGTCCCATTACCTAAGCAGGTTGCTAGCCTGATGAAGGGTATTCTACTGTGGTTAGTCAAAACATTTAGACACGTACTTTGATTCAACCAGAAGGGGTCACAATTCTAGTAAGTTAAAATCCAACTAGATGGATAAGGAAAATAATTGTTGGGTGCGACTTCAGAGGGTTAATCCATCAGTGATGGCTGCCATTTCCTATTAGGGCCCAATGAAAGAGTTGGGCTCTGGATTCCTCTATAAATTCCCTTGATCATAAGAGATATAAGCAGATCAATAGACACTTGAATATTTATTCTGCTACACATTTGTGTATATATTACTTTAAAATTAGATTTGAAGGATCATATATCCTTTGGCTAGATATTTCTTGTTGAGGCCTCTAAAGCTCCTGCGTGAAGAGAGGAAGTAAGAATTTCCCTTGAAAATTTACTGAATCTACTAGGAGTTAGTTAAGTTCTATAAAAAAAAGTTCCTTTGGACCAGACGTTTAACAATTCTAAAGGGAGAGTTAAAGGGTAAATTTTTCCTTTTAGTCTGGATAATTCAAGAACCTTCACATGTGGGTTTAAGGAAGGTTGTCAGTACCTGTCCTAAGGAGAAAACTGAGCATAAGAGATACACTCTTTGTGGAAATTTAGCTGGATACTAGTCTTCATACTAGTTCAACTACCCACACATATTATCAAGTTATATTATATAGACAGCTATTAAGTGCAAACATCAGAACCTATGCAGTAGTCTTAAGGGTTACAAGAAGTAGCCCCAGCTGAAAGGTTACATTCAGTCCTCACTACAGGTGGTATTTGAGTGACCACAGGCTCAAAGGTTTACATTTGGTGCTCAATACAGGGGTAGTTTGAGTTTTAAAGTCAAAGAAAATAGAATGATGTATCAGTACAATGTTGTACAAGAACAAACTTAGGAAGCTGTGGATGGAGTTGGAAACCATAAGTTAGAATGTGCTAAACTATGCATTGCAAGATGATTTCGCTAACTAATGAGCAAGTGACAAAAGCTGAGGAGGAAATTGAACAAGAAAGAAAGGTCAATAATGATCTTTATGGGAAGGTCACCTCATTGAAATGAAAGGAGACCAAATTAAGCAAGGATATACTATCTCAGAAAACTAAATGAGAAGCAGATAGAGAACGTTTTTGCCAGGTTCTGAGAGACATATCACAAACGCTAAAGTGCTTATAAGAACACAGAGTTAACAAGATTTGTTGCACTCAGATAGAGGAAAATAAAGAAAATGACAAGATGCACAAAAATCCAGCTAGTTAAGTACAAACTTAAGAAATATGCCTGGAGTTTTCGCTGCAATTTTGAAAATGACTCCCAAAAACACATCTATTGTTAGTCAGGTCGCTGAGCAGTGATCTCCTGCCACCGTAGCAACAGAAGACTTTAAGAGTACTATAAAAGTGCCTATATCTTACCAGGGTAAAGCACTGGTATTTCTCTGCCTATTTTGAAATGATGATGTTTGGATATGTCAACTGACAAAAAATAGTAGCAATTATGAACTACTTAGACACTGACTGTCAAAATCTAGTGTTGCCCCATCTCAACAGTAAAATTGGATGTACAGCGACGCCAAAGAAGCTATAATGACTGAGTTTGGTAGTCCTGCATGGATGGCTAACTGTAAACAGTAGTTTAGAGGAATCCAGTTTAGAAAGGACAAAACATTAGCTGCTTTCACTGACCAATTTTACTATGAATCACAAATACTGACTGGTATGAAAGAATTATCAAATTTTAATGCACAGATAGCAATGCAAGAGGCACTTCATCCCTACAGAAATATGCAATACGTCATGATTTCAGCGCTGATGAATTAGACTTCCACATCACAGTAAGCATAATATATAAAGATGTTAGGCTTAACGTTTAACGCGCCTAACTAATCTTATGATGAAAATACGGATGATTAGGATCAGATTACAGCGGAATCTGAAGATCTAAATATAATAATTATAACAATCAGCAGAATCAAGTTATTATAAGAAAGAAACCCAATGTATAAAAAATGGACTGATAAAATAAAACCACTGCCAGAAATGTAGTGCAACTGGACATTTGGCTGCTTAATGTTGTGAAAGAAGCCAAGAGGAAATATAAATCTTGTTTTGCCTCAAGAGGAGAAAAGAACTGCTAAGATTTGGTAAAAGGTTTAGCGGTCTAGATAAAATACAATTTAACACTGCAAAGGAACCTGTTCCACCAGATATATGCTCAGACAAAGTAATACTTCAGATTTATTTGTGAAGGACTTAAATGAGGATCCACTTTATTAAGATTTAATGTCTAATAAATGCTGTTATGAGAGCAGGGCCAAAAATAAGGGCAGTAAATCCAGAAATTGTAGAGAAAGTCGCTCAACATATGCTAGTCAAATAATTTAAAAGGTAAGAAACACTGATAACAATTATCAAATCAAGTCAAAGTTAAGAGAAACTAATATTACTATACCAATCCGTGCAATTAAGAAATCATTTACAGATCTGTTGGTGGTATTAATCAAAACGTTAGGCGTGGCAAATAGTGCTGATATCGTTTTTGATTAAAATGATCAATATTTTCAAGCAGAACAGGTGATTAATGATGGAGTCACATAATATGACATCAGAGGAATAAAGTGCCTGCTGTTGAAAGATGAATTAAGATTAGGACCTGTCAAAATCAGAGACAAGATAGAAATGAAAGCCCAATGGATGGGACCATCTGAAATTTTTGACAAGTTGGCAAAAGATGCTTATATGCTAAAGAACTTATCTGATGGTCATATAGTGAACAGGGTACATACTCAATACTTAAACTTGTTGGATCTAGGATAAATAATTGCAATAAGTCTGTGGGACCACTGAACCTACTAACAAAAGGTTATGTTTTACTGTGTTGGTTAAGTCTCAAGAGGATAATACTGAACCATAATTGCTGTATAAGTTCAAAAAAGGACCTCTGAACCAAAATAGTTGAAAAGAAAAGATGTACCTCTGAACCTACTTATAATAGGTTAAGTTTAAATGAAAAAATACATTAAAGATACTTTAAGATAAAAAAAGATAGAGAAAAAATACAAAGGATACATATATGAAAAATTTTATTTATCAAGAAGGAAATTATCCTTAAGAAAAATTGAAAAAATATATATTAAATAATATTTTTTATTGCTGTGATTAAGAGAATCTGGTGTTGATACCAACTTCCATTGTTATGTAAGAGAAGGGGATAAACTATGATGACAGTAGTGATGAGTTATGACGGAGTCAAAGAAGACAGTGAACGAGAGGCAGGATCAGCTTGTGTTGAAATTGAATCCACCATGAAGAGGCATGAGGAGTTTGAGAAGATCTTCTCTGACCAAAAATGGAGAGCTCATACCGGGGAGTAAAGGAACCAAGGAATCAATGAAGCTGAACAATAATATACTTTAAATACTGAGGAGTTGTAGAAGCCCAATCTGGGGTAATTCAGGCGTCCAGTTCATATTACCAGTGAGAATGACCAAAATAGTCTTGGTATGGCTTGAGGACATGGGAACTGAACTCTGAGGAGGCAACAGCGAGTAGGAAAAGAAGAAGAGGATCTGCGTTGCAAGAAAGGCATGAGAAGCATTGAGTGCAGACCATACTGAGCTCTGCTGAACTAATATTGAAGTATGATGTCCAAATTGTGGCCATAGATGAGGCAGCATCCATTCTTAAATTCCCATCTTTTGCTGGATAATCTGATTAAATGGATAGATGTATTGGGATCTCAGTATGCCCACATTACTCAGCTTCATTAAATTACATTATTACGTTCTTATACGCTGGGGATGAGACCCCTTTGATGGATGTTGGAGTTATCACCTTATATTAAAATATTGTTTGGTGAAACCATTAATAATTACTAACTAATCTACTGGGATTCAATTCTGATAGAATAATAATATTTTGTGAGGAGGATCCCCAACAATGTATTTTATATGGTTTGATTACTGATTTTTAAGTGGTAACTTAATTCTATAAGTCAATCAGAGTTTGTCAGCAATTGATTCAGAATCTATAGTTAGTTGCCAAGAAATTGACGACACTTCTGGTGGCAGCATACAGGGTAGCCTTAAGTTAATGTGACCTTCTGTTAATAAAAGAAGTTCCATTACCTAAGCAGGTTGCTAGCCTAATAAGGGTAATCTACTGTGGTTAGTCAAAGCATTGGGACACATTCTTTAACTCAACCAGAAGGGGTCACAATTCTAGTTGGTGGCAAAATACAACTAGATGGATGAGAAAAATCACCATCTGATGTGAATTCAGAGGGGTAATCCATAAGTGACGGCTGTATTTCCTATTAGGGCGCCAATTGAAGAGTTCGGCGCTGGATTCCCCTAAAAAATCCCTTATTTTAAGTAAATAAAGCAGATCAATAGACAAATGAATATTTAGCCTGTTATAAATTTGTGTATTGATTGCTCTTGGGATTAAAGTTAATGGATCTTACATGCTTTGTCTAGATATTGCTTGTTGAGATCTTCAAGGCTCCCGTGTGAAGAGAGGAAGGGAGAAGTTCCCTTGAGAACTGCTGAACCTACTAGGATTAGGTTAAGCTCTTTTGAAAGGAAGAAGTTCATTTGGACCACACGTTGCCAACACTAGAGGAAGAGTTGAATGTATAGGTTTTTCTTGTTGATTGGATAATTCATAACCTTAACAAGTGGGTTAAGGAAGGTTGCCTGTACCTTTCCTAAGGAGAAACCTGAGAATAAGAGATGCATTTGTTTTTGAAAATTCAGCTGTATACTAATATTCATACTATTATCATTTACCCACACATACAATCAAGATATATCATATCAAAAGCTATTAATTGCACACATCAGAACCTGTGAAGTAGACTTAAGAGTTACAGGGAGTAATCCCAGCTGAAAGGTTACATTTGATGCTTACTACAGGGTTAGTTGAGTGACTAAAGGCTCAAAAAGATTACAGGCCTCAACCGCTGAAGTCTAAATAGCATCCCCCAACCTCCTCCTACACCAAAGGAGGGAGATGAAACTAATGGAATAGGTGACAGGGTTAGGTATGCTGGGACAATAGCCTTCCTCCATTTTAGTAAAATTGATTTTGAAGTAATGTAACACTAGAAACCCCAAATTTTAAATTTTGCATCAGTAAACAAACCACAACCCAAAAGAGAGTTCCTTTTCAATCTAATGGCAATGTAGGTAAGTTTGCCAATTTAAAGGAATTGTATCACTCTGAACGTGACTTGGAAACCTCATCATTGATCTGATGACTCTGGTGCCCCACTTGGCTGAGGCATGGGGGCCAATCTTATCTCATTGCTTTTAGATCTCTATAGTAACCCACATACTTAGTAAACCAAGGCATCATAAGGGGGTTCCTTTATTTATCACACTATAAAAAACTTATTTTTGTGAATTAAAATTAGATTAATTAATATATTTATATTAACTATCTCTCAATTCGCTCACTTTTGGCTGAATCTTAGTTTAAAATTTAGTAAAAACAGCCTCACTTGTTGTTGCCCTATTCAAGTTACCTATATCAATGCAATTGATGCCTGCTGCCTCCATGTGGGGCAGTGGTGCGCCAACTCCTAATGTTTTTTGGCCATTGCCAAAATATGCCCAGGCTGGCTCAGCTAGCCCTCCAAATTCTTCAGGAAGCTATGCCCTGCCTAAGGACTTAGCTTTGCATCTCACCTGAACCCAGGCGGTGCCACGTTGCCCCCTTGAGCTCCCCAGAGCAACATGAAATTTGGCCTTTGGGTTGAATATGGTAAGTTGTTCCCCTATTCAGATAAAGCCATTATTGAATTAGCCCAGACTTTTATGAAGCCTGCAGGGTTCATCAACTTCCTTCTCTTCAAGTGGTATTTTGATCTCAGCTTCACTTGTGAAGCTGATGCTGAAGTATCAGCTACCATCCCCCTGGTGTTCCAGGGCACCCCCTCCCAACATATGTACCCAGTTGCCCACTTATACCACTCTTGCGGCTCAGTTCATGGGCCTCTCTACCACCTACCACCTGAAATTTTAATTAATAATATTATTGCTGGATTATCAGAATATGGTTCTGATCCCATAATACAATTTGTGGTTCCCAATGGAGCCACCTGCCTCACAGGCACCCAATGTAAATCCTGGGGAACATTCTCTGGCTGTTGATCAGGCCATTTTCCCATTCCCAAGTAAGAAGACACCAAAGAGGATGGTGGTACCTCTTGTTACTCATGGCGATCTCACTCACATAGTAGACAAGCGTTGGGTAACAGCTCTCCCTCTTTTGATACAACCCCCAGCACCCACACTCACCTCAGCAGAATTGCTATGGGGAATTAGCAAAATCTGCACCAAGATTGTTGAATTGAAATCAGTCAGTTCTAACTTGAGGGGCATCTGGCCGATGCTCAGATCTTAAATGGCTGGAAAGGCATGAAGACTGAGGTATTGGTTGGAACAGCTGACAGTTCCAATTTGATTAAAATGCCAATCAAACAAATCATCTCCCTACCAAATTTGTCAGGGATCATCCTCAATGGCCAGGCTATAGTATCAGACGCCAATGACAAGGGTTCAAAACCCCTATTGAAAATTCAGGCGTTGTGGCCAATGTAATGCCACTGACCAAACAAATGGTCCAGCAACTGAGTGTGGGCGGGTTGGACATCCTGAACCCATTCCCAACCAGATGGACCTGCCCCTACATGGGGTGGCCATGGGGGATTCCCATCACTCTTTGGGCTAAACACCATTGCGCCAACCGTCAGAAATGTAGCTGAGCCTCAGTTCAGACGTTTGAGGTCAAACTGACAGCAACTCAGCCCACCGCCAAATTTTTTGATGTTAGTTCCCAAGGAACAAACCTGCCCATTCCCGAATAATTTGCCAGTTATGTTGAAATTGAGGGTCCCAATCCTGGCTTGTCACTACCCCAATCGACCACTATTTAATCAGTTGCATATCACTGAGAAAATTGTTGGTTGATTTTCTTCCTTTTCCTTCAATATAATTTTCCAAAAAACCAACCATCTTTTCTATTGTACTACCCCTTCTGACCGCATCCCTGATGGCGTTTTTCTGGTGGCCCATTGGTCCATACACCAGATGAGTTCTGCCAGTACTTATGGCCACTATGGCTCCCTCCATCATTGATTGTAATCAGCGAGTCCAATATTTTTGGCTATTCAACCCCGTTATCATGAACTTCTGACAATAATACATGGGAATCTTGTGGCCTTATGTCCACTAATTCCAAGAGAGAATCAGTCTCCTTGTCTCCCCAGTTGAAATGACCCCCTATGCTGATGAACTTATCAAAACTATCTCTGTGATCCCACCCCCTGCAGCAAGGCCCCTGGGTTGGGAGTGGGCTCATTGTGGTTCATCGTTGGGATAATGCTCACTGCTGTGTTACACCAACAATTTGTCATTTCCCAATGCCTGGATCAATATCAAGTCATTCAGTCAACAATGCCTCTGGCATTCTGGCTTGCTTTTGGGTGCTTACGCATCCTTACTGGCAGGCTGGTCTAAACTTCTTCTGCCGTTTCCATGACATAATTGACCAACCATTATTCCCAGCCACTTCCGCCTTGTTCTTTATCTGGGCACTGCAGTGGTTACCCTTTACCAAATGAATGTGCAATCAGTAGTTTGCTGTTTGTTGTTTGTTTGGTCTCTTTCCAATTTTGGGATAAGTATCCGCTCTAACTTGGAAAATCTTCTTCAATACACCCAAGCTGCGCGGATTGCACATCCTCCCCTTCCACTAGCCTGGAGGGAAGTTTGAGTGTTCCCTCCTGGGAGATCACCAACCAAGTTCTTGATGTGCTTGCTGAGGTGCAAATGCATACAGCAATTGTGCTTAATAATGCTTCCGCGTTATCCCATGCTCAACAAGGGCTCGCGTTGTTAGATGCTGTAGATGGGGATGCCCGTCGTTGGGTGAGAGGGTCTCCTGAACTCTTCCTCACAAGCAGGCGACTCCACCCCCTGATGACCATCATGTTGACTGCCCTGAAACCCCTGTGTCACAATCTGACCACCTATTCAGGAAGATCTATGCCATGGCTGAAGCCCCTAGCTTGGTTTCTTTGATTTATACCTACATGAACTGGCCCCCACATTGGGCCTATCTATCAATTTGCTTCAAGCAGTTTTTAGATTGGGCTTGGATTCAGGTTTTGCTCATCACCAGGCCTGGTCCACCGTCCAAGGATCAGTAGATCAAATATGTGCCACCGCAACCACCATCAACGCCTTACCCCGCCATGTTACCCATTATCAGAAGGCGAATTTTATTATTGGGTTACCCAAAGTAGATGCAGATGATGTGCCTATCTCCGAACTAGTGGTAGATCTGGGTACTGATCTTGCCATAACCCCCGAGTCTGAGTTGGCAGATACAGAGCTACCAATTAATGAATCTGTGCAAGCCCAGAAGGAGGAAGTCGTTTCCCCTGCCCATGTACTTCCAATTTTTGCTCTGGTAAAGGACCCTGACCTTACCCCCAATATACCCATTATTTATTCAGTCACAAATGAGTTGGTCAAATCTTCCAATAAACAGAATTTCGCTTATTTCCTTGTACCTATGAAGATTAGTGTCAGCCTACATCATGTTTCCTTCAAAGCTCTGGTGGATACCGGAGCTGCAGGGAACTTAATGAGTGTTGAGTTGGCACAACAATTAAAACTGGAAATGGATGTGGGCCCCTCAGTGATGGTGGCTTCATCTGCTTCCCAGCCCTCATATGCCATTTGCCAACCGGTACCTTTTTCAATCCACCAGTTCAGCATCTGTGATCATTTTTTGGCCATGCCAAACTTGGTGTTTCCGGTGTCTTAGGTGTGGGGTGGTGGCGTTGACAACATGTTAAGATTCATTTAGAGTTTAATACGTTGTCATTTACCAATGATCATATGGAGGGAGAATTCACTTTGATCGACACCCTCAAGAAGATACAAGGAACCAGCTCTATCACTACCCTAGTCACTTATGTGGGCATCCCAGCCGATTTACCCAAGAGCTTAATGCGCTATTGGAGAATCTTTGACATGGAAAAGGCGGATCGCCTGCTCAAGCACACCAGGTTTGATTGTGGGTTTTGAACAACTGTGGAGTTGGTGAACATCAACTGCCTGTTGTATCCCCATACAGCGGAGGAATAATTTGCACTCAATGCCTGGTTGGACGATATGTTGAAAAAGGGTTGGTTGGTCAAGGAGACCTCACCTGTTGCTTCCCCCATTGTTTTCGCCAAAAAAGCAGATAGTTCTCTCTGTCCCTGCATGGATTATGGTCATTTGAATAAGATAACGGTTTCTGATCCCTACCCCTTTCCTCTGGAGCAGACAATCAGTCAGGCAATCGCCAAATCCCATGTGTTCTCTAAATTGGATCTGGTGAACGCCTTCAACCAAATTTGGGTAATGGAAGGGCAGGAATGGTTAACAGCAATCCAAATGAAGCGCGGCATTTTCCAATTTAGGGTAATGCCTTTTGGGCTGAAGAATGCTCCCGCTGCATTTTAATGAATGATTGATAATGTACTGGGTGACCTCCAGTTCACCTGTGCTGTTGCATACATCAATGATATTCTGGTTCACTCCCTGACTCCTGAACAACATGCTATCGACTTGGAAGCAGTGGTGGTCGCCTTTCATAAGGCAGGGTTGTTTCTCAAACCGTCCAATTGTGAGTTTTATAAAGAGGAGGTTACTTTCCTTGGGAACCTGGTTCTCAAAGATGGCTATGCGATCCCCCCAACAAGTTAGATGTGATCTGAGAATGGCCAACTCCGACTACACAGAAACAACTTCAGAGTTTCTTGGGAACTATCATTTTTTTCAAAAGTTTTCCCCAGCACTTTCCCAGCTGGCCGCACCACTTCACCCCCTCACTGGGAAAAATGTACTGTTTTGTTGGACAGCTGAATGCCAGCAGGCGTTTGAATTGATCAAGGAGGTGTTTGTGTCTCCATTCATTTTGAAGCACGCCAATCCCACCAAACCATATATTGTTGCATGTGATGCCTTGTCGGTAGCAGTGGGAGCAGTGTTGCTTCAGGGGCACGATGGTTTAGAATACCCAGTCGCTTACTTTTCCTAGAAGTTCACAGCCACAGAGCAGTCCTGGGCCATATATGACAAGGAATTGGCAGCTTTTGCATGGGCATCAACTCATTGGCAGTATCTGTTGCAGGGTGCTCACCATGATTTAATGGTCTGCACGGATCACCAGGCCCTTTTGTATTTCCGCAAACCCCAAAAATTGGCGCATTGGCAGGCCCAAACCTATTGGGATTTGTGCAGTTTTAACTTTATGTACAAATTTGTTAAAGTTGCGCTCAATGTACTTCCCGATTTTCTAAGCTGCAGTCCCGCCCACTGTCCCTCAGAACCAGAGGAAGTGGATCTCATTATTGTGATTCCTGTCACTCAAATCCTGTCAATTGTTTCCCCCATCATGTCCTCTGTTGCTTTGGCTCCTGACGCCCCGCTAGTGGCTCAGGTCTTAGACAGTCAAATGGCTTGCCCTAAGGGCGTGCAGTTGGTCAAGCAGTTGGCTCACTTGAGTTCCAAAACTCCCTATATTCCTTAGAAGAAGGACTCATTTACTTCCAGTCTTGCATCTGGGTTCCCCCTCCTTCCAATTGGAGGTATTCTGCGAACATCATGATCCCCCCATGGTCAGACATCCTGGTAACAAGAAATGCATCGATTTGATCAAGAGAACCTTCAATTGGGTGAGTCTGACAAAGAGGTTCTGGCTTGGATCACCGATTGTGTTACTTGCGCTAGGGCCAAGTCAGATCACTCCAGCAAAAATGGCCTCCTGCACCCCTTACAGCAGGTGGAGGGCCCATGGACCTCGGTGTCCATGGATTTTATTGTTGAACTTTCCTGTTCTAATAAGTTCACAGTAGTGATGGTAGTGGTGGATCATTTCACAAAATTTTCCCTTTTAATACCTTGTAATTCCATGATTATGTTGGAAGAAACTGCCCATCTTTTTGTATGCCATGTGTTTTTGATGTTTAGTCTCCCCCAGGAGATCATCAGTGACCAGGGCGCACAGTTCACCACACGGTTTTGAAGTGAACTCCTATCAATCCTAAAAATATTCCCCTGTCACTTCACAGCGTATCATCCTCAGTCTGACGGACAGACTGAGCAGGTCAATCAAGTTCTCAAATAGTACCTGCATTGCTATGCTGCAGCCGCGCAGGATACTTGGGCCAGTGACTTGCCTCTCGCTCAATTCGCTTACAATAATGGGACCCATGCGTCCATGGGGTTTTCCTTTTATGAAGCAACTTTAGGTTATAACCCTTTGTTTTTGGTCAGACTGTGCTTGCGGCCTGAGGTTCAAGCTGCCGTGGACCATGCTGCCCATATCAGATTGACCCAAGCCTTAGTGCAGGAACACCTCACCAAAGCCATTGATGACTAAAAGTGGTTCACGGATTGTAAGCATCTCCAAGGTCATGATTTTACAGTGGGTTCTTATGTCATTCTTGATACCCATCACTTAAGAATTCAGACTCCTTCCTGTAAATTTTCCAGTAAACGCTCAGGTCCCCACTTGGTGGAGGAGTTATTAAGTAATGGAGCGTTCCAACTGAAGCTCCCTGCGCATTGGAAGCAGCATCCTATTTTCCATGTTTCCCAGCTGTCACCCTTCAAGGGTGCAATTCCCACAGAACTGGAACTGATCATTGTTGACAATGAGGAAGAGGCTGAGGTAGAGGCTATCCTGGCATCCTGGAAGTCACGACATTCCATCCAATATCTAGTGGCTTGGAAAGGGTATCTGGCCTATGAAAATAGTTGGGTCAAGGCGTGCAATTGCGCGAATTGTATGGACCTGGTCAAAGCGTTTCACATATCCCACCCTGAGGCTCCCCCCCCCCCAAAGTTGCGACAATTATGGTGATCAAGCTACCCAAGGCGCACAAGAATGTGGCTCTTGTGCAGTTTCCCAGTGGCAGGGTCCTTCCTTTGAAAAAAGGAAAGGGTAATGTAAGTTCCGGGAATGTCCTCTGGCTGTTGATTGGGCCATTTTCCCATTCCTGAGTAAGAAGACACCAAAGAGGATGGTGGTACCTCTCATTACTCAGAGCAATCTTGATCACGTAGTAGACAAGCGTTGGGTAACAGCTCTCCCACTTCAGATCCACCCCCAGCACCCACACTCACCTCAGCAGAATTGCTATGGGAAATAGCAAAATCTGTGCTGAGATTGTCAAATTGAAATCAGTCAGTTCTAACTCGAGGGGCAATCTGGCTGATGCTCAGATCTTAAATGGCTGGAAAGGCATGAAGACTGAGGTATCAGTTGGAACGGCCAACAGTTCCAATTTGATTAAAATGCTGATCAAACAAATCATCTCCCTACCAAAGTTTCTGGGGATCATCCTCGATGGCCAGGCTATAGTATCAGACACCATCAACAAGGGTTCAAAGTCCCCTGTTGACAATTTGGGCATTGCAGTCGATGTAATGCCACTGACCAAACGAATGGTCCAGCAACCGAGCGTGGGTGGATTGGGCGTCCTTAACCTGTTCCCAAACAAATGGACCTGCCCCTATGTGGGGTGGCCTTGGGGATTCCCATCGCTCATCAGGCTAAATGCTGTTGCACCAACCATCAGAAACGTAGCCAAGCCTCAGTTCAGACGTTTGAGGTCAAACCAACAGCAACTCAGCCTGCTGCCAAATTTTTTGATGTTGTTCTCAAGGAACAAACCCACCCATTCCCAAATAATTTGCCAGTTAGGTCAAAATCGAGGGTCCTGATCCTGGCTTGTCACTACCCCAATCGACCACTATTTAATCAGTTGCATAGCACTGAGAAAATTGTTGGTTGATTTTCTTCTTTTTCCTACAATAAAATTTTGCCAAAAAACCAAACAATTTTTCTATTGTACTACCCCTTCTGACCGCATCCCTGATGGCGTTTTCCTGGTGGCCCATCAGTCTGTACACCAGATGGGTTCTACCAGTACTTATGGCCACTATGGCTCCCTCCATCATTGATTGGATTCAACGAGTCCAGTATTTTTGGATATTCAACCCCGTTATCATGAACTTCTGACAATAATACATGGGAATCTTGTGGCCTTATGTCCACTAATTGCAAGAGAGAATCCATCTCCTTGTCTCCCCAGTTGAAATGACCCCCTATGCTGATGAACTTATCAAAACTATCTCTGTGATCCCACTCCCTGCAGCAAGGCCCCCTGGGTTGGGAGTGGGCTCATTGTGGTTCATCGTTGGGATAATGCTCACTGCTGTGTTACACCAACAATTTGTCATTTCCCAATGCCTGGCTCCATATCAAGTCATTTGGTTGGCAATGCCTCTGGCACTCTGGCTTGCTTTTTGGGTGCTTACGCATCCTGACTGGCAGGCCAGTCTAAACTTCTTCTGCCATTTCCATGACACCCATGCCTTCATGACTATTCATCCAGTATCAACAGAAGTAGCCCTCTTAATCCCCTCTTTCACCATTATACCCTCTTAGGAACCATCCTTTTTGGGCTTGAGTGGATGGGGGCGTACCATCTGCCCTACCTGTTTTAAACTGGACCATTCAAAACGGTGCTACCCCTCCATCTCCTGAGCTGTGGCACCCACACCTGACTCTTTGCATGATGATCCCATAGCTGATCCAATTACATTTTTCAAATGGGGCACTATCCTTCCCTCCCCTCCCCCAAGGTAGTAGCTACAGCAGCCACTGAATTAACCAACCAAAACTACCTCAATGAACCTCTTCTCCTGAACCCACCAATCAGGAGTCAAAATGGACTATGGCAAGTTCTAAACTATCCTCCCAGCCACCCGCCAAAGATCACCCAAATGAAAATAATCAAATCAGATTCAAACAAAATCCATGGGATTATTTGTTTGAGGTTGACGAATTGGATGAGCTTATCCCTGAATTCAAATGGGCTGGGCCCCCTCCATTTGAAATGTACCTCAATACTGAACATGTGGCTCAATTTTAAAAGCTCCATTATGTGCCTTGCCCTGATGCCACCCCATTCAAAAGTGACCATTAAATAGCTGAATAGGCAGTTGCCTCCCCTGAATGTTGCCCAACCTGTAAAGCTGTTGCAAAACAGTTGCAGTACTGGCTACAGGCCTGCCACCTCCTATCCTCTCTAGTACCATGCTCCCAAAACATAAAAAAGAAAATCTCTGCTATTATCAGGTGGTGAATTCAGCAGTTCAAAAATTTGTGGCAGTTGCAAAGTTTGGCCCAAAGACCCAATTTACCTGCAACAACCTTGCAACCATCACTTTACCTAAAGTACGCCTTAAGGCTGAGAAAGCTCTTACAACCTACATTTTCACTCTCCTCATTGCACACATTGAGTTGCAAGCACCTCTTTGTTATCTCAACCCCCATTTCTATGATGCGCCCACACCAGTGCTCTCAGCTTTGTGCAATTACATGTCCCCACCAGATGAGGAAGAAGAGCATCCTGATCCCCCTTCACCCACTTCCATGGTTGTATAGCAGTTTTCACTTCTGACTTAGTTGGTGTGTTTTGTTTTATTATTGCATCATTTCACATGGATACATCTGTCTTGTTTCAACTTTATTTTATTTTATTTTACTTAAGTTTTAGCTCTTTCAATTATTGGTAATGTCCATCCCCTGGTCAGTGTACCCTGAATAAATAAAGATAAATTAAAATTAAGCAAATAGGTAGTTTATTACTTGTATCATGACAGTTGGTTTATTCTTAAGAACCACAAACTGGGATTTAGATGCTGCTACCTGCAGGTTATAAAGTAAATCTTGGAGCTAAATTTATAAATATATTTTAGGCTTGAAAGTGCCAATGATCCAAGCATTGATGACTGGCCTTAAATTAAACTGAATTTATAATAAATTTAGCAAAATACTAATGATCAATTCAATTTTTTATAAAAAAAATTGGAATATTGAAAAGCAACCATAACGCAAGATGGAATTCCCTATGGTTCTAGCAATTGGAAAACCATCTCATGCAAAACCAATGGTTACTATAGGAAGTGACCACTATTATCCTCCATGTTGGCTAAATCACCCTTGGTGATGAGGGGGCAGCAGCTTGTTTAGGCCCCCTCTTGATTCTTTTTGAGAACTCCTCCTTGCCAGTCAGAGGGGTTGCTCCCCAGGACTTACAGAGGAAGCTGCTAAGGCCAAAGGTGTCAAATTGACTTCCCCTAATAATCTCAGAAATACCTTGTACCAACGCTGGATAAGAGCTAAGCATGCATAGGTCGGTACCAAGGGAGGCACATGATGAGGTTAATAGTTTTACATTAATGTCAGTGAAAGTTATAAGTTATAATATCAATGAAAAAGGGTCACTGTGTTTAATTTTCAAATGGTGATTTATGTCATATTCAAGCTACAATATTAATAAACTGAGAAAAATTCACCTTCTATAAAAACTTGAGCTCATGTATATTAGAGCTATGGTACTACCATCCATGGTAGACTTATATTAATGGCTAAATTAGGCTAAGTGCCACAATGAAATGATCATGACCTATCCCCTCAATCTCCCTTATCATTTTTGTCAGGCCAACTTGCTTGTTGGTCAACTTCCTTATCAATAAAATTCTATTAAATATTTACTTGAACTTTTTGGGCTAGCTTAGCTGTGGACCTCCTCAAGGAGGTATCCAACAGCATAAATTGATTTTGTACTATCAAAAATTAATGTATATTAAATCCCTTGTTAACAAAATCTGGACTGCTTTTAAAAGAAGCCCTAAGGCCAAAACGTGACTACAATCTTGGAATGAACTCTACTTAGAGTCTAGTCAATTTATTGCTTTCCTAGGCCACCTGAAAATCTTTGAAAACTTTTTGGCTTGTATCTGAGCCATCAAGGCTTTGGCACAAACTGTGTCTTGTTTTTTATACATTTAATGGCTAATTCCCTGGTGATCTGGTCTTGGATCCTATATCACCTCATCAGGAATAGCAGAGTTGCTGACACTCTCCTTACAGGATGGCTTCTATTTTAAATAATTATGGTTAAAATTTCTTTAATACTTGGAAAATCTCATCCTCAGCATTTAGGTCAATAAAGTTTTTCCAAATGCATTACATGAACTGGATTGGCATTAATGAAGTATTCATCACCTGTTTCTTCTTTATGTTATTCCCTATCTAACTTGAAGTATATTTTTACATGAGGGGGCCACAATCTCAAGGCTGTTGGTAGTTTATATACTTGAGTTTGTAACTATGTAAGCCCTAAGATGTTTACCTTGATTCATCATACTAAATTTATAAATTTTAAAAAAAGAATTTATAATTTTTATTTTGAACATATGGATCAGCTTAGCTAAAAAGGGTGGTATTGACAAATCCATACACCTAAGTAACTTTATAACATCACCAATCTCATTATCAAACTTGATATCAGCTACACTATCTAAAGACAAAGGATTATAACAAATCTTCTATTTACTTTGAGGGTTCTTACATGAAGGTCTTAAGCTATAAAAATTGAAGTGCCAAATTTCAGTGAAGTAAAGTGCTTTAGATTTTGGTAGACTGGTAAAATTAATACACAAGGCTTGATTTTTTAGAAAATATGCTATGAAGAAGCTGCATTTTTATATGCACTGGTACAGTGGCCAGTGTAAATTAAGACATCAAGAATGAAAGATGCTGTATGGAAGCATATGATATTATAAGTTAAAACTAAAGTATTTACACTTTTCTTTTTCCATCAATGCTATCTAAACTAAAGAAACTGAATTGCATAAGAAAAATTCTTATTAGCAAAATGCTTAAAAGTAATACATAAATTAATTGTCAATCATTTTACTTTAAACAACAGTAGATACAAAGTAAAGTATTTGCATATAATACATGAGTTGTATCTGATATAAGTACCTACTTGTATTGATTTTAGCTAAAAATACTATCTAATAAAGTATTTATTATATGTATTTGCATCTAATCAAAGTTTTCACTTAGCTTTCACTGAATTTTGGTTTTTTAAGGCTTATTTACTAGTTAGTTATAGAAAATTATATAACATCTATACAAATTTTCTTATATAAACCTGACATTAAAGTAAATTGGATATTCATCAATAATATTTTACTTGACTTTATTTGGTGATTAATATCTTTTCGCAAGTATGATTAACTTATATATTGTACAAACCTACTTAACTCACCTCAATCTAAGTAAATCTTGAATTTAAGGTAAGTGATTATCTAATTAAATTTATTCTTTTTAATTAAAATTTCTGTGAAATCAGAATATTCTGTCAAAGTATCCAATTATATGCTGTAACCAGCATTCCAGCATGAAATGGCATATAAGTTGAACCGACCATTCAGCTTATGAATTTACCATGTTATATCAAAAGTTTCGGTTTCTCCTTCACAATTCTTATCCCTAAAAAATGGATTTCGTCCACAACAATTGGTTAATACTACAGCTCTTGTCAAGATTAACTCGCCTTTAAAAACAGCTACGAAATTTGGACCTTGTTTGAACCAATATAGGTATCATTTTGAAGATTTTCAGAAATTCCTAAGCTGTTTCGTGATTCGAAATCCAACTGATCAGTTTAATTCTATAATTGGAAGCGGGTTAGGCCCTTTTGGGTAATTTTTACTCGAATTTCTTATAAATGATTATTTTTAAAGATGGGTCATACTTGACGCTGGGCGCCTCAAAAAGTTTTGAGGTTCTTCCAACTGGTGACAACTGATGAGCTTTGTAATATACAAAACTCCTACTGGATTCATGGACTAGACCTGCCACCTGGAATATCAGCTAAAATTGGACAAATTGGGGTCGTCAGCCAGCACTCAAAGGTAGAAGCAGCTACGCCCATGTAATTGTATATAAAAAGGTTTGTTTCAATTGCCTTCGCATATGAATCTTAAAAAGCTTTTTACTAAGTGTGACTCCCCTAGCTCTGAAAAGGACCCCATTGCACTTTCCTATTATGATTCAGTCTTAAGGCTATCCGATATAATTAGCTTGGATGATGGAAACTGGCTCACGGACGCAGTTATCTCCTTTTTCTTTGCTTTTCCTAGAACGAAGTACCTCTAACACTGGGCGTCATGGAGTTCTATTCATGGTGCCTTCCATGATCCATCTTCTTCGACAGACCAGTTATCTAGACAGCCTTCAAGGAGTCTTGCCCAATGCACTATATGATGCCAATTATATATTTTTACCTATAAATGATCACCTATCTCATACCGCAGGCGGCAATCATTGGTCCCTTCTAATTTATTCCAAGCCCAATTTAAGCTTCTTCTACTATGATTCGCTCAATAACGCGAATTATTTTCACGCGAAGCATACTGCAGAGTGCTTCACCCTGTTTCTTGGCCTCCTCCCTTTAACTTTTCGCGTCATGCCAACACCACGTCAAAACAACGGGAATGATTGTGGTGTGTTTGTGCTCTCTATAGCCGAATCTATCTTCCATTCCATCCTAGCGACCCCAACGCCTCTTTTACCTAATTTCCTATCCCCTTGCCTCCAAATCAAATCTGGACCATAGACCCGGCAAAGATGTATCCCCCTTCCGTCCAGAGAACTAGGATAAAGAACTTGGTGAAGTCGCTTCGCAAAGATCTTTAACAATTAGTTTTGTAGATATTTCGTCTCAGTTGGTATTATTGTGCCCTAAAATTTAAATTTTCATTTTACCGAGCTATTGAGTTGAAACTTTATTTTTACCTTCTTAGTAATCTAGTGTCTTGCCTTTAATAACAAATTTTGAGGGCAATGCACTTTTGTTTTGTACTTGTGGATTTACATCTTTTTATTTGTTTGTACGTGTGCCTTGCTTAACAATTTGCCGACCGAACGAATTGCGTCTGAGTATAAGCTAGCCACCGCGCATTTTTTAACGCAGCTATTGCCAAACAGGGAGATCTCCCGATCGGTCAGCAAAGTGTTAACATAGTTTATTGCCTTCCTTTTTCATTAGTCTCATACATGATACTATAGTTTAGAGGACTTCTCATGGTTGTGCTCATTTGATTTTAACAAAGACCGTTTACTTTGGTTAGTCTGGAATCAACTATTCTGCAAACTGAACGTAAAGTCCCCAAATAAGAGCTACCAGCTACTTTAATATACTTGCTTAAACCTCCTAGAGTTAAGATTCTAGACTAAAAAGAGGTGCCTTGCTTGTATCAATATTTAGCGTTTAGACAATATTTTTAACTGTTTTTTAAATAAAATTATGGTTTTAAGCTTAACTCTTCATTTAAAACGCTTAAATCCTCACACTAAAAGTCTATTGTGTTTGTTGTTTTATCCATTTATGGCTTGACTTAGTTATATTGCCATTGTGCATATTTTTAGTGAATGGAAACTAATAAATGAACAATAGTTGAATCGTGAGTTTCAAAGTGGCTTTGAAAGCTTTGAAAGTTAAAAGATCAAGTTAGTCCTTTACAATTAAATTAATCATTACTTCATTTATTCTTTTTGAAGAGATTTCATGCTCGGTAGCAAAACTATTATTAGCTCAATTTTTGGAACTATAATATGATCTTATACCTAATTTCAACTTTTCAAACTTAAAGTTACCGAGCTCATTTTCTTTTTAATATATGTAAAGTTTTCCTGGCACTTGTTTACATACTTACAATAACTTGGTAATAGCTGTTTAGGTTTAATTATGTTCACTGGAGGGTATATTAAAAACCCCATTAAAACTAATGCTTCATGATGCACTTTAGTCTGTTGCAACTCCGCTTACACAGTTACATCAGCCTTTTGTCTATTTAAATGAGAATATGGTTTGTTTCTTTTTAACCTTGTTTGAATTTTTGTACACAAGGAAAAATGAAAATGGTGGTTAAAATACAAATATGTTACAAATGTCACATAGTATGTAAACTGTCACATATATAATTAAGCCAAGTATTGACTATTTTTTAAGTTAGTGCATGCATTTTATTTAAAGGTCTTGGCTCATTACTTGACATATCAACTGAGCTTATTTATATGAATTTTTCTATATCTATATAGTTCAAATTAATATTTTGAAATTTTTATAAACTCTATAAATTTATAATTTAATTAGAGCCATAGAATGTAGCATAGCCAGTTGGAGGTTCCCACTACCACGCTAGGGGTGGAGTTTGATACTTGCCTTTGCACCCAACTTTGGGGCGCCAGGCTAAAGGCTCTCTTTTATTTAGCACTAGGTGGTCCCGATCTACAGGGGGGATACACCGATCTCAGGCTAAAGGCTCTAGATGGAGAATTAATCATTTGTTCAAACTCCTTACCAAATTGAGGATAACCTAAAGATTATAATACAACCAGAGCGGGAAACTTACATTGACGAAAGTTTGTATCCAATAAGATTTAAGTCAATCATTCCTTTCATTTCTTCTTATAATAGTAGTATCAATCCCTAAATCAACCTGCTTTAAATAGTATATACTTATAATTTAAATACCTTTACTAAGGCATACAATGTAAGTGACATGGTAGAGCAACCTGATTCTGACACTGAGCCATCAGGAAATCTGGGCCTAAAAGCAAAAATATCCAAAAACAATAGTAGAGTGCAAGTCATATGATTACTGCTTAACATGAATATCCTCCTTGAACTATTGTAATTCAGATAATGAAAATAAAACCACTGTTAAAACTTGATAGTATTGAGAAAACCTCTAATACAAGTGTCAAAGTTAGTTGATAGCCACTTAAACTCCAAAAATGGTATCCTGAAGAGACTGGTTACAAAGGTCCCAACCCAGATACCTTAAACCAAGAATATAAGTTCCCACCAATGACTAGAAGTATTAGCAAGCAGTTTTATTTTAATAAGATTATCAGATATCTTACAAAAGTGAAGCTAAAAATTAGAATGCACCATGCATAAATTCAGGTGTAACCAAACAGGGCTTAAAGGTTAAAGGCTTATTTCAAGTAGACAAACTAAATTCAGGCTACAGCTATAAGTATCCCAGCTTCATCCATAAAATTAAATCAGTTGATTCACCCCTTTCTATCAAAGAAGGAGAACGTTCCTGAGCTCTTCCATTAGAAAAATAGCAGATTTAGGGCACACCCTTGACAAGCGGTGGGTTTCTGCTGATGCCCCTCATCTTAATTTTAAGACAAGTTGAAAGTGAAAGGAAATGACTTTGCTACAAAGTTTGATTCTGTTACAGCTAGTGACATAAATACTGGTGTTGAATGCCCCTCCAAAGCAAAGTCAAACAAGCCCTTGAAGCCAAGTTAGAACCCCTAAAAGTCACTGATGCCTCTTTAAGGTTATTGAAAGGAAATGGGTTCTGGCTTTGCCAACTAGGGCTGAGGAAAATAGCTCATCTGAGGCAGAAAATCTGGTGAAAATTGACCCCCTAAATCCAGAAACTCATGCACTGCAAAGCTACAGAATTTGGCCAAAATTATAAAATATTCAATTTTGTTGAAAATTGTTGGGGATTCAACTATGATGACCAAAGTTATTCAAAATTGAAATTCAATATCTTGGTCTAATGAGATTATAAAATCTACATCAGAGATATCTGCTTCTAAGATAGACCAATGATCAACCCTTCAGAGTTATCAACCTTCTCTGAAGGATGATGCTAAGCTATCTGATGAGGCAGAAAATCATATACGAAAATTGGTCTAATCAAATAAGAATTTTATCAAATCTGTCCATCATATGTATGGTACTAATAATCAGCAATATTGGTCATCTAATAGAAAAGATCTTACCTCAGGTGCATCCCAAAATCCTCACACATAACTGCTAAATCTACACCTATAGATATCCCTTATTTCTAACTAATAAAGTACCACAATTTTGGTCTCTTGCATACAGGATTCTGTATTTCTGATTGGAATCAACTATAGCAATGGAACTAATAAATTTATTACAATCAAGTTGACCTTTGCTAGAGCCACAGAGCTAATAATTTTGTAGCCTTCATAGCACTTGCTTATTGTAATTTCTCACAAAATTCCAATACTGGTGCTCCCTGCCAGGTCTGCTTCTGAGGCTACCTGGTAAGAACATACTTTCACAACCATAAATATGTTTAGCAAAGAAAGCCCCTTTTCTGAGGAATAAATGAGTATCACCTGATGGGTACACTCCAACAGGCAAGAGATGCCTTCCACTAATACAAATACTCTGCAATTTCAAGCTTCTATAGACTTGGCCATCAAGGGCCCTGTAAAAAATAATTATAAGATTCAAGCTGCAAATGTAGAAGAAACAGTCAAAGGCTTGATAAGGGGGCTATTCAGCCTGGTGCTCATCCTAATCATGACTGAGTATCTAAAGTTGCTGAAAATATGATGAACTTATACAACTGAGCAGTGTTATAGCCTACCTAAGTTGGTTTGGCTAAACTGAGCAGTATCTCTGGCATTATGTATATCCCGCTATTTGCCATGTACTCCAGAATTATGGTTGCATTATCTCAAGATCCAGCACCACTTGACCTTAGCACAACAATTTCACTCTCAGTTATCCTCATTTTATGAGATGGATTCCAACTTTGGACAGGATAATCAGGAAGCCATTCTCAATAATAGAAGAGAAATCAACAATATACATAACCAGTTAGTGAGAATTGATAATGGAGTTGTGGAATACATCAGCCAAGAAGTATCTCAGCAAGTTAGTGATGTCACTAACCCTATTCACCACTGAATCTCCTTTGAGGATGAGATTATGAAACAAATTAAACAATTGCGGGTCAAACATGAGGAGCGCTTTGGTGAGCTTGATAGGCTAGTCCAACATCTTGTCTGATTGGGGAGGTACTATCATAGAAGGTGGAACCAGCCCTGTTGGTCCTTCTGGACTGCTGGGACCACCTAATTCCCTTTGGTAAACCAGGACCTCCTGGTGAACGTGGTCCTCCTGGTCCAATGGGTCAACAAGGCCCACTGGGACCAGAAGGTTGAGATGGGTTGCAAGGACCCCTGGTCCCCCTGGCTCCTCACTTCCAATGCCCAATTCTGAACCTTTGATGCTACTAGCATCAAAAGTACAAGCATTAGAAACCCAAATCTGAGCCATAGCTCAAGGGTGTTTCTTATTGTTGGAAGGCCTCCTGATTGATCCCAATTACTCATTAACCAAATTTATAGGATGGCGTGGATAATGCTCATTGTCTATCGATGCTAACCAAACTATGCAAGGAACCCAGTTTGCAAAGCTAAATGCTTCCATTGAATGGTTATCTGCTAGATGTGGAGTACTGGAAAACAAGCAGAAAGAGATGATCACTGCAATTTCTAAATTGAATCAACAACCTGCAAATGATTATCTTGCTCAATGGGTTCATAATTTACAGGAGGACCTCAACCATTTATGACAACAAGTTGACTGAATTTCCACTCAAGCTCATATCCCAGAGTCTGAACCCTCTGAAGCTGATCCAGTCATGGTATTGGGTGTGCATGTCTTGAGCAATGAACCCAACACATTCAAAACTACCTTTAAGGATAATTTTGAGCTTGATGAGGTTAGCATTAATTCATTTCTATTTGTTTATGAGCGAGCAATGGATGGGATGACAGATCAACAAAAAGTATGGCATATTACCTCTTGTCTAAGCCAGTTCGTGCAAGAAATTATGGTTTCTCACTTGAAGGTTTGCAATACATGGGCTCAAGTGAAGACCGCCCTTATTAAGGAATTCAGGAAGTGATCAAATACTTTATAACCAAAAGCAAGCCTTTATGAGTATTCAAATCAAATGAGGAGAGTCCATCCAAGATTTTGCTGAAAGGTTCTACCATGAGGCCCAGACTCTTGCCACTTGTGACCGGATTACCATAGATGATGCCATATTGGCTGTAATGAGTGCATTTGCTTCTTGCACTCAGTTACTACTACATTCAAAATCACTTAAAAGAAAGTTCAGATCCATTTATCAACATCAAAGAAGCGCTCATGGAGATTTCTAATGGTGTGGTACACCTAACCTACACTAATAACCCTCATTCTTATATCCATGTGATGCCACCTAAACCCAAAACTAAACCAAAGAAGGAGCCATGCACTTATTGCGGTCTCATGGGTCATGTGGTATCTCAATGTTGGAAAAAGCAAGTGGAGGAGTCAAAAAGAGAAGTCAGCATAGAGCATGAGGCTCCCTGTGCTGACCTACCTCCTGTGCCTCCGTTAAAACCTTTTAACTCTTTGACAGATTGTTATGTGATATTCGCTCCTGGTGAGCTTGATGCCCTAATGAATTAGCCAACAAAGATACCATTTCTGCTTGCGCTTCTGTTTATTCTTCTTCTAATTCAATTCAATCAATTAATCCCTTGGTGTTTTCAATCTCAAAATTTGGCACTGATGTGACCCAGATGGAAGTCATCATGTATAAGGTGAAAATTTTGGATATTATTGATACAGGATTGCCCATCAACGTAATCTTGTCCAGGCTTATGAAAAATAAGGAAGTCCCTTTTTTATAGGAAGAATTGCAGCAGCAAGCTTTCGATCTGTTGCACCAAGCCTTAGTGAGTGCACCATTCTTAGACCATCTTGACTTTTGTAAACCTTTTATACTCTTTACCAATGACAGTGATAGTGCTATTGGAGCCATTCTGGCTCAACATGATACCTACCTGGTTGATCACTTCATTGTATACTATAGTAAAACCCTTTCTAAGGCCAAACGCAATTATAGTGTTACTGAGAGATAATGCCTTGCAGTTTTGTCTGCCATCAAGCATTTCCGCCCTTACCTCTATTGTAAGCATTTCACTATAGTCACGGATCACGCTTCCTTGAAGTGGTTGCAACAAATGAAGGATCTGGATGAGCGCTTAGCTAGATGGGCATTAAGCTCCAGAATTAGACTTCACTATTCAACATTGCACTGGAGCTATTCATCAAAACGCTGATGGACTTTCCTCAATTGCCTATACTAACGTTATTCTCTGATGAGGAGAATTGCATATATGACTTGATTGGTAGACCCAAGCTCTGGTACCGGGAATCTAAGGGTGTTATATTAAAGTCACAATCCTTAACTGAAGATACTCAGGTTAAAAAAGGTTCATTATACAAGAAGTTGAGATCTAAGTGGTTGCCCTTTATTTGGCCCTCTGCGAGGACTGATACTATTATGGAGGCCCACCAAACTGTAGGGCATGGAGCTGTCACTAAGACCTACAGTGGTTAAAAAATAATTTTTACTGTGATAACATGCTGGAATATGTACACGATTTGTTGGAGTCTTGTCTTACTTGTCAATAACAACCTAGTGAAAATCCAGTTTCAACACAAAATTGTGGGACCTAATGAAACTTTCTCTACTATGAGTATCAATGTGGTGGGTCCTCTACCTACTGCCACTTATGGACATTGATATATTCTGTTAGCTATTGACCATTTTACTAAATGGATTGAAGCTATCTCAGTCTCCACGGTCTCCACTAAGGCTATGGCGTCCTTTCTTTTTAAGCAAGTTTTCACCAGGCATGGTAGCCTGAAAGTCCTGTTATTGGATAATGGGACCAACTTCATTTCTCATATGGTATCTGAGCTTACTAAATTAGTGGGTACCTATCATTCATTTATGACCCCATATAAAATCTTCTACTAATGGTGCAGTCAAACAAGAAAATGGTACCCTTTTAGCCATTCTTTAGAAGATGGCTTCCAATGACCCTAGTAGATGGAATCTCTATTTGCCTAGTGCGATGTTAGCCTATAGAGTTAGCTACCATCATAAATTGGAATGTCTCCTTTAAAGCTTTATATGGTCGGGATCCTATCCTCCCCTCAAGTGTACAGCCTATACTTGTGGAAGCTACCCCGCAAACTACTGATTTAGCTATGAGGAGACTAGCTGATAAAATCATTTGAGTACAAGTATTAGCTTCAAGTTTCCTTGTAGCTACCACCTTAAAGGAGGGAACAAGAACCAATGCTAGTAGACCTATGCTACCAGAATATCAAATCAGGGATCTTGTACTCTTCTATCATCATAGGCTGGGAGGAAGGATTCAAAAACTTGACACTTTATGGCTGGTCCTTATCATATTATTTACTGTCAGGGTATTTAAATACTCCATTGCAGCTGTTGATACTGGTACTGTTATCAATAGAGTGCATAGTAGATTTATTCATAAGTATGTGCCCCATAGGCAAGATCTTGAGGGGGCATTGTTGGGGATTCAAATTTGATGACTGAAGTTACTCAAAACGAGATTCAATATCTCAGTCTAATGAGATTGTAAAATCTATGTCGGAGATATCTGATTCTAGGATAGACTGACAATCAACCCTTTGGAGTTATCAATCTTCTCTGAAGGATGATGCTAAGCTATCTGTTGAGGCAGAAAATCATATAAGAAAATTGGTCTCATCAAATAATATTCTTATCAAATCTGGCCATCACAAGTATGGTATTAATAATCAGCAATATTGGTCATCTAATATAAAAGATCTTACCTCAGGTGCATCCCAAATGGACTCATGCAAAACTACTAAATCTACCCTATAAATATCCCTCATTTCTAACTGATAAAGTACCACGATTTTGGTCTCTTTTCATACCAGATTATGTATTTCTGAGTGGAATCAACTATAGCAATGGAACTAATAACTTCATTACAATTGAGTCAATCATTGCTAGAGCCACTGAACTAATAATTTTTTAGCCTTTGTAGCACCTGCTTATTGTAATTTCTCACGAAATTCCAATAAAAATGAAAATTTTACAGCTCAGATAAGCTTTTGATAATTGGTTTATAACTTTGTGAACTTTCCTTAAAATTTTAGATCCAAGCAGAGGAAGGCTTTAATTTTCTCATTTACTCAGTTAAAATTTATAAAGAGTTTAAGGATCTTGTACAATTTTTCCCATACTTTTCTTTTTATTATTCACAAGAATCCTCTGTTTAATTTTTTTGATGGCTGGAGTCCTTTTCCCACTCAGGTCTAACTCCCCAGTTAGATGCAAACCTGCCTCCCACTCCATGGCATATTCCGCTGACTCTGCCATATCTTATTTCACCACGCTTTGCCTCAGTTCTTACGCCACCTTTCCCAGCTCTCAGAGACTCTTGTACCTGATGGTTGTCACCAGTTTGGTATGAATTTTGTCCATTAAATTTATATGGAAACATAACCAAGATCACCTAGGACATTGCTTTCTCCTAGGAACACTTCACTTCTTATAAATTCTTTTGCCTGAAGATTTACCTTCTGTGACCTCCTGCACTCCAGTTTTCCCGATAGAATCAGCTGAAGCTTATTTCATGAAAATTGGAAAAATCTACAACTAAATCTGAGTACAATTGGGCAGATTGAGACCAGAAGTCCTAACAGTAGCACCAGCTCAGAAATTGATCTTGAAAAGGTCCCTCAAAAGATAAGGATAACTTTATTAGGGAGATTATGAGATACACTGGCATGCTGGAACCCCAATGGAAGCAAATTTTTTCAACAGGAACTGCAAATTGAGGCACCTGCAACGTGCAAGCTGAGCCAGGATGCAAAAGTCCCAACATTATTTTTGAAGATTTGTACATCCTGATACAAGAAATATTTCACAGTCTCCACCCCTCAATTCCCTTCAACTATAAGTACCAGTGCTCTTTCGATAGTAAATTGCTGAGTTATCTTATCATATTTCTAATAAACCTTTAATTTATCCAAAATTACCTTAAAGTTTTTACATCCTCAACTACTCTGGCTGTCCCAAAGGAACCACCCCAACCAATGGAGCTCCCACTCTCATTTATATCAGTAATGATTGTGGCTGTCACATGAGTTATTTCAGCTATTTCCTATCTCAGCGTGGAACCCTTGGGAGTCATACTCTATAAGTTTCACATGATGCTCCTTCTCAGAAGAACGGATGTTAAGAGTATGAAAAAAGAGCAAATGATCAGCCTCTCAATTCAATCCATCATGACTATGAAGAAAAATGAAAATGGTAATTCAGCAGTCACTACTAAGGGAGATACTGTTGGAATTAAACCTGAAAAAGTGATTGTTACCCCTCAGTATCAAGTGAGCATCCAAAAGAATTGTGAGTATGGCCCAAATGTAGACCAAGGAGGGTGGATCATCTCATCACTCAATACAATCTGACCCAATCTGTAAGTCCCAGGGAACATCCTCTGGGTGTTGACCAGGCAATTTTCCCATTTCTGAGTAAGAAGGCACTGAAGAGGATGGCTGTACCCCTCGTTACTCAGGGCGATCTCGCTCACATAGTAGATGAGCGCTGGGTAACAGCTCTCCCACTTTGGATCCCATTTCCAGTACCCACACTAATCTTGGCAGAACTGTTATGAGGAATCAGTGAAATCTGCGCTGAGATCGCCAAAATAAAATTGATTGTAACCAATTCAAGCGGCAATCCACCCAATGATCAGATTTTAAATGGTCAAAAAGGTATAAAGACTAATCTATCAGCTGGAATGCCCAATGGTTGCAATTTAATTAACATGACAATTGAAAAAATCTCTTCCCTCTCAAATCCATCAGGCATCACCCCCAATGGGAATCTTCCTGCTGACAAATCATGTGTTGCGCCTGATGCAATGCCATTGACTGAACAAATGGCCTAGCAACTGAGCACAGGCGGGTTGGGTGTCCTGAACCCATTTCCAACCAAATGGGCCCACCCCTATGTGGGGTGGCCTTGGGGGATTCCTGCCACTCATTGGGCTAAATGCTGTTGTGCCAACCGTTGGAAACATAGTCAAGCTTTGATTCAAGCATTTGAGGTCAAACTGACAGTGACTCAGCCTGCCGCTTAATTTTTTGATGCTGGTTCCCAAGGAACTAACCCACCCATTCCCAAATAATCTGCCGGTTAGGTCAAATATGAGGGACCCAATCCTGGCTTTTTTCCCCCAAATTGACTACTATTTAATCAGTCACATTGCACTGAGAAAATTGTTGGTCGATTTTTCTTTCCTAAATCTCCATTAAAAATTCTTCCTAAAAATCAGTTTTTATATGTTAAAAATTAAGCCGCCCTATCTGCCAACGTTCTCATACCCCTTGGGGTTAACAGCCGTGTGCATCTGGTACTATATTTTGTGCTTATATGAAATTCTGGCTCGCTGGCAGATATTGGTGGAACTCCTTTCCAGTTCCATATTCGTCATATCAGCAGCAGTGCCTCAGGCATTATGGTTTGCTGTTTGGATGCTCTGGTATATGGGCTGGCAGGCCAGTCTAACTTTTCTTGCTGTCCGCCTGACATAATTGACCAGCCATTTTTCTTAGCCATTTCCGCCTTTCTCACGTGTATAGGCGCAGCAATGGTCCCTTCTTTCCAACTGAGCCAGGTTGTAGAGAAGATTATCTCTGACACTAGACCAGCCACACTAGAGCCTCCAAAACCATACCCCATAGTTGCCATAGCTATTTTCCCATTGGTTTCCCTGGATCCCACCACCATCTCTTCAGTATCGCTGGATTCATCCACAACTACCAAAAAGGAAAACTACACTTACTTCTTAGTTCCCATGAAAATTAGCGTTGGTTCTCATCACATCTCTTTTGAGACCCTGGTGGACACTGGAGCTGCAGGAAATTTATGAGTGTTGAATTGGCGCAACAATTGGAACTGGAAATGGATGCGGGCTCCTCAGTGATGGTGGCCTCATCTGCTTATCAGCCCTCATATGTCATTCGCTGACTGATACCTTTTTTAATCCACCAGTTCAGCTTCTGTGATTGCTTTTCAGCTATGCCAGACTTGGTGTTTCTGGTGATCTTAGGGGTGGGGTGGCGGCGTTGACAACATGTGAAGATTCATTTAGAGTCTAATACATTGTCGTTCACCAATGATCATTCAGAGGGAGAATTCCCTTTGATCAACACCCTTAAGAAAGTACAAGGAACTAGCTCCATCACTACCCTAGTCACTTCTGTGGGCATTCCGGCCAATTTCCCCAAAAACTTAATGCACTATTGGAGAATCTTTGATACGGAAAAGGTGGATCATCTGCCTAAACACACCAGGTATGATTGTGGGTTTCAAACAACCATAGAGTTGGTGAACATCAACTGTCCGCTGTATCCCCATACAGCGGAGAAAGAAGTTGCACTCAATACCTGGTTGGACGATATGTTGAAAAAGGGTTGGTTGGTCAAGGAAACCTCACCCATCGCCTCCCCCATCGTCTTTGCAAGAAAATCAGATGGATCACTCCGTCCCTGCATGGATTATGGTCATTTGAATAAAATAACAGTTACTGATCCCTACCCATTGCCTCTGGAGCAGACAATCAGTCAGGCCATCGCCAAATCCCATGTGTTCTCTAAGCTGGATCTGGTGAACGCCTTCAACCAAATTTGGGTAATGGAAGGGCAGGAATGGTTAACAGCAATCCAAATGAAGCGCGGCATTTTCCAATTTAGGGTAATGCCTTTTGGGCTGAAGAATGCTCCCGCTACATTTTAATGAATGATTGATAATGTACTGGATGACCTCCAGTTCACCTGTGCTGTTGCATACATCAATGATATTCTGGTTCACTCCCTGACTCCTGAACAACATGCTATCGACTTGGAAGCAGTGGTGGTCGCCTTGCATAAGGCAGGGTTGTTTCTCAAACCGTCCAATTGTGAGTTTTATAAGGAGGAGGTCACTTTCCTTGAGAACCTGGTCCTTAAAGATGGTGTCACAAACCCTCCCAATAAGTTGGATGCTATCCGGGAATGGCCAACTCCAACTACCCAGAAACAACTACAGAGTTTCTTGGGAACCATCATTTTCTTAAAAAAGTTCTCCCCCGCACTCTCTCAGCTCGCCGCCCCACTTCACCCACTCACAGGGAAAACATACCTTTTTGTTGGATGGACGAATGCCAACAGGCGCTTAAATCAATTTAAAGAGGTGTTTGTATCCCCTCCCATTTTAAAATACGCCAATCCCACTAAGCCATATATTGTTGCATGTGACGAATCATCAGTAGCTGTTGGAGCAGTATTGCTCCAGGAGCACAATGGTTTGGAACACCCAGTCGCCTACTTTTCCCAAAAGTTTACCTTTATGGAGCAGCCTTGGGCTATTTATGACAAGGAGTTGGCAGCTGTTGCATGGGCCTTAACTCATTGGAGGTACCTGTTACAGGGTGCTTGACATGAATTAATGGTTCGCATGGATCATCAGGCCCTGTTGTACTTTTGTAAACCCCAAAAATTGGCACACCGGCAAGCCCAAACCTATTGGGACCTGTGCAGTTTTAATTTAAAATATGAATTCATAAAAGGGGCACTAAATGTACTTCCCAATTTTCTCAGCTGCAGCCCCACCCACAGTTCCATGGATCTGGAGGAAGTGGACCTCATTACTGTGATTCCTACCACCAAAATCTTTTCTATTGTTCCCCCTGTCATTTCTTCTGTTGCTCTGGCCCCCAACGCTCCATTAATTGCTCAGCTCTTAGCCAGTCAAATGGCCTGCCCTGAGGGTGTGGAGTTGATCGAGCAGTTATCTCACCAGAAGCATAAACACTCCCTATATTCACTGAAGGAGGGTTATATTTATTTTAAATCTCACGTTTGGGTTCCCCCTTCTTTCTGAAATGAGGTATTTCGCGCCCATCATGACCCCCACAGTTGGTCACCCTGGTTTAAGAAATGCATTGATTTGATCAAATGTACCTACAATTGGGCAGGTTTGACAAAAGTAGTTCCGGGCTGGATCACCAATTGTGTTACTTGTGCTAGGGCCAAGTTGGATCGCTCTGGCAAAAATGGCCTCCTGCACCCCTTACAGCAGGCGGAGGGTCCATGGACATTGGTGTCCATGGATTTTATCATAGAGCTCCCCTGTTCTAACAGGTTCACAGCAGTGATGGTAGTGGTGGATTGCTTTACAAAATTTTCCCTCTTTATCCTCTGCACTTCCATGATTACGTCTGAAGAAACTGCCCACCTTTTTGTACACCATGTGTTTTTGATATTTGATCTCCCCCAGGAGATCATCAGTGACTGGTTCCCAGTTCACCGCGTGGTTTTGGAGTGAAATCCTATCAATCCTGAAAATATCCCCCTGTCACTCCACGGCGTATCATCCTCAGTCTGATGGCCAGATTGAGCGGGTCAATCAAGTTCTTGAACAGTACCTGCGTTGCTATGCTACAGCTGCGCAGGATACTTGGGCCAATGATCTCCCCCTCGCCCAATTCACGTACAATAATGGAACCCATGCGTCCATGGGGTTTTCCCCTTATGAAGCAACGTTAGGTTATAATTCTTCATTTTTGGTCAGACCGTGCTTGAGGCCAGAGGTTCAAGCTGCCACAGACCACGCTGCTCATATTAGAACGACTCAAGGCTTAGTGTGGGAACACCTCACCAAAGCTATAGACAACTATAAGCAGTTCGTGGATCAGAAGCATCTTCCAGGTCACGAGTTTATGAAGGGCTCTTACATTATGCTTGACACCCATCACTTAAAAATCCAGGCCCCTTCCCGCAAATTCGCCAGCAAATGTTTGGGAACCCATTTGGTGGAGAAGGTATTGGGTAATGGGGCGTTCTAACTAAAGCTCCTCAAGCATTGGAAGCAGCATCCCATTTTCCATGTTTCCCAGCTGTCACCCTTCAAGGGTGCAATTCCCACGGAACTGGAACCAATTATTGTCAATAATGAAGAGGAGGATGAGGTAGAAGCTATCCTGGCATCCTGGAAATCCTGACATTCCGTACAATATCTCATGGCCTGGAAAGGGTATCCAGCCTAAAAAACAGTTGGGTCAAGGCGCGCGATTGTGCGAATTGCATGGACCTGTTTGATGCATTCCATTTATCCAACCCCAAAGCTCCCCATCCCTCCAAAAAGTCGCGACTGTTATGGCAATCAAATTACCCAAGGCGCACAAGAATGTGGCTCTCATGCAGTTCCCCGGTGGTGGGGCCCTTCCCTTAGGAAAAGGAAATGGTAATATAAGTCCCAGGGAACGTCCTCTGGGTGTTGACCAGGTCATTTTCCCATTTCTGAGTAAGAAGGCACCAAAGAGGATGGCTGTACCCCTCGTTACTCAGGGCGATCTCACTCATTTAGTAGATGAGTGTTGAATAACAGCTCTCCCACTTCAGATCCCATTTCCAGTACCCACACTAACCTTAGCAGAACTGTTATGAGGAATCAGTGAAATCTGCGCCGAGATTGCCAAAATAAAATTGATTGTAACCAATTCAAGCGGCAATCTGCCTGATGCTCAGATTTAAAATAGTCAAAAAGGTATGAAGACTGGTCTATCAGCTGGAATGCCTGAAGGTTGCAATTCAATTAACATGATGATCAGAAAAATCTCTCCCCTCCCAAATCCGTCAGGCATCACCCCCAATGGGCAGCTTCCTGCTGACAAATTGGGTGTTGCACCTGATGCAATGCCATTGACTGAACAAATGGCCCAGCAACCAAACACAGGCAGGTTGGGCGTCCCAAACCTGTTCCCAACCAAATGGGCCCACCCTATGTGGGGTCACCTTGGGTGATTCCCACCGCTCATTGGGCTAAACGCCATTGTGCCAACTGTCAAAAACATAGTCAAGCTTTGGTTCAAGCGTTTGAGGTCAAACTGACAGCAACTCAGCCTGGCACCAAAATTTGCGATGACAGTTCCCAAGGAACTTATCTTGCCCATTCCCAAATAATCTGCCAGTTAGGTCAAATTTGAGGGACCCAATCCTGGCTTTGTTTTCCCCCAAATTGACTACTAATTATCCAGTCACATCGCACTGAGAAAATTGTTGGTCAATTTTTCTTTCCTAAATCTCCATTAAAAATTCTTCCTAAAAATCAGTTTTTATATGTTAAAAATTAAGCCGCCCTATCTGCTGACATTCTTGTACCCCTCAGGGGTTAACGGCCATGTGCATCTGGTACTTTATTTTGTGCCTATATGAAACTCTGGCTCACCAGCAGATATTGGTGGAACTCCTTTCCAGTTCCATACTCGTCATATCAGCAGCAGTGCCTCAGGCATTATGGTTTTCTGTTTGGATGCTCTGTCATCTGGGCTGGCAGGCCAGTCTGATTCTTACTTGCTGTCCGCCTGACACAATCACAGAGGAAATGAGAATGACAATTCAGCAGATTCTACTTGAAGTGAAACTGTTGATATCAAACCTGATAAAACAATTGTTACCACACATTATCAAGCGCTTATCCAAATGAGTCAGGAGTACGACCTGAATGCAAATCTCAGATGGATGGAACTGTCCCCTCCTGATGACACTGGCGATTTCGCCTCCATACTCAAAGTTTATTCAATATTACTACCAGCACTCAACTTAGTTATTGGAGCGGGAATGATGTTGCTAGACCAATACTTTCCACACTTATCTCTGTATGTTTCTTATCTACATATCATCAGAATGGCGATGCCTTGTGGACTTTAAATCCTATTGTAGGTGTTGGAGTACCCCAATAAAAGCCAAGTCCTTCCTTGACACGTTGGTTGCCTGACATAGTAATCAAGCCAATTAGCACCGCTGCCTTGTCATTAGTCAGGATCTTATGAACCTAAGATCTTCAGCTAAATAAAGTTATATGGACTTATGCGCGCCCTCATGACCTGCAGGTCATGGGTGGCATTGATCAAGGTCATTAAAAAGTACTGCTCATTTCATAAATGCAACTGATTTCCCCCTTCAAGTGCTCAAGCGTGTAATGTAATGGTGATAGAGCCCACCTCATGCCCCTCAGTTAAAGTGACTCAATAGGTTCTGGGATTTCTTTATGAGCTCAAATTGTGAGAAACTTTAAACGGAACTACTAAGGCTTCTGAGAACCAACAATCCTTAGTCCTTTTGGATGTCTTGGATAGCGATGCCAAAATCTGAGCTCAAACCCTCTTGTACCAAAATTTATACCTGAGGGAGTCACCTCCCTCACTATTCAAAATTTTTTCATCCATGGTGGTTACTCAGCACCGAGGCTGCAACTCCTATACTATTTACTTCAACAAAGGATATAGTTCATGAGTTTGAAGGACTATATCAAGTATTTCCATTAGCTTGTGAGTCATTCCAACTACCGGAGACATTACCATTTCTGCGTTCTGAGCTTCTCTCCCCAAGGAGCAGAATTTGCACATGGCATGGTACAATGGACCCAAAACCCTGGAAGGGGCATACAAACTAGCCCAACAGATTGAAGCCCGCCCTGGAATCTGATCTACCAAAAAGGTCACCCTAAAGCCTCACATTCATTACACTAAATTATCCTCATTTACCCCCAATAATGGAGTACTAATAATTGACAATGTTGGAAATTTGGACAACGAAACAGATATGGAACAAGGTTCTTTAATGAGTAATGTGCATGACACCAGTTTGGCGGAAATGGATTAGCAAGATGTTCCCTTTAGAACTCTGAATATAGTGGCCCTCACCACATATATACCCCAATGGTTCAGGACAAAGAGGCACACTGCATAATATTACACAACATGGCCAGCCCACCCTCCTATCAAACAAATCATTAACCTACAGACAGATGCCCTTGAGATTTTAGTAATTCATGATAAATTCTTACAGAACTAGACCCATGAACTTGGTCAGTGATGTATCAGACAAAGCCCCGAGTATCAAAACATACTAGTAGATCCATAGGCCCCCACGCTGTCACCCTATCAGATGTAAACAATGGAGCAAGTTAAGGAGGATCATTGGAATAATCCCATAATTGAGGACCTTAGCCACGTACGTCCACAGAGGGATTCGTCAGACCCCACATTAGCCCCTCTCTTGTATGCTTGGGCGTTGGCAATACCTCCCCTTTTTCTTAACCAATCACAAGACTATTACACGATTGCAACCACCACCGCTGGAGTATGCACCTTAAACAGCTTCTTTTTTTTTAGTACTAGATGGTCCCAACACACCTTAAACAGCTTCAATAAATTTGATTGTGCTTATTTCTTGTTTACTATGGATATTGCAGTGGGTTCCAGATGGGAAATGATGAATGTACTAGTTGACATGGGCGCATCAGGAAACTTTATAGATCTCAAAATGGTGCAGGCATTATACTTGGCAGTTACCATAGGGACGCCCATCATGGGGGCATCTAAATTACCAATGGTCACCCTGCCTCTGCACGAGCTTCTACACTACTCAGCCCATGGGCACCAGTTTTACGCTAATTTCTCGGTGATTCCAAACCTACTATACCCCATGCTCTTGGGGATATGATGGTGGCGCTGACAGGCGGTTACAATCAACCTTAAACAAACTATGCTCGCTTTCTCAACACATTATCACTCCTGAAAAATCCCCCTGCTCCCCACATTTTGAAAGAAAATTCTCTGGTGGACATGGCGAAAACTCCGCCTTGAGTGTAGTAGCCAATCTCCCCACAATGCCCTTGATATTAAAACCATACAAAGAAATTTTTGATGTGGACAAAGCAAACCGTTTTCCACCCCACTCAAAGTTTGACATTAATTTCTGCCTAACGGTGGATCTCCTTAAGATCAATTTCCCACTATACCCATATACTGCCACCAAGGATCAGGCATTGAAGATTTGGATTGATGAAATGATGGCTAAAGGATTGCTAATAAAGAAAAACTTGCTGGTGTCATCCGCTGTGGTGTTCCCCATAAATCTGATGGAGCCATGTGTCCTTGTATGGATTACAGCCACTTAGTTAAGTTATGGTGCTAGATTCATATCCCCTCCACTGGAGGTTGTGATCTCTCAAGTAATCGCCAAGTCTAAAGTATTTTAATTTTAGATCTAGTCAACGCCTTCCAACAAATCTGGTTAAAGGAGGGACAAGTGTGGCTGATGGCTATCCGCACATGCTACATCATATACCAGTTTAGGGTCATTCCATTTGGGTTAAAAACGCTACCACCATTTTCCCAAAGGTTATCAACTACACGTTAGACAAGCTCCGCTTTACCTATGCAGTGTCATATAATGACTACATTCTGGTCCATTCCCTACACCAGAGCAACATGAGAAGGATTTGGTGGCGGTGGTGGCGGCCACCTTGCAATGTGCAGGCCTGCATGCAAAGCCATCAAAAAAGCAAATTTTTCAAAGACAAGGTGCAGTTCCTGGGGAAATGTGGTACTTAAAGATATGCGCACTATTGCACCCTTCAAACTGGAAGCAATATAGACATTAGCAACGCCCAATACCAGAAGCAGCTCTGAAGCTTTCTGGGATCTTTCAATTTCTTAAAAAAATTTTCACCTGTAATTTTGAAACTAACTGCCACCTTCCACCCATTGATGGGCAAAAAAGTGCCATTAATTTGGATGGTGGAATGTCAATGGGCCTTTAAAGCCATCAAAGAAGCTTTCACCTCAGCACCAGTTCTGAGACATGCTGATGAAGATAAATCGTGCCAGAATTGCAGATGACCACATAATCCAACCCTTTGACCAAATATAAGTATTGATGAGAAAGTTATAATCATATAGGATTGGCAATAGTGGCTGATTGATGATAATATTGTTGGGCAGCATCCCTGATGATATTAGAGGTCGCCAACTAATGAATTATTGTCGGGCATCATCCTAATGATATTTAAGGCTGCCAACAGATGATAATTTCGTTGGGCATCATCCCTGACAAAATTAAGCAATAATCCAATACTGGGATAACACCTAATAGTTGAATTATAGGGAATCGTTCAGAGCAGAACAGGTTGGAGTCATCAGAAACTACCAAAACGTTTGAACACTGGAGGAAGAGTAGAATTGTCATCAGCCAAAACAATTGGTTTCATGTACCTGATACAATTGTTTGGTCTGCCAAACGCCCAAGGATTACGCCGCCTAAAAAACCCAAGGCAACGGTACATGATGAGATTTGGTGCCTAACACTAAGGGTCAAACCAGTATAGGAGCACAAATATTCTCAGTGGACAGCTGAAAAATTGTGAGCCAATTCCTACTATAAAAACCCCGAATTATTTCCTAATAAAAGAGATTCAAACTGATACTAGCTTAGTTGTTTAAACAATGGTTGTTTTAAATATTACTCTTAAGAGAAGAGTGCAAGGATCAGATATCCTTAGGTTGGCAATATCAAAATCTCCACTTGGCTCTGCGACAAGGGAATAGGTAAAGTGTTCCCTACCAGACCGGAATATCTTCAAGAGGAAGAAGCACCAGTTTAAAGTTGGTCTTTACTTTCAACGTGGCTTTTGGGCAATCAACCATAATAATAGTTTTCATACTATTTTTTGCCCCAGTCTATCAAAATCACTCAAAAAATCAACGCCAGGATCCATGAATCAGTGCAGTTGAAATCCAGGGCTAAAAAGCGAGCCAACAAAGCCCAAGATTTTAAAAAACCGTTTATTGTAGCTTGCAATGCCTTTGGAACAGCCTTGGGGCAGTATTACTACATGATCACAAATGATTTGACACCTGGTGTCTGATTTCTCTAGGAAATTTATGAGAGCCAAATTATCATGGGCAATTTATGATAAAGAGATGGCCATGGTAGCATGGGCGATAATACACTGGTGGTATTTGCTACAGGGAACAAAATACATGTGATGTTGAGAATGGATCATAAATCACTTATCTACTATCACAAGCCGCAGAAATTGATGCACAGACAAACCAGAACCCACTGTGACATGCTCAACTTCAACTTCCAGTACAAGTTCATCAAAGGGCGTACACACATATTGCTGGACATACTGAGAAGAATCCTGGTGATTGAAGCTGGCCCCATGGAAGGGTCAAATCAGTTACAGTGATTGTCCCCAAACAAGTGATTTCTGAGCCACCAGCAGAACCTGCAACTTTTGCTGCTATTGAGATCCCCATAACACCCACAATCCCACCCAAAGACCACACCTGAGCCCTCCAACAACACCATGGGGCCCATGCAACAGGACACTCCCAAGCCAAGCCTGACATTCAGCGCTGATGGGTCCCTACTTGACGCAGTATTAGATGCTTGATCAGGAACTATCAAAGGACAAGCTTTAGGTGACCAAATACAGGCGGGAAAACCCCTCAAGCTAGTATTTAAAAAATTATAAGGTAATTTATTTCTAGGATTGCATATGGGTGAACAAAAATTTATGTCACCGAGTAATAAAGAAACATCATAACCCACTGATAATGTGACACCCAGGAGGCAAGAAAGCTACCAACCTGATAAAAACATATGACTGGATTGGATTGACAAAAGATGTGCTGGCTTGGATAGAATTCTGTCTAACCTGTGCAAATCTAAATCTGAAAGAACTGGGAGAAATGGGACTCTACATCCACTGCAACTAGCAGCGGGACCATGGGCATTGGTATCAGTCATTTTCATAGTCAGTTTATCCACTTCAAAAGAACTTACATTAAACATCAGTAGTCATGGAAAGATTCATAGAATATAGGGTGTTCATCCCATGCTTAGATACAACTATGGCGGAATACATGGCCCAATTATTTGTAACACATGTCTTCGCAATGTTCAGGGGTATCACAAGATATAAATAGTGACAGAGGACCACAATTTACATAGAAATTCTGCGATGCCCTATGCAAGACACTTCAAATCAAATCATGCCAATCATCAGATTATCACCCTATGTCAATGGACAGACTAAGAAAACTAGCTAGTTCCTAGAGCAATATCTTCGGTGCTACGCCTCCGCCACTCAGGACATATGGGCTGGAGACTTAGTTTTAGCCCAGTTCTCATACAACAATTTATTGCACGCTTTTACTATAATGTCACCACTGTGTGCTAACTTAAGCTACAACTGCATTTACAACTTGGCCCCATACACAAAAACACTACTGCAGCAGATAACTTCACAAACCACATCCAGAAAATAAATCAGAATGTGCAGAGGCAAAAATGAAAGCCTCCCAGGATGTTAAGCGGTTTGCTGACTAAAAATGGAGAGCGGCGCCTGAATATCATTTGGGTGACCTGGTGATGGTGTACATGAATAAACTTAATCTCAAGGTGCCCTGACGCAAACTGGCCTGCAAGAGGGCAAGACCATTCCCTTTCAGCAAAGTTTTTATGACGGATACTTTTATATGAATTTACCCCCACACTGAAAAATTCATATTTCTTTCCATGTGTTAGCGTTATCAACATTCAAAGGCAAAAAACTGGCGGAGATTGAACCCCTGTTGATAGAGGGAATGCAATAATTTGAGGTGGAGGAATCTTAATTATAAGAAAAATCAAACGGGAAATTCAATACTTGGTAGCGTGGTAAGGGTGCCTTGCTTATGACAACAATTGGATTATGGCCCACAATTTTACCAGGTGTTAGGATCTAATTACTGAGTTTCATGAACAAAATACTGCTGTTCTAGTGCTCACCGCTATGAAACCCAGACCATTGCAACTATTTATCTGACATACCACATAAGAACTATGCTATTGTATGGGCTATGGAGGGAGGAGTGGACCCTTTCCTTTTAGGAAAGGGTAATGTAGGGATCCCAGCCACAAAAATAAAATTGTATTTGTTGATTCACCACTTTTAATCAAAGAATGGGGAACATTCCCAAGCCCTTCCATTAGAAAGATAGTGGATTTAGGGTACATCCTTATCAAGCGGTGGGTTTCTGCTAATAAACTCATCTCAATTTTACAACTAGTCAAAGAGTTTGATTTGATTATTTCGCTAAAAAGTTCAATTTAATCAAAGCCTATATCACAAAAATAGGAAAAATATGTGACAAAATCTGAGCACAACTGGACAGATTGAGACTAGAAGTCCTTACAGGAGCACCAGCCCAGTAATGGTTTATAAATATAATTTGAGGATAAGAAATTTTTTTAGGAATAATTAAAAATACTTTGGCATGCTGGAACCTCATTGGAAGTGAAAAATTCGGCAACATGAACTGCAAATTGAGGCACCTGCAATGTGCAAGCTGAGACAGGATACAAAAGTCCTGGAATTTTTAGAAAGTTTGTGCGTCCTGTCATAAGAAATATTCCACAGTCCCCACCACTCAATTCCCTCAAACTATAAAAAGTTACTCCTCTTCTGATGGTAGAGTGCGTGGTCATCTCGTCATATCCTTAATAAACCTTTAATTTCACCAAATTGCTTTTGAAATGTGTAATTTTCAACTAGTTTGGCTATTACCAAGGAATTACCCCAACCTATGGATGGTCCACACTCATTATTATTAGTAATGATTGTGTCTGTCACATTGGTTATTTCAGATATTTGCCTCACTCAGCATAGAACTTCTGTGAGTCAAACCCTACAAGTTTTGCATGATGCTCCTGCTCAGAAGATTGAATATAAAGAGTATCAAAGTGAGAAAAACAATCAACCTCTCAATTTAGCCCAAATGATTATGAAGATAATGAAAACATTAATCGGTGGTCACTACTTTGAGAGATAATGTTGGGCTTAGACCTGAAGAAATGATTGTCACCCTTTGGTACCAAGTGCAAGTTCAAAAAAATCAGAATTATGGCCCAAAAGTAAACCAAAGAGGTCAGATTAACTCATCACAAATCAAATTCTCCCCAATCATGAAGGAAACAGTAACAACAAGTTAAAAGATGCTACTCAAAGCAAAACTGTTGGGATTGAACCTGACAAAAAATTGTTACAGCACGTTATCAAGCGCATATCCAAATGATTTGGAGTATGCCCCAAATGCAAATTATAGAAGGGTAAAACAGTCCCCTCCTGCTGACACAGGCAGTTTTAATCCTTAAAAATTTAGGAGCTTGGCAATTGACTTTCTTATCTTGGAATGAGTACCAATTTGGTAAAACTGGGGACTTGATTCCTCATTCTGAATAATTTGCTTCAGCTCCCTTTGTTCAACTTGCACATGTTTCTTGTATGTGCGTTGCTTGATTTGATAGTATAATATATGAGGCAATAGTAGTGTGAAGACTATTATTTTAATTGAGCTGATAGCTAGAATAGTTATTCAGTCTAACGACTTCCTGGTGATTGTCCTAATATTGATCTTTTGAAGTGGTAGGGACTTCTTCCCTATCAGTCTGGTAGAAATTAACCTAAGGTAAAGTTCAGAGGATTTATCTACTTCCTATCTCACTAAGCCTGTAAAAATCAACAAAAATTTAGACAAAGGACTTCTTTTACTTCTTTCTCTAATCCCAAGAGCATACAGTATAAACTATAAATTATAGATAACTGTATATTCAATTAGAGCCAAAGACTTGCTTTATTATAAAAAAGTCAAGGGGATTTTATAGAGAATTTGATGCACAACTCTTCAGTTGGCACACCAATTGGGAATGGCAGCCATCGCCGGTGAATTAAACTACCAGAGTCATATGAAATGATGATCTTTCTCATTGAATATACTCAGGTCCTCTTCCCTACTCAATTGTGACATCTTCTGAGTTAAAACAAAAACACGTCTCAACGTCTTCACTTAATTCCCATTGAATTTATCCTTAAATGGTATCAACCTGCTTAGGTAATGGGACTCATACCCACATATTGAAGATTCTGTTCCAATAAAGGTTAACTTAAAAGTTACTATGACAAATGGAATTACTTGCCAGAAACTCAAAAGCCCCTTAGTCATTTAGCAACTAAACCTAATTGACCCCTACAATTCAATTAGGTTATCAATAAAAATCAACTCCCTAATTGCTTGCTTATTGCTGGGATAATACCAAAAAAACACTTATCAATCTGGCATATCATAATTTGTAGATTAATAAATATTTGCTGGAATATTTCTCAAACAATAGTTATTGTATAAGTAAAAGATAACTTAAACATTTACTAATGGGATGGATCCTCTAGTGGACCAACTTCTTAATTGTAATCAATGAAGTTGGGTAATGTGGGCAAAAATCCCATCACATCCTCCCGCTTGACCAGAATACCCAGAAACAAAGATTTTCTGGGGCTTACGCTGCATGTATTTTGACCAAGTCTGTCAGCATGGTTTAAATTAGGAGTTTTCTTGGTCCATCTCCATTCCTTGCACAATGTATATTGACTTAGTATTTCTTCTTTGTGCATTTCTGTTCCATGTCCTCCTCACTGCCACCTCCGCAGAGTGTGGTTCCCACAGCCACATGCTTTGCAATCCTAGTTCTGGCGTTCTTACCAATAAAAAGTTTGGAAAACCTGTTTTCCTCCAGGTCAGGGTTATTTGACACCTCACTTAAAAGATATTCCCAGGTGGAAACTCCAATTCCTTATTCTCTGTATTACCCAAGGCTGGGCTTATTTTTTAAGGGACTACTCCCAGTAAATCCAGTCTCATCCCATCCTGATTCTACTGATATGTGTTGCTTTTTTAAGCGCCTCAGGACTACTCATGGTAGACCAAGCTTTATCCCAAAATTGGTCCTATTGACAACATAATGGAACATAACCAGATTCTTTTTGATGATGATAAATAAAAAATAGTTTTTTATATTTTTTGCTTCTTTATATTTATATATATTTTTTTCTTTAGGATTTTTTAATTTTCTATATTTTTGTATTTTTTCCTTATGTTATTTTTTGCAATGGACTTAACTTATATATTAGGTTCAGAGGTCCATCTTTACATTTCCCCTACTCTGGTTCAGTGGTTTGAATTTAACTTAACCAGTTATCATGGTTCAGAGGTCTATTTTTAAGACTTAACCATCTATTATGGTTCAGCGGCCCTCACTTGGGACTTGACCAACACTAGGACTTGATCTATTCTTCCTAGGTTCATTGGTCCTTTGGGAACATTGCACTTATTCCTCTCCTAGATCTTTTACTTGAGATACTTAGTATGGACTCAGTTCATGACATGGACATCCGCAATGTTCTTAATTGTGTAGGCATCAGTTGCCATCTTGGTGATCACTTTGAATGGATCCAACCACAAAACATTCAGATTATTTCTCCACCCAAAACTATGGGTGTCGCAATAGGCCACCCTATCCCCCACCTGGTACTTGTGTCTTTCTGGTCAGTTATCATCCAACTTTGCTTTGATCCAATTCCTTAAAGTTGTATTTGATGCTTGCAATTGCAGTTTTATCATTATATTGGTCAGAAGGTTCAGGTATTAATTGGTACTCATCCCTGCTGCTGGCTTTACTGCAGAATACAAAATTAGTGGCAAGGCTGCCCTTTGTCCATAAGTAATTTAACTGGCGTTTTTCATGTCACTATATTAACTTAAATTATAGTGCAGGTAACCAAACTCAGGTAAGTTTTCTAAGAGGAAGTTTTCACAACAACCAATTTTCTTATCATCGCAGCTAACGTTCTGTTGACTCTTTCTATCATTATGTTCGTTTCTGGTCTGTATGGAATTGATACTACTCCTCTGATTCCCAGAAATTCATTATGCCTCAGAATAACATAAGAGGTAAAGCTGATTCCATTATCACTCAAGATCATTTGAGGGTATCCAAGCCTTTAAACTACTTGATCCAAAATGAACTTCTTTGTGCTCACAATATCCACTTTGCTCAAGGCTTTGGTTTTGACCCATCTAGTTAGATGGTCTATGGACACTATGATATATTTCGCGCCTCCTGTGCTGATAATCAGGGTCCCATCACATCTATTAACACAGTGTGCCCCACAAATCCAGGGCGAACTAGCCTGTAACCTGATAGATTCTTATGAGGTTTGTGGAGTTGGCATTCCACAAACAGGCCAGGTAGTCGGCGATAACATAACTGATTAATTTCAGTAATAGTATTGGCAATTATCATCTATAGTATTCCTTAGGCCACCATGACCATTGACTTTGTATGAAGCTCATATTATTTCTGCTTATTTTAATGGCTTTTTTACTAAAAATTGTTTCCCACCAATCATCTTGAATAGTTGTCCATTTCTTATCTTGTTTTATTCATTGATTCCTTGAGCACACCTTGAATTTCTTAAGGTTTATCCTAAAATTGGCCTCAATTGTCTTTTGAACTAATTCATCCGCCTAATGATGGACAATATGGACTGTAGGAAATCTTGATAAACCATCAGCATTTCAATATACTGCTCCAGTATGATGTAATATCTCAAAATAATAGGCTTGTAATTTTAAAACCCATCAGGCCAGTCGCCCCTGGTGTTCCTTTAGATTATGGAGCCAGCGCAAGGATGAGTGGTCCGTCACTACTTTGAAGTGAATTCCATGGATATACATTTGGAATTGCTTGCATGCAATGATACCTCAAGGCATTCACACTTATCTCAGTATAACTCCTCTCTGTTGGCGTAAGTGTTTGGTTCACATAGGCCACCAAATTTTCATCCCCATGTTCATCCACTTGGCTCAAAACAGCTTCAATATGCTGTAAACGATGTATTATTTTGGATAATAAATTCCCACTCAAAATTTGGTAGTTCAAGACATGTTTGGTCATTAGATATTGGTGCAATTCATCAAATGATTCTTGAGCTTCTACATTACACACCAATCCTTTTTTGGATTTTTTAATAAGTGGATAAAGGCTCTGCAATTTTTGTAAAACCCTTTATAAATCAGAAATAGTAGCTGACCATCCCAAGAGATACCTGGATATCCCAAATGCTCTTCAGGATTGACATCTGTTCAATTGCCATAATCTTCTGCTGCTGGAGTTGCAGCTCTCTGGAGTTAATTGCAAACACCAGGTACTCAAGCTCCTTCTTGAAGAAATGGCCGTTCTTTGGCTTTATCTTTAAGTTTGCCATAACAGGAGCTTGAGCACTTCTAAGTGCTCCACATGGTCCGTGAAGTTCCTGCTGAATACGTTTATATCATCCAGATATACTAAGGCACAGGATACCTTCAGATCACTAAGGATAGAGACCATTGCTCTTTAGAAAGGTAATATAGTGCACTACACAACCATGGGGCATTTGGGTTGTCTGATAGAGTCCCTGTGTGGTGTAATCGCACGTTTTCTTGGGCCTCTTTTGGCAAATCAATTTGCTAATACCCTGAAATTAAGTCCATTTCCAAAAAGTATTTGGCGTCCCCTTAGGAAATTAAGCATGTCGTCAATACTTGGCAGTGGGTATGAATCCTTCTTGATGAATTTTTTCAGTTGGCGATAATTGATCAGCACTCAATTTGATCCATCCCTCTTTTTTTACTATAAGGATTGGACTCATCCTTGGACTCAACAATGGGATGATGAGCCCATGATCTACAAGCTTGCTGATTTACTTACTGCCCACAGCTTCACCAGCTCTTGACATTCTAATAGCTTCATCTATATTGGCAGATATTCCTTAGTGTCAGCCTTGTGCAGAACGATCTTTGCGCAACTAAGGTCATGGTCATCTTGGGCAAATATCTCCTGGTACTTCCCAAATAGTCAGAATACTCTTTCTTGCTGCTGTTTAGTCAATTCGACCAGCTACTCTCAATCTATTAAGACATTGACACTTTCAGCAGTTTCTGCTGGTAATCTCATTTCAGTTAGCGTTCCAAAATCATAGAATTTTGTTGATCTCTGCCATCAGGATCAAATGTAAGAACGCGATGACCTGATTTTTATGATCTTCATTGATTTCATTCCCATATTAGCCAATAGCATGTTAATTTCTCCATGCTCCAGCATAGTTTTTAGCCTGGTGCAACCCAAATTTTGATTCTTGGTTTCATCTATGGCCAAAGACTTCTCCATATAGTTGCTCTAAAATCTCAATTGTTAACCCTGTGTTAACAATTATCTGAGTTCCATGCAGCAGGGTGTTTGTCGTTTTTGTTACAAAGGTAATCCCACAATTTTTTAAGATAACGTTAGCATTTCTCTCTATTTTTGCTTAACTAATTTATATTGGATGGGAACGATGCTGTCATTGTAAATTAAATTCACAAATTTGTTTTTCTTAGTCAGTGGTGACTCTCCTTCCCGCTGATGTACTAAAGGCAGGATCTGCCCCAAAATGGTTAGGGTAATTTCCTTGAAATTACATTTCATTACAAATCAACTTAGGAACTCCAACCCCAATCAGGATACTAGATTTTGGTTTGCCAATGCAATGACGGGAGCTGATACCACAATAGAATCAAACCAAATTGGAAGCACACTGTACGCTCCAAAGGCTATTGTCATCTCTGGTCCAGCTGTTCCATATTCCTACCAAAATTCTAGGTCTGAAAAAATCTTCATTCATTACACCATTATAATCAAAATGATTTTTTGGGCGCTCCACTGTCATTGATTGCCCTAACTCTTACTCAGTTAATGATAATATCCGCATAGGTACACTCAGAATATTGTAATATTAAGCTTAATGACTGAACTGTGGTGTTATTTGCCAAATTAAGAAAATTAATTTGCTGTGCTGAAAGGTCATGGAAAGGGTACATGATAGCACTAATTGGAGAGAATACGAATGCCTGATCTAATCTCACCTTGAGTAACTCCTTCTGAATCTCGGCTGATTTAAATTTTTTACTAGCTGATGAGCATATGGTTGTATCACTTCCTTCACAATTTCAGGATCAACTTCCTTCCTTTTGGCTCAAGTGATAGCCTTTACATTCCATATTAATAGCTTAATATAGTGGATCAGTTGTTTCACTGTATTTGAAGAGATCAGAAATGTCTATGTCATCAATAATAATATTTGGAGAAACAGGTTTAACCGTGGTGTCAGATTGTTCTATCACTAGACTTTGGGACTTTTTCCTGACTTCTGACAGTTATACTTCTCTTTTCACTGGACAAGAGTGACCTGATCCTTGGGCTCCTTGCTCCAACATTGAGCGACTACATGTCCAGATTTACCACACTGGATGCAACGGATTAGCATCTTGTCCGCTTGCTTCTGTACTTTGAGCTTATTTCTGGACACAACTTGATTTTCTTGCTCCTTATTTTGTCTTGGCGAATTTCTTGGTGTTTTGAGCTCAAGTCAGGACCACTTTAAAAGCTCTATTTGGGGCTTCAAAAGTGGCTCCCAACACCTTTAAATGATCCACCATTTGAGATGTGGTCATTTGTGTTACTAATGCTAAAACCATAGTTCTGTGTGTAAATCACAATAGGGCCATAATGCCGCATGCAACATGATTTGGGTGTCAAATCCGTTAGCACGTTTGCACTGGCCAGAATCTGTGATTCCTGGTAGAATTGGTCTATGAAAGCTGTAAGGGTTTCATCTTTGCAGAATGGAATCTCCATAAATTCATGTTGTAATTAGACATTTGTGTGGGGCTTCCAAATTCTAGCATGATGACTTCCTTGGCCTCATGGTAAGACCAGTGTCCCCGTTTAAATGAGGTAAAACTAGATTCTGACAACTTGTGTTAAAGCAGTTCATGACAGTAACTGCTTTCTGTCATTCACTGAAACCAAACATAATCATCTCAAATAGTCAGAAAACACAGGAGCATTATCCCAATGGAATTCAGGTAATTTTGGTGTGCTTGAAAATTCACCTGTGGTTCCATTAACAGATGTGTCATGTATGACGACTCTAATGACCATTAAAGTAACTTTGGGCGTCATCTATGAAATTGCTCCAAATGACCCAGGCATGTTTTTGGGTGTATTATTCTTTTCAACTGGAGTGACAGGCGTTTCATTTTGGATTCTTCTGCCTCCATTTGTGCACAGTCACATTTATGGTCCTCTAGTTCTTCTATATGCTTTAACTGTCGTGTTATCTCTTTAGTTAGCTGGCAAATGCGTTATTGGTCTGCCTCACACTCATTCTTCTGAAAAATATTCCTTTAATCAGTTCACCCTCCTTGCGCTTCAAGGAGTTGTTTTTTCATAGTGGTCTTTGTTAATTTTTCCCACTTGTGACCTCTTCCTTGGCCTTCATCACCCATTCTTCCAATGCAGTGAAGTCAGCTTGTGATGTAGAATTAAGTGCATTCTTGTTGATAGTTTCAAGCTCCATCCAAAGCTTGCATAGTTAGTTCTTGTAAGACATAATGATTCAATATTGTTACTAAATTCAGCTAACTCAATACCCCCTGTAGTGAGCACCAATTGTTAAAACTTTTGGGAGCTTGAACACTTGATTGAGTTCAAATGATAAGTTCAGGATTTGATTCCTAGTTCTAAGTACTTGATTCAGTTCCCTTTGTTCAACTTGCACATGTTTCTTGTATGTGCGTTGTTTGATTTGATAGTATAACATAATAGGCAATAGTAGTATGAAGACTATTATTTTAATTGAGCTGATAGCTAGAATAGCTATTAGGATTAACGCCTTACTGAAGCGTGTCCTAATATTGATCTTTTAAGGTGGTAGGGACTTCTTCCCTATCCGTCTGGTAGAGCTTAACCTAGGGTAAGGTTCAGAGGTTCTTCTTTCTTCCCATCTTGCTGAGTTTGCAGAGATCAACGATAAGTTAAAAAAGGATCTTTTAGTTCATCTTATCTAATCCCAAGAGCAATCAGTCTATTTTATATACTTACTTTAATTGTATAATTAACTAGAGCTATTTTTTGTTTTAGTATAAGAAAGTCAAGGGGATTTTATAGGGAATTTGGTGAACAACTCTTTGTTTGGCGCCCCAATTGGGAACTTTGGCCATCACAGTTGAATTAATCCTACAGTGTCGCGCAACACAATGATCTTCCTCATTTAATATACTCTTGTTCTCTTCCCTACTTAATGCGACCTCTTCTGAGTTGAAATGAGAACGTGTCCTAACGTCTTCACGCAACTCCCAAAAACATCCTTTATCTGGTAACAACCTGATTATGTAATAGGATTCTTAAACATAAATAGAAGATTGCATTCCAGGAAAGGTTACCTCAAAAGTTGATATTGTGACAGCCAGCATTTGTCACCAGAAAATCAAAAACCCTTATTTATTCAGAAATTAAACCCAATTGACTCACACAATTCAATCAAGATATCAATAAAAAATAAACCCTCAATTGCTTGCTTATGGTTGAGGATCATCCCCAACAAAACACTCATTAATACAGCAGTTTGTAATCTGTCAGAGTACTAAATATCTTCTGGAATATTTCTCAAACAATAGTTATCACATAAGTAATAGATAAATTCAACATTTACTAGTGGGATGAATCCCCTAGTGGACCAGCAGATTAACTGTAACTGATGAAACTGGGTAATTTGGAAAAAACCAACAAACCCCCATAAACAAAGTGTGGTCAAGAGTACAACTAGTTCTCATCTTAGTAGTCATAGCAGGAATGATGTTCATAGACCAATGCTTTCAACAATTATTACCGCATTATTTGTATTTTGCATATCATCAGAATGGCGATGTCTTGTGATCTTTGGATCCTATCATGGGTGTTGGAGTACCCCTGATGGAAGCTAAGCTTTTCCTTGGCTCATCAGTTGTCTGACAATAGCGTTCTATAAAAAACCTTCCTTGAGCTATAGAGAAACCTCAGGTGTTATTTTATAGTTTAAATGTTCTTTTTTTTTAGTACTAGATGGTCCCAACCCAAGGGGGGATTCATCGATGTAGTTTAAATGTTCTTAAAAAATCTAGATTTTGAGATCTGACTGGTATATTAATCCCATATCTTCAATCCAACACTGAGAAATTCTGATTTATCAAAAGAATTAATGTTTTATAAAATTATCAAAGCTGATTTGAGGCTAAAAACTTTACTACTAGTAAGCTGTCATCATTTGTGATATATAGGCTATAGTATGAGATGTTTAATCAAAAACTGATAAATAATATATATATATATATATGTTGTTCTATAAACTGAAAGAGTACTATAGTTGTCATATTTATATTGGTGTAATATACTTTCCTTTACCCAGATTAAAAATTAATAAATTTAGGAATAAATAATTCAAGGGGAGGATACCCCAGTGGTAGAATAGGGACCTCTACCACTGCCTCCCCAAGTTCAATTCTGGTACAGGAACTTTGGGTAGGAGACAATTATGACTGTGTTGGCATTGCGCACCAATGCCCCAAACTGAGATAGCAAATAGCAAAGATGGTCCATGGATTTCCTGGCTTATCATACGCCCCACATGGAAATTTTCCAGATTTTATCCTTCTTTCCCATTTATTTGCTTCCCCTTAATTGGTGCAGTATCATCCTCAGGTCAGCCCACCTTGAATAAATTAAAATAGGAATAAATAATTCAAATTATCTATTAAGTAATACATTTACAATGGTAAAATAAGATCAACTATAGTGCGAACAACCTTTTACTTAGATATCAAAATAAACTTATAATGTACTACCTAACAGTATTAAAAAAGCTTAAGAAGAATAATAGAGTAATTTGACTCAGCTTACCTTAATAATTGTCATTTTAATAAAAAATATGCTAAAAAACTCACTCACATAGTGGTAGCATTAAGTTGCATTTATAAGTGCTAATAAATACGTTAAAACTTTATGAAAAGAAAAAAACAGAAGAGTATATTTTTTACCCATTATATAAAAATTATAGAAAGGGTATAAATGAACAATACTTTTCTACTCTTGTACATAAAAATGACAAAAAGCGGGTAAAATGTAAAATGCATCATATCCTTGCTAAAACCCTATCATGCTAAGACATGTCTGACTTGTCCTGACATATCAGAGGACAATGGCTGATTATGGATTAGCCTCTATTTTTACTACAGCTTATCTACTCTATTTAAGTACATCTAAAATGGTGTGGGAGTTCCAGTAGTTAATTACTATGATAGATTTTCTAAAATATAATGAACTTTGCTAGTATAAACTTTATAGTTATCAAAATTTTACTTTTTGTCAAACTTTTCTCTCTCGTTGCAATCACTTTTGCAACTTATTCAATTAAGTCTGATTCTAGTTTGATAATCTCACAGAGGATATTAGTCTGCGCCCATGTCAGGGAGCAGTTGGGCAAGTAAGGTAAGAGGAGCAGGTGGTAGACCCGCAGCCTCAAACGTTCAAAAACGCCACAGAGAAACTGACAGAATAGAAAAAAGTTAAAAAACTGGTGGTCACTATTTCCCTAGAAATCCTTGCTTGGCAAGCGTGATGTAACCAGTACATCAACACGCCGCACTCCCAACCACTCTCGTCAGTGGAATATGGAGTCTGTGTGTTTCTGGACATCCAACAAACAGCTTTATGAGAAAATTTTGTGGGGATGTGCACACTTTTTTCCTGACTACAGTGTACATCGCACCTCACTCCTTATCATGCAGTTGGCTGGACCTCAGTTTTGAAAACAAGGAGGCAGCAGAAAAAACTGCTGTGGTGTGCATAGTGATTAACCTCCCCAAAGGGCAATGGGTCATTGAAACCAAACGCACCAGATGGACAAAATCCAACCAAATTTTCCTCACATTTGACTTTTTGCCTACTACTGTAAAACGTGCCATTTTGGAGCAGCACCTGAAAGATGGTCTCACCATATATGGCAAAATACAATCTTTTGAGATGCAACACTTTACACTGATGGCACACCTGTGCACCGGCAAAGCCATCACAGTTCTAACCCCAACTGAGGAGATCGTGAAGGACCTAACCCAGATCCCACACTCCACATATATCAATATTGAAGGGCATACCACCCACCCTTTCCGGGTAACTGTGGACAGCGCACCCCCCATCTGCACCCATTGTGACGCATTCAGCCATAAGGCACATGCATGCACCACACTAAGGAGGGCATCACATTCCAAGAGCACCCCTCAGTGGCCATGGACAGCGGAGAGGCGCACTAAAAACCAACCACAAGCACCAAAGAGGCTTTCCCGTGGGGAGCACAAGGCTGCTACCTACTGGTAAAACCTATCTCCCTGCAAGAGTGGAAGAAGGCCTAGCAGGCTTTCAGGGCCGCGGCCAAGGAAGCGGCCAAAGTCACCACCACTATCCAACACTCCCAACGCCAGGAGGACATCAAAACCTTCACAGTGGAAGCAACTCAGGAATCCCTCAACCAATCAGATTGGGAAGCCCATGCTGATTGGGCCACCCAATCTGAGGATCCGATGGGTGACTCACTCTCACCCAATCTCTGCAACCAAGCTCCAGTTGAAACTGACTTGGGGTCCAACCTACCTGAATTTTTTTTTGACCCAAACGTTGGTGCACCAAACTCATATGCACCACAAAAAATTTGTTCGACATTGGGGAATAAAAAGTGAAGGCAAAAGCCAACGCGAACCTTTCTGCTAAAATTAACAAAACTACCAATAGCGTTGCTGCAAACACCCATGCTGCCATGAAGGCCCATGGGGATCTAGAGGAGGCTAGTGGGCCCAGGTGCCCACCCCCTCGCACCTAAGGTGCAATGGGGAAACCTTCACTTTAGGAACGTTGAATATTACCAGACTCAAGGCCTCGCCATCTCAGGCTAGGAAACTGAGTTTTTTACAAAAAAATTTACCTGTGGATATCCTGGCCATCCAGGAGTCCCACTGTCCACGAGGTTCTGAGGATGCTTGGAAAACCATGCTCCTCCCATCCCTATCCTTTTGATCAGAGCACTGTGAGGTGCTAGTTTGGAAAAACAATTTTTTCAAATTTTTATTGTTGGAATCCTTCCTCAATGGCCGAGTCCTCATTGTCACTTTCTTGTGGGCTGACGTGGCGCATGCTATCATCAACATCTATGCCCCAACCTGTGCATGAGAGCATTAGGAATTTTTCTCATTGGTTAAATCCCTCCTGTTACCCACAGACCCTTTCATAGTTGGTGACATGAACTGTTGGCTAAACACACCCATGGACCTTTGGCCTTCCTCCTCCCATGCCCCCAGGGTCACATAGAACTTCGCGTTCTAAAAATCACCCTTGGGTTAATGAATGCGCTGCTGCGGCAAGCCCCGCTGCTCAAAAACATGATGCGCCCCCACGTCCACAACAGCCAATTAAGGTCCATGACCTGCATCGACCTTATCCTCATGCCAGCGAAATTCCAACCTCACATTTCCCACTTCCAAACAACAAAAATTGAATCCTTCAACCACTGGCTGGTCTCAATAACCTACCACCTACCTGTCACAGTGGCTAAGGCCCCACATTGGTGCAAACTCCGCCCTCCCAAACTTGTGTTGCCAGGATTTTCCACTTGGGTGGAATCAGCAACTTTGGCAAAATAGTTTGTTACACCATTTTGCGCAGACCCCATCTCCATATGGTCAGCCTTCAAAGAGGATACCATCCACCACTCTCACCACCTCTCCTCCCGACGCTCATGAGCCACATCAGCTGTCATTTCGCGCGCTCTGGCAGAGTTGGCAAACTGGAGTCCAACATCCCAGCTACAGGCTACAGCCCTGCATGGGGCTGGAAGTGGGCGGAAGCAGCCGCCCACCTCAACGCGCTCAAAAGGCAACACAAACATCGGGTTTGTGTTCAGTATAGGGCCAAATACATTACAGAGGGTGAAAAGTGTACCACATATTTTTTTAAAAAATTCTTCGCACCACACCAGAGCGTGGCCTGCACACAGGTGCAAAGATTGGATGATTCCGTCATTAATATGCCAACTGAAGTGGCAATCAAAATACAAAAGTATCACTCCAATTTATACCAATCTGATCCAATTCAGCCGGCCAAAGTGGCAGATTTTTCAACTGAACCCACATCCACACCATTTCCTGATACCTGGAAATAATGAATTTGATTACTCCGAATGAACTATGGACAGCCATCTGTGGTGCACCAAATCAGAAATGCCTAGGCCCAGATGGCATTCCATATGAATTCTATAAAAAGTACTTCAAATATATATCCCCACTGCTGCTTGCCTCACTTAACCAGAGCCTTCTGGAAACGCGCCTCCTACCAGGAGGACAAGAGGCCTTCACCATCACACTCTTCATGAAAGGGGACAAGCTAGACTTAGCCAACTGGCGCCCCATTTCTTTAACTAACACGGATGCAAAAATTTTAACTAAAATCATGGCTTACTGTTTAGGGATTGTAGAATCTGCCACCATCTCCCCATAACATTTTGGTTTCATACCCAGAAGGTCGATTTGGGACAACGTGCACTCTGTGGCTAACGCATGCCAGTCCACAGCCTCTGGGGCACTTGTATTCTTGGACCAACAGAAGGCCTATGATAGAGTAAACTGGGAATACCTCAGGGCCGCCTCCATCAATTCCGCTTACCCCCTCGCTTTATCAACTGGGTAATGCTGCTCACGGAATCTGCAACAATGGCAGTGCATGGCTCTGGCTTCCTAATGGAAGTAGTCCGCCCTCAAAGGGGCTTATAACAAGGGGACCCCCTTAGCCCACCCTTATACAACTTCAGCCTTGACCCACTACTTTGAAACGTGAATGCTCAACTCACTGGGGTCCATGTACCAGGCCAAGCCCCAGTAAAGATGATGGCGTTTGCAGATGACTGTGTGGTTGGGGTGTCTAATAATAAAGATGCACGCGCGCTTGAAGCTCTCATCCAGGAGTATTCCCAGATAAGTAATGCTGCACTGAACGCTTCCAAAACCAAAATCATCCTCCTTGGTCGGTATCAAACCTGCTGGGCCCCGGCGACCAGTGCCCAGCCTGGCCCATCTGCTCGCACACGTGCTCGCCCTCCTTGCTCACCCCACACCGCCCCACTAGTGCTCCCCTTCGTGCCACGCCCTACCATAGGGCTGGTCCGCCATCTGGGCGTGTGGGTGGAGGCAGGTGGGTACGCATCAGCAGTAATGGAAAGTCATATTCTAGACAACGTGACAAAGCGCATCGCCTCCCTCAGAGCCCACCCTACTTCCCTTACTGGCAGGGTTGTTTTAGCCAACTCTATGCTCCTCTTCAAAGTTTGGTTTAAAGCCCACGCCATCCCCTTCTCCCCAGGCTTTTTCAAGTCCTTGTATGCCCTTCTGCAAGGATGGCTTTGGTCAGGCTGCCCACCACCAGTATGGCTAGAGGTCATGTTTGGCCCTAATCATCATGGTGGCATGGGCCTGCTTGACTTCAAAGACCATGCTGCTAAGATCCTGGGCACCTGGATTGCGGCCATCACTTCCCCTACGCTCCCCTCCCAACACTGGTCCCGCGCGGCCTGCTCCAACTTCTCCCGCACCTTGGGCCTTGACAATCCATCGAACCCTCACTCCTTGATGAAACACCTGGCTTCACACCCATCGGCCACAGGTCCTCATGGGACTAAAACCCACTACAAACGAATCCTCCTCTCCATGTGGAGCGCTGAGTGGAGAATTCATATTAGCGGACACACAGCCCAGAGAGGCCGCCCCCTCCTCAGTTCACACAGGAGGTACAGGGGTTACCCATTCATGATGGCTTGATCCCCACACGGCCCCATGTCCTATCCAGGGTGGACTACCTGGACATGATGGACATCTCTTACTTCATCGAGACTCAGAAGACTATTTGGATTTATGCACACCATCCTCTGTTGCAGACTCAAATCTGTTCCCATGTGTGGCGCTGCCTGAGGCAGGTGTACCATATGGCTGAGCGCTCTAACGCTTTACACTCATCCTGCGTTGTGTGTGGCCAGTATGGAACGCTGTTCCACCGCCTGGAAAAGTGTCCTGCCTCTAAAGTGATATGGCGCGAAGTTCAATGTCTGCTGGGCCAGGATCAAACACATCCCTTCAGTCTGTCAAGAGATATGTTTGCTTTATCAATGGCCTCCCCCTTCCACCCTCCCTCCATGCTCTGGTGGTTGCAATTGCCATGTGGACTATCCGCACAATTTTTTTGGATGCCATCGCAGGCTCCACCCCCACCCTCCCAGAAGCTGTCCACAGATTCCAGTCTCATTTGGTGGACCACTTTCAGGCGTGGATATTTGGATACCTCCCACCGCGTTGCTGACAGCTGGTCTCCTCCTGGTTCCCAGTTTGGTTCATCAAATCAGACCCTTTCCTCCACAAGTGTTCAATTGTGGTTACGGCCCCTTCACACGTTACTCCCCCTCCCCATTGTGGCTTTCCCACTGGCAACAAGATATAGCATCGCTTCTCTGGAGTGCCTTCCCTGATACTAAGTTTTGTTTCTTTTGGGTCAAATTTGGAAGTTTCCATCCCATGGTCGGCCTTCCTCGCAGTAAATTTAAATTTAAAAAGTTTACTTTTTTCATTGATAATCTGAAAAAGGTTAGCCGAGATTCTGTCATCTGCCTTATTTTATATCAATAAAAATAGGAGGTTTACTACTTTCTTTGTAGCTACAACAGCCTAAACTTTTACAAATATACTATAGATACAAGGTATCTTTTATCACTATTAAATGATTAACATATATCTTTAGTACAATTTGGGTCCTATAATTGCTTTATATAAAGCCGTTTTATAGCTGTGTAAATGCTTCTTCTGATATTTATCAGTTAGTTTAACACATAATTTAATATTTTTAATCTATAAATCTAACTAAATACTAATCAATACAAAAATAAGATTTTTTTTGGTTTAATTTGAACATACTGACACCAAATACTTAATTTATTTATATCATATAAGTTTGCTTATAAGTTCACATATTATATTTTTGAATCAGCAGATTGCATCTTTTGTATGTTTGGCCTGGCTATGAAATATAATAAACACAAATGTTTTAACCTAATTTGTGACTACTGAATTTAATCTTATGTAGGATTTTAACTTCTTATATTATAAGATATAGATTAAAAACCTTATATTTGTTGATATTATTATAAGCCTATTTTTCAAAAGTACAGCCAAAGAATATTTACTTTGCTACCATTGTCAACTTTCTGAGCTTGATGTGCTTCTGCCCAAGAGCGCTTTGCCTTTTATTAATTAAGCTCATAAATCTAGAAATTTAAGCCTTGAAATTGGATTTTACTCTAAATGGTACAACCATTTACAAAAAATTTAATTTTTCAGGATGTCATTTGCTGATCATAATTAGGCTAATAATAGGAAAAGTAGTGCCCTAGGATCAGCACAACATTTTATGACTTGTACGGCTTCTGAAAGGCACCTTGTTGGCCTCATGTACTCTATTAGGTATTAAACTTATCATATAGGACTTTAACTTTGAAAAGCTGATATAAAAGTACAAAAAATGTCAAAGTATAGCTAATAGTATTTAAGTTTGAAGTGTAGATACTAGCTGTCATGGAAACGGCAGAAGAAGTTTAGACTGGCCTGCCAGTCAGGATGTGTGAGCACCCAAAAAGCAAGCCAGAATGCCAGGGGCATTGCTGACCATATGACTTGATATGGATCCAGGAAATGTGATACCACAAAGTGGTGGCGTAACAACAGGGTAAGGAGTATCCCAACGGCAAACCACACTGAACCCATTCCCAACTCAGTGGTTCCCACTGCATGTGGTGGGATTGCTGGGATAGTCTCGATGAGGTTCTTGGCTTGAGCGGCCAACTCATTGGGGGAGATATGGAGATGGGTTCTTTCTTTCCATTGTTGTACATAGGGCCATAAGATCCCTGTGTATTGATATTGGAAATTAACAAAAGAGGGGTTGTAGGACCATAAGTATCAGACTCGCTAGGCCCAATTGGCAATAGAGGGAGCCATGGTGACCAAAAGAATTGGTAAAGCCCACCTGGAGTGCGGGGTGATGGACCACCAGGAAATTACCATCTGGGATGCAGTCAAGATGGA
>JAKSZP010001463.1:0-170107 GCA_022478985.1 Massospora cicadina | reverse complement strand
CTCAGGATTTTATCTTCCCAAGCCAAGCGTTTTTGGTTGTTTTCTAAAGTTGATGATTCTTATCAATTTCTTCTTATAAAAGTCACTTTCAGAGTTTTGACTTCTTTCTGCAACTTGCCCTCTCAGTTTTGGACATGGAATAAATGCTCATACATTTCTCGGTTCTCTTTTTCATACTTGGACATTTCATCATTTAATTTATTGACTTTGAGTTTTAACAAATCTAACTCAAATTTGAGTTGCCAATTCCAAAGCATTCTTGTTGATGATTTCCATTTCCATGCAAAGCATATCAATTTCAGCTCTCATCTCTTTGTTGAGTCGTTCAAATTTTCTTATCATATCATTGATGGTATTATTAATTTCATGTTTCCCTTTAACTAAATTGAGCAAGACCATGTGAGTTTTAGTGTTGGCTACAGCCATTGGCACAGCTGCCTCCTGAGCTCAAATCAAATCAGAAATATTCAATTCAGCTAGTTGGCAATGCTTATCCACATCATGTTTCCATCAGTAATTGAACCCAATTTGGTTGATGATCTCCTTGACTATTCCCCAAAGGTCTGCTGATGGCCCTGTTTCTTCGTTTCTTCGATGTTCCATATTAGTTAGATAATCTGGCGTTATTATGTTCTTATAAACTTGACTCAGCCCCTGTAGTGAGCACCACATGTAAAAACTGCGGGGTTTCTACTGGTGCACAAGTTTGCTTAACTATTGATTCTGATAATAAACACGATTTTGCTAATTGTATGAAGACAATTAGCCTAGTCAAGTTCAGGTAATTGGGTAGCTTTAGCTCTACTCTGGCAATATAAAAGGATTTAAGTGACTTTGGCCTCACTCTGGCGTTGACACTTAGATGGAAAACTTTTCACAACTTCACTCTGAAGTAGAAAATCCACAATTGGAAACAATAAAGTTTTCATAGTACTAAGGTGTTTTTTATTAGTAGAGAGAGGAAATATTTATAGGGTAAAAATGAGAAGAAACATGTAATATAGGGTACTCGTGGTAACCCCAAGGTTCACTGCACACCCATCTGACAGAAAAGAAATATCCACGAGGTTCTCAGCACACCTAGCCAAAAATGGATATCTCATCACGCCTAGCTGACAGAAAAGGGATATTTGTGGGGAATGCTCCAGCTGATATTCATGGGGAATGGCGTAATTAAATCGCTATCCACGTGTCAGCTACCAAACCTGATGATTCCCCATAAACAATTACCCATTTCAAGTTAATTTACTCATCTTTAAATTGTTGGCAACAATCCCTGATGAAATTTTAACTTTAATTATCATCAGATATGATCCTATGAGCCTTACAGTTAACCATTTAATTGGTGATTATTGCCGATGAGATGAAATAATTGATTAATGCCTCAAAGTATAATCTTTAAGCTAAATTGAATAAATGAACCAATTATCATAAATTAATTGAAGCTTAAATAATTTGCAAACTGGATAGTGTGGTCATATAAATTCCCACACCATCTGATTGTGGATGATATTCCATAGAATAGCAGGTCTTGATACTGAGAAGTCCCAGAAAGGCGTCCCAGAACTTGGATGTAAATTAAGGGCAGCGATCACTCACAATTTCTGTTGGAAGTCCTAACATAGAGAAGATATAAGTGTAAAGAAAACTGTAATATCTGATGCTGTTATGGTTGTGTGACATGAGATAAACAGCGCAAACTTAGTGAACCTGTCTACAATCATCATCAAGGCATCAAACCCTTTGGACATGGGAAGATCCACGATGAAATCCAATGAGTTAGGTGTCCAGGGACCATCATCATGTTGCAGAGGATGAGGAGACCCTGTTTCACTATACTGTCAGATTTAGAGTGTGCGAAGGTAATACATCTTGCTATCCACTCTGGGATGTCCTTTGAAAGCTAGGCCAATTGTAGGTTCTTTTGACTAATTCAGCATATTTCAATGAACCAGGATGGCCCACTGCAGGCGAAGCGTGGTGATCTTCAAATACCTGCATGCAAAAGGCAGGTGGGACCCAAATCCTATTTTTAAAGAAGATTTTCCTATCCTTCAATTCATACAGGGCAGTTTGCGCTTCCTAGTCTCCAGCTCATTCGCCAACTACATCCCATCAGGCAACATAATTGCCTGCTAAAACGCGTTCATATATGGGTGACTTTGGGCTAGATCAGCATACTACACAGTGTCTGGAGCCAAGGTGAGGATCTTGGAGGAGGGTACCACTGTTATGAGCTCAAACAGGTCATCCTCTGTGCCTGAAGCTATAGCAGGGTTGCAGCCTAACATGTCAAGCAGCACGTTTAGTGGCCCTTTGATAAACTATTACATGAAATGAAAGTTTCAAAGATACCTTTAGATATGCAATTGGCGGTGGGCCAGATTCTGGGATCTGTGATTTTATAATAGGATTTATGGTCAGTACATACAGCGATTTCATGATGTGCCCTTGAGAAGATATCTCCAGTAAGTATGTGACCATGACACTGCTGCCAACTCATTTACATACTTTGCCCACGCCTGCTCTGTGGAGGTGAACTTTCTTAAGAAATACGCCAGAAGATGCTCAGTTCCTTCATGCTCTTTCAAGAGTACTGCTCCAACTGCAACTGCAGATGCAACACAAGCCAAGATGAATGGCATTGATGATTCAGCATATTGAGAAATGGCGCTGACAAGAAAGTTTCCTTAATTGCATTAGAAGCTTGCTGACGATTTTCTGTTAATTAAAAAGTCCATTATTCCCTGTATGTCAATGGAGGGGCGCGGCTAGCTGGGAAATGGTTGGGGGAGAATTTCAATAAGAAGATAACAATACTGAGGAAGCTTTGGAGCTGCTATTGAGTAGTGAGGGTTGGCCAGGACTGGATGGCCTCCAGCTTACATGGGGGGACAGCATAACGAATTTAAGAACCAGGTTTCTCAGAAAATGTGACTTCCTCACGAGGGAATTTGCACTTGGAAGGCTTAACAAAGAGACATGCCTTGAGGAGGGCTGCCATCACAGCCTCCAAGTCCTTATCGTGCTGCTCATGGGTTGAGGAATGTATCAATATGTTATCAATGTAAGTGACTGTGCAGGTAAACCTTAGGTCCCCCAAGACATCATCAATTAGACGTTGGAAGGTTGCCAGGGTCGGAAAATCACTTTTCCGGTGACAGTGGTCTCTGCTAGTTGGTAGGCATACCAGTATGGAGACTGGCTGACCCTTGCTGTTTTGCCTTAAGTGACAGGACTGGCAACGCTGGCTGACCCCTTGGTGTGTCACCCACACCATTCAGGGATCCCCACAGCCTAATTACCAACCCATAATAATAAATATAAGCTTAAATTAAAAAGGATATAAGGCAACGGGAGATAACTATTAAAAGGGAAGAATTAGGTATTTATATATACAATTGGGCTACTGCATCCCTCACTGACCTATCAGCTCATCGCTGGTTCTTCCAGCCAACCACTCTCTCTTCTTACCACTGAACTTCTCTCTTCCCTCGAGCTGAACCTCTCACCCCGTCCTTCCCAATGTCTGAATATTAGTTTTGGCTCATCCTTAGCTTTCAGTTGCTAGTGAACAGTCAAAATATTATTATTAGATATAAATGATATTGAATTTTGGTTCAACTTAGTAATTGTGCTCTGGAAATATTCTCAGCCGCTTGGTAATTTTTAGTAATTTGGCTTCTCACCAAAAAAAGTTTTGACTTTCATTGTAGATTATTTGGGGTAATTACCTTTCTAGGGAATAGTTGACTATTATATATGAGGCGCCAGAAACAACTTTTGCTGCCTTGAACTCAGAATCTTCAGCTTCTGCCAGCATAACATAATTAAACAAATTGGATCATCCTCAGCAACTAGTCTCCAGTGATCAATATACTAATTTGGGGCCATTGATTGGCCCCATTTGATCCGAACACCCTAATCTCAGCGGAATACTGATCCAGCTCAACCCACATTGGGGAGCAACTACTATGCAATCACCTAAACAACACACGAATTTCAGTCAATGAGCTATTCTGTTGGTATTTACCAGTTTTCTCAATAATGATAAATCATTGGAGGAATCAATCTGGTTAAAAATTTGACATGAATCATTCTTAAACCTAAAGGGCATCACCTTGGATTTAACTATTCCACGCCTTGTCCAAATAGCTGTAAGCTATTCTTGGCCTTCCTTGACTTTCACCTTGTTAAAGCGTTGACCAGGTCAAGTTTTGAGAAAAAAATAGGATTTAGCAATGGCCTGGTATGGTTTGTTCCAATGGAAGGGGGTATGAAACTGGAACTATCGCGTTATAATTATGACCATAGTAACACAAGGCTGTAAGGTCCCATCTGCCTTCTTAGCAGAGACTACAGGCGAGGCAATGTAAAAAAAATTTTGATAATCCACCATTTTTATAGGGCATTGTCCATCTATATGCCCAACGCCCTGTCTTCCACCTCAGTGTGTGAATACAACAGATAGTTGATCTTAAAAGGGTCATTGGTAGCTGGAAGGAAAGGTCATATTCTGAATATGTTGGTAGTCGGATTTTAAGGCTCATGTCAAAGACATCCTTGTATGGGGCCAAGAACTCAAGAGAGTCTGGAGGAGGTCCAAAGGAGACAGCTTAGAGGGAGAAATTGAGCTAAGTGAAGCCTCTGATGTTAGAGTTTTAAAAAGTGGTAATTAATTACTACACCTCTTATTGGCAAACGTCAAGGAGCTATATCCAGGTTGATGTTCAACAGTTGACGGTGCAACCAGCCTATCCCATGTTGACAGGGTACAGTAGATCAAGCACTGATGAAAATTGGTCACAAAAGCAAAATTCAAGGATGAAAAATTATACTGGACGCTGAATAGTATTACAAGTCATTGGCTCATATGAGGCGCCCAATATTAAGGGGTCTAGCATAGAGCCCAGGTCCAGTGAGTGAGCAACCTTTAAATCCTTAAATCTATCTGCTGCCCCTGTATCAAGACTTTTGCACTGTAACCTCACGCATCCCTACTCTGAAGGTAATTGAAAACAATAAGTAATCTTGATCATCTTTATAGGTCATGAAAAGCAAGAGTGCAGCAGAAAGTGGGGCTGGACCCATAATTAGGAGAGTATTCTTGGTCACAAGTGAACTACATTTAGTACTCTCTAAGAGGTCATCAATAAGGTTCCTTTGGTCCACAGGCAAGTTGGGACTGGTATAATTAACAGTTATGGCCTTGTTCATCTCAATTGCATGGTAGGGAGGTTCTGGTATCAGCTTCTCAGAGGTACCTTTGTGATCCTGTGCGACAAGTGGAATCGACATGGTGGGAGTAGAGCTAAAGTTGGTGGTATAAATATCAGGTTCCCTATTATCTGCGTGGGCTTCCATCTGGGCCATTTGGATGGGTGTTAAAGTAGGGGTTTCTGGGTTCAACATTACAATAAGACCTTCTTCAGTGGTGTGGAGAAAGGAATTCTCAACTGGCACTTTGTTACTCTCCAGGGTGCCCTGAGGGTAAAAAGATACCACTGCAACTCCAGAGGAACGCTTTCCTGGACCCTTATTCCATGCAGTGATAGGACCAGGTGTCTTCATCTGAGACGAACTAGCTTGAGGGGGGATTCACTGGATGAGGAGATGACATGACTGTCACAATTAATATGGTTGTGTGGAGAGGTTTTCCCCAATTGAATACGCCAAGGAAAATTCTGACTCCATAGAAATTGGTAGAGAATTCCATGAGGGATTTCTAGCTGCTATATTATCCAAGTTTTCTCTAAAGGCTGACACTGAAAGTCAGTAGAGATCATAACTGAAGGCACTAAAAATGTGAAGACTTCAATGAGCGAAGACAGATCAGTGACACCCTGGTAGAGGGTGAAGAGATGAGAGAGTTGGGATGGTCTTATTCAGGTGCTTGTACTGCAGCAGATACTTAATTTAATAAGGGATTATGATTCACCATTTTTTTTGCAGAACTTAGCACAACTCTGACCTAGCGGCGAGCTTCTTCTTCCAAGGCGTCTAAGAGAGCCACACTTCTCTGTGCATCAGTAGGAGTTGGAGTTTGAGAACCCTCAGATGCAAAGCGCACATGAAGTTCCTCCAGGGCCTCAAAAACCTATTCTTCAACTTCTGGTGAGGGGACTGGTGGAATCCCCCACTACCACAACACCTACTAGGAGGCAGCCTAATTTCCTGGTGTTATATAGTCATTGCTCCATGACAAGTTTGTTTTTCTTCATGATTTGAAGAGTGAAACAAGTGACCAACAAGAGAAGACCAGTTCAAAAAGCTAATTGAGTTCATTGTGAACATATAAACACCTGCTTTGCCTAATCCCAGAAGAAGGGTATAAAGTGCTGAGGTTACTGGCCAGGTCAATATGTCATGGATTCTGCGGACAAAAGTAAGACTGGGCTTCCAATATGGATTAGTGATAATCCAGTGGAGTTCCCAGAATGCCAGTTTCAAGAAAACGGTATAAAGAGCTTTTGACTGGCCTTCCAGCCAGGATGCGTAAGTACCAAAAAGCAAGTCAGAATGCCAGTGGCATTGCCGCTTGAATGACGTTTTATGGTATGGGAAGTTGGCCAACAATGACTCATTGATATGTAATGAGCGTGAAAAGAAATTTGGCAATGAACCAAATAGATGCAACTCCAGACCCTGCTGGTCTTGCCGCAGGGGGTTGCACTACTGGATTAACTTCTTCAGAATCTCCAGTGTAAGAGTTCTAAACCAAAACAGAGAAAAGAGGGCTTATTCTTGCTTGAAAGTGAGTTATGTGAGGCCACAGGATTCTGATATTCTGATAGCGGATAGCTTTAATAATGGAATTAAATTCCCAGAAATTTCTTAAATGATGGATCTAGTTGACTATGGTGGGAGCAATTGTGATCATCAAAACTGGTATTGCCCATCCAGTATAGGACCAACAGGCCACCAAGTTAGTGCCATCAGGGCTTCAGCAAGAAGAATTTGAAGTAAAATAAAAAAATTGGTTACTAGTGGGAATTTTATTATAAGTAAAAGTTAAGAATCACCAACAAATTTCCTCAGTACAACGCGACTGATTAGATAATGTTTGATTTGGGTTAGCTTGTCAAAGCAGGATCAGGGCCCTCAAATTCTACATAAATCTAGCGAATTTTTGGGGGAGGAGGAAGTGACTCTAATATGAACTGACATTGAATGATTTGGTTGCAGGCTGAGTGATTATTGGTTTGTCCACAAACGCCTGACCTGAGGCTCTACTGCATTTATGTCAGTTAGCACAATGGCATCTGGCCCAACGGGAAATGAGAATCCCCAGGGCCACACCACATAGGGGCGGTCCCAATGGGTCAGAAATGGGTTCGGGATAGCCAACCCACCTGTGCCCACTCGCTGGGGCGTTCATTTGGTCAAATGGGTTCCATTGAGCACCAATCCTAATTTTTGAAAGGGGGTCTCGAACTATCAGTGAAAGTATTCAATGGTGATACATGATCATTGGAGATTGTCCCTGACAATTTTAAGGTTAGTTTGGCATCAGCAATTGTACTGCTCAATGGCTCAATGCCATTAGCAATTTTGACTGAGAATTAATTATTTGTCCCTTTCCAACTATTAGTTTCTCACCTGTTGGGCTTTATTACCATTTTTTCAGACATTTCTGCTTCATTTCTTAGGATTTAGCGCCATTGGTTTTATAAATTCCCTCCAACTCATGGGGAAGATGGTTACCAATGATTTTGGCGCAGATTTCCTCACTTCAGCGAACTATCTCAGTAAAGGCAAGCATGGGAACTGAGGGAGGAATCTTCAGAGGGAGTGATGTTACCCAGTGCTTGTCTACCACATAAGCGAGGTCACCCTAAGTGACAAGGGGTACAGCCTCTCTCTTTGTACTTTTCTTATTTGGAAATGGGAAATCCTTCAATCCACGCAAAGGGGACGTTCCCCTGGACTTACATCAAGTGTCAAAGCAGCTCAAGTGACTTGGAGGAAAGACGCTCTATGGTTTCTGTGAGGGAAAGAAAAAGTTAGTTAATATACTAAAGGCCCCATAGAAAACCAGATGGCTGTAATTGTCAGGGATAAAAAATATGTAGTTTAAACTGTCCTGCCAGTCATGATGCAAAAGCACCTGAAAGGTAATCCAGAATGTCAGAGGCATTGCTGCTTAAACGACATTATAATGAATGAGGAGATGTGTTACAAGTGAGCGCTGGTGTGTTGCAAGTGTAAAGAAGAACCCAGCAATAAACCAGGCTGTAGCAAGATCAGACCTATTGGCCTTACTGCAGGTAGTTGAACGATTGGACTAGCTGCTTTTGGATACTCCATAGGAGGGTTTGACACAAAAACAGAGGCAAGGGGGAGAATCCTCATGTGAAGTGGGGTAGATGAGCCCACAAGATTTTGATATCCTACTGGTGGATGGCTTCGACAATTGGATTGAATTCCCAGAAGTTTCTTACATAATATGCCCAATTGGCTATAAAGGGAGCTATTGTTACTATCATGACTGGTATTGCACAATTAATTTAGGGTCCAATGGGTCACAGGGTTAATGCCATGGGGAGCTTGGCAAGAAAATTTATTTTAAGATCAAAAATTGAGAAAATAAGGGAGATTTTTAATAAAAGTTAATATTAGAGAATTGTCCATCAATTTCCTCAGTGTGTTACAACTGTTTAAATATATGGTCAATTTATGGAATAACTTATAAAATCATGAGATTGAGGCCCTCAAAATTCAACCTTACTGGCGAACTTTAGAGGGATGGGGAAAACTGAATTTAATTTAAACTAACTTTGAAGGAGTCAGTGGTGGGCTGAGTCACTGCCAGTTCAACCTCAGATGCCCAACTTATGGTTACACTGTGTTTCTGACAGTTAGCATGATGGTGTAACGGATCAGGCTGCACCTGATCAGCACATTGCTGCAGATCAGATGGCACTCAATCTGCACATTGCTTTGATAGGAAAGGCCTCGAACAGGAGATAAGTATCAGAGGATAATTCAATGAAGTTGGGGTTGGTGGTGAGTCAGATGGGGAGTTGTATGATTGAGGGTGAAAGATTTGACATTCTGATACCAAGATGTATCTGAGAGAATATGAAGTTGGTGTTATGAATGGCGTGAATGATGATCTGGTGGGATGTGAAGTCTTTGCAAGTGATGTGTTGGATGGTGTTCAAGAGAGCCTAGAATAGAAGGGAGCTTATTACAAGACTAGCAGAGTGCTATTTATTAAGGAATAATTTGGGCCTGAATGTCCAATTGCATCTTCTAAGAAAAATCAGGAAATTTAAATAAAATCGCTTGCTTTTATAAATCTTATTTTATTAAAATATTATTGGATTGAAGTGATGAGCTCATTAGTGAGCTTGCCATGGCGTTGGCGTCATTCTTAGCCCTCTCATTGAGCCAGACCCTGTTGTTGATGTGCAGCATCGTGGGAACAATGGTGCAGTAATACGTGGCAATGACTAGCCATGGTAGGGTTTGGGGATGGGCTTCTGTGAGCCTGTCCCTAATATGGTCAGAAACATGGCTCTTACTACCCAATTCCTTTGTGGCATATTGGCGCGAGCCCAACCGTTACAGATGGCATCTTACCCTGATGAGCAATGGAAATTCCTCAAGGTCACCCCACATAGGGGCGGTCCCAAATGGTTGGTAACAAGTTTGAGATACCCAACCCATCTGTACCCAGTTGCTTTGGAATCTGTTTGGCCAAGCAAGATGCCTCAAACAACAATTCTGATTTTTAAGATGTAGCATTTAAATTATTGGCAACATTCAATGATGGAAGTACATGACCACTGGGCTTTGTCCCCAATGTTTTCAAGGGGAGTTCCAAATCGTCAAAAACGTTGCCCAGTGGCCTGATGTCTATGGTGATTTTGACCAAGAATTTGTCATTAAACACATTCTGATTAAGAGGTACATGCCCGTTGGGCTTTGTACCTGAAAACTTTGAAGCAAGTTTTGAACCAACAACATTTTCCAATGGTCCAGTGCCATCAGCGAAATTTCTAAGAATTTGACACTTTATTGATGTTCAATTAATGTTCAAGCCCATTGGGCTTTGTTTCTAGGGTTTTGCAGCTTTTGGACCTTTGATCTTTAAGGGCTTAGGGCCTTCGACTTCATGAGAAATTTTTAGACCATAGGGTGGCGATTTTTGATTATGGCACAAACTCCCTCAATACAATGTACTAATTTTGCAGAGGGGATTGTGGGGATAGGGGGAGGAATCTTCATAGAAAGGGCTGTTACCCAGCGCTCATATAACATATGAGTGAGATCTACCCTGTGTGACGAGAGGGACAGCTGCCCTCTTCAGACTTTTTAGAGGGAGATGAGAAAACATCCCAGTCTAAGCAGAGGGGATGCTCACCTGGACTTACATTACCCTTCCCTTTTGTTAAAGGGGGGCGCCACCACCGGGGAACTGGGTAAGAGCCACATTTTTGTGGGCTTTCAGCAATTTGATAGCCATCAAGAAAGCAACTTTGGGTGGAGGGCGAGGTCTTCTGGGTGGGAGGCATAAAACCTCGATTAGCGCCAAGCAATTGCACAACCTTGAGCTCTGACTCAAATGTTCTTGTAGGTGGATAACCCTTCTAAGAAACAAGATATTTAACAAACAGCAAAATATGCGGGATGCTAAAATGCCCTCCATTTCAGCCTCCTGCACCCTTAATCGTTATTGGCTCAGGATCTGAGGGGATTGCCCCATTGAATGGGGACAGCTGAGATACATGAAAGACTGGATGTTGCTTCCAGTGAGGTAGCAATTTCAATTGGAAAGCTCCATTACCCAAATCTGCTTCCACCAAGTGGGGACCCAAATGCTTGCGTGAAAACTTTTGAGAGGGCACCTGCATCTTCAGATGATGCGGTTTAAGCATGACATATGAGCCTACTGATATATCATGGGCTGGGAGCCGCTTCCAATATACAAATCGTTTGTAGTCATTGATGTCCTTAGTAAGATGCTCACAAACCAATGACTAGGTGGACTGAATATGCTCAGCATGATCTGCGGTGGCTAAAACATCTGGGCGAAAGCACAAACTGATTGTAAATGAGGGGTTGTATCCATAAGGTTGCTTCATATGGGGAAAACCCCATGGAGGCATGCATTCCATTATTATATGCAATCTGAGCGAGAGGAAGATCATTAGCCCAGGTATCCTGCATGGCCGCAGCATAGCAGCGCAAATACTGCTTTAGGATCTGATTAACCTGTTCATTTTGTCCATCAGACTGGGGATGATATGCTGTGGTATGACAGGGCATATTTTTAAATTTTGACAGAAGCTCATTCCAGAATGCACTGTAAACTGGGGCCCACAGTTTCTTACAATCTCCTGTGGGAGACCAAACATGTAAAACACATGGAACACAAAAAGTCAGGAAGTTTCCTTGAAAGTATTAGCAGAAGATCAGGGAATGAATAAGAAGAATTTTGTAAAGCAAATGAAAACCACCATCACCAATGTGAACCTATCAGAACCGAGAAGTTTGACAACAAAATCCACAAACACCAATGTTCATGGACCCTCTGTCTGTTTCAAGGGGTGAAGGAGACCATTTCTTCCTGACTAGTCCAACTTGGCCCCTGCACAAGTTATACAGTTGGCGATCCAGGCTGGCACTTCTTTTGACAAGCCCACCCAATTATAGGTATGCTTTATTAAGTTGATACATTTCTTGTTTCCAAGGTATCTGACTGGGGGGATCATGATGATCCTGAACCACTTCAGCTCAAAGAAGAGTTGGGACCCAAATCTGAGACCAAAAATAAATGAGTCCCTCAGTCAAAGAATACAATGAATGTTTCGAATCTGGGAGGTATAATCACTTTAGGAGGTCCACCCCTTCTACAAAGGCTATTTGGGAAGCTGAAACTCAAGAAAATAGAGGCGAAACTGGAGCTAAAGCCATACCTGAAGCCCTGGGATTTAGTTTGATAAGATTTGGGTGGGGGAATAACTGTGACCAGATCCGCCTCATTTGAGTCAGCAGGGCAATGTGTGGTGTTATGACTTTGGAAATCATGAAGAACATCCAAAGCTCCATTGACTCATACTTAAAGTTGAAGCTACACAAATCCTGGTAGGTATGAGCCTGCCAGTGGGTCAACTTCTATGGCTTACAAAAGTATAGAAGATCTTGGTGATCAGTGCGCACTGTTAGCTCATGCTGAGCGCCCTGAAAGAGAAACCGCCAATGGGCCAAGGCCCATGCTATGGCTGCCAGCTCTTTATCTTAGATGACCCAGGACTGTTCAGTGGGATAACTTGCGCGAAAAAAGCAACTGGGTGTTCTAACCCATTGTGCTCCTGAAGTAGGACAGCCCCCACTGCAACGGATGAGGCATCACATGCTATAATGTAGGGTTTGTAGGAGTCCACGTGTTTAGTGATGGGAGGTGACAAGAACACTTCTTGATCAAAATCGAAAGTCTGCTGGTACCCACGCATCCAACTAAAGGAGACATTCTTACCCGTTAGTGGATGAAGTGGGACGGCTAACTGGTATAGGGCATGGGAGAATTTTTCAAAAAAAAATGATGGTACCCAAAAAGCTTATCACTGATTTTTTGTCATTGGAGTAGGCTATTTATGTATGGCGTCCAACTTGTTGTGTGGATAGCATACCCATCTTTTAAAATGAAATTGCCCAAGGAAGTAACCTCCTCCCTGTAAAAATCGAATTTTGAGGGCTTAACGAACAGACCTGCCTTATGTAAGGCAACCACTACTGCCTCTAAGTCCTTTGCATGTTGTTTAGGATTAGGGAATGTACCAATATATTTTCAATGTATGTGACCGCACATGCAATTATAGGTCACCCAGCACACTATCAATCATCCTCTGGAACGTGCTGGTGCATTTTTTAGCTGAAAGGAATCACTTAAAGGGAATATACCCCACTTTGTACTGATTGCTGTAAGTCATTTCTGACCTTCCTTCACCCAAAATTTAATTGAAGAAATTAACAAGATTGAGTTTTGAGAACACACACAATCTGGAAATTTCTTGCCTGATTGTCTGTTATAAATGCAGAGTGTAGGGATTTTAGACTGTGATCTTATTGAGATGACCATAATACACACAGGGACGAAGGGAACCATCGGCCTTCTTGACAAAGACAATGGGGTAGGCAACTTGGAAGTTTCTTCAAAGAGCTAACCCTTCTTAAGCATGCCATCCAATCACGTATTAAGGGCAACCTCTTCCTCCGCTGTGTGTGGGTACAGTGGGCAGTTAATGTTCACCACCTGCACCATAGTATTAAATCCTAGGGTAAATTCAGTAAGTGGGGGAAGACAGTCCGATTTTTTAGAGTCAAAGATGCCTTGTTAACCCAACAACAATTTTGGAAAATCTGATGGGAGACCTGCAGGGGCAACAATGGAAGTGACTGTACTATGACCTTGAGCCTTTTAAGAGTATCCAGTAAAGTAAACTCGCCCTTCAACTGGCCTTTAGAGAATGAAAGCATATTGGACTCAAGATGAATACTTATACGCTGCTACTGCCACCATCCCACACCCAGAATTACTGGAAGCATTAGATCAAGCATCACTGAAAAGCGATTTCAAAAACAAAAACTGTTGAACTGAGAAAGGCACTGGGCGCCATATGATGTATGATGTCTGGGAGGCCAATAAGTGAACATCACTGTAGGACCCAAGTCCAGGTCAAGTCCAAGACGATGGGCCAACTCTAGGCTATAAAACTACCCGCTGCTTTAGTGTCCACCAAGGCCTTGAAATACACCTGTTGTTCTCTAATATAATTTTTATTTGTAAAAGAAATTAGGCAGAACTTTGTTTATTTGTGATCATTTCTGCTGACACTGAAAAGATAGTGAGCAAATCAGGGGGAAGATCAGTCTCTTTTATGGGGTCAAAAATGGGTATAATAAGGAATTGTGACCCATATTCCTCAATCTGGACTTCCATTGACTCACTGACAGGTAAACCAGGATGAAACAACTTGGGCATGGGGGCAGCTTCTGATCTGGAAACCACTTCTGATACTGGTTCAACAATAGGGTTAGGAGCTAAGACCCCTCCAGTAAATTTAAACATGAATTTCCCAACTTGGGGGTGGGAATGATGTCGGATAGAGGCGTTAATAGAAGTTGCTGCCTGAGAAGTATGATCCACAGTTCCCATAGTGGTATACCAGACATTGTGACAAGTGGAGGCAGCATCCAACGCGTATCTGAAAATTTCTTGGAGCATATCACTAGAAAGCTTAAGCACAGGGGCTTTCTTATGGAAGGCTGCAACTAAAGAGGCCATGCTAAGGGTTTGGTGATAAAAGAAAATAATTGAAACAAACGTTTTAACCAGGGGACATGGGGCATCAAAGCTGCTAATACTGCTGTGACAAGTGAGGTAGGATCACCTTCTCAAATAGAAGAATGCAGAAGTCCTTGCACCCACCGACAAGCCTTACCTTCCATTGCATCCAAAGGGGAAACACATTTCTGGGCATTGGACAATAAAGCAGCATTATTCAGGGTAACTGTGGATTGCATTTGCACCTCTTCAAAGGTGTCAAGGACCTAATTGACAACATCTCAGGAAAGGACATCTTGATTCTCTACCTGAGGGTGATTTAAGGGGAGAGCAGCGGCTAATGGGGCCATGCTACTTGGAGTAATTCCTCTAAAGCAATTTGAATGCTGTTCACAAAAATTTGGCAACTGGCCAAACAAACAGCAAAAGACAAATTACTGACTGCATGCTCATCTGATGAGGAGTAACCACTGCAGCGCCCATCTCTGCAAGGATGGCAGAAATGGCTGGAAATAGTGGATGGGCAAATTTGTCAGGTAGTAGGCATATGACGTTTAGACTGTCCTTCTAGTTGGGATGCAAAAGTACCCAAAAGGCAAGCCTTATGCCAAAGACATTGCCGCTAAAGAGACGTTATATTAAATGGGGAGATGTGTTATAAGTGACGCTGGTGTGTTGCAAGTGTAAAGAGGAGCCCAGCAATGAACAAGGTTGTAAAAACTCCAGACCCAATGGCCTTCTGCAGGAAGTTAAACGATTTAACTATATTTTTTGTGATACTTTATAGGAGGGTTTGACACAAAAACAGAGGCAAGGGGGCGAATCCTCATGTGGAGTGAAGGTAGATGAGCCCATAAGATTTTGCTTTCCTACTGGAGGATGGCTTTGACAATTAAGTGAATTCTCAGAAGTTTTTACATGATATGACCAGTTAGTTATGGAGGGAGCTATTGTTACTATCATGACTGGTATTGCACAGCCAATGTATGGCCTGACGGGCCACAGGGTTAGTGCCATGGGGAGCTCAGCGAAAAAATGAATTAAGATCAATAATTGGGAACACGTGGAGATTTTTTTCTGACAAGGGGATTTACAAAAATTGATCATAAAATTCCTCAGTGTGTTACAACTGTTTATGTAGATGGTGAATTTTTGGAATAATTTATAAAAGAATGGGATTGAGGCCCTCAAGATTCAATCTAACTGGCGAACTTTAGATGGAGGGTGAAAAATGAATTCAATTTAAACCAACTTTAGTGGAGTTGAAAGTGGAATGATTCACTGTCAGTTCAATCTTGGATGCCTGACTTTTGGTTACATTGTGTCTCTGTTGGTTAGTGCAACGGCATCTTGCCTGATGGGCAACGGGAATTCCCCAAGGACACCCCACATAGGGGCAATCTAAAATGGTCAGAAATAGGTTTGGTATACCCAACCCGCCTATACCTGGTCGCTTTGACAGTCGTCCAGCCAAGCAAGATGCCTCAAACAACAATTCTGATTTTTGAGGTGTGAGATTCAAATTATTTGCAACAATCAATGATGGAAGTACATAACCACTGGGCTTTGTCCTCAATGTTTTCAAGGGGAGTTCCAAATCGTCAACAACGTTGCCCAGTGGCCTGATGTCTATGGCGATTTTGACCAAGGATTTGTCACTAAATACATTCCAAACAAGAGTACACACCCATTGGTCTTTGTCCCCATTGGTTTTGAGCAAGTTTTGAACTGACAACATTTTCCAATGGCATGGTGCCATTGGTGAGTTCTGCCAAGAATATGACACTTGATTCCATGTTCACTAAATGTGCAAGCCTGTCAGGCTTTTTTTCCGGAGATTTTCAGCTTTTGGGCTTTGATTTTAAGTGCTTGGCGTTGTCAAATTCATAAAATTCTTTCAGCTCATGAGGGTGGCGATTTTCAAATATTTTGGTGCAAATTTCCTCAATTTAATGTACTAATTTTTCAGAGAGAATTTTGGGGACAGGGGGAGAAATCTTCAGAGGAAGGGCTGTTACCCATTGCTTGTCTACCACAAGGTCAGGATCATCCTGTGTGACAAAGGGACAGCTGCCCTCTTTGGACCCTTTTAGAGGGTAATGGGAACACTGCCCAGTCTAAGCAGAGGGGACGCTCCCCTAGACTTACAGTAATGAGGGCAACCGCAGGTCTTGCTGGGCAGCCTCCAAAAATGGATAGGCATGGAGGATGACCAATCCTCCTGTGCTGTCAGTTATTGGCCTTTGGTTTCAGTCCCATCTTTTTGAAATTAGCTTTATGCAAGGACCCATAAGTTTATGGAAAATTTTGGCCTTTAAAATTGAGGATTAGGTTTGCAAATCAAATTAAATTGGTTCAATTTGAATACAGAATGGCTGGGTGTTGTCATGCAGTTTTTGAGGGTTTTGGGCTGTTACGCAGAATTGTAATTGTCATTTGAATTATAGATTAATTCTTTTATAAAATCAAGGTGAATATCTTTCTTTTGCTTTAATACCCAAATTGAAGCAAAATTTGGATTTTATAAAAAAAATACAAAAATAACTGCTCAATTGAGCCAAAACTTACAGATGTTGATGCAATCAACGCCTGCTGCCTCAGCTTGGATGGTGGTGCACCACCATCTGGCGTTTTCAGCCACCGCTGAAGCACGCCCAGGCTGGCTCTGCTAGCCCTCCCAATGCTACCAGGCGTTATGTCCCCCCTCAGGACTTGGCCCACCACCTCGAAAGCTCTCAGGCGGTGCTCCAAAGTCCTTTGGTGCTCCCATGGAGCAATTTGCATTTCAATCTCTGGGCTGAATATAGGAATATTTTCCCAAATACAAGCGTGGCCATCATTGAGATGGCTATGGCGGTTTTCAAACCCACCAATTTTATTGACTTCCACCCCTTTAAGGGGTATTTCAACCTCAGCTTCCATTCAGAAGCCTATGCAGTGGCAGCAGCCAAGCTGCAAATCAATTATAAAAAAATTCCCATTCCCACTGTTTGCATCCAGCTCCCAGATGAGGCCATTTTGGTGGTCCAGTTTTCTGGGTTGCCCTCTTTCCTTTCCCCCAAACGCCTCCACCATGAGCTCACGGAGGGTTTTTCATTTATAGCACAGACTGTCAGGCAAACGGCAAGTAAGAATTAGACTGGTTTGCCAGCCCAGATGCCAGAGCACCCAAATGGCAACCCAGAATGCCAGAGGCACTGCAGCTGGTTTGACGAATATGGAACTGGAAGGGAGCTTAATTTTTAACAGATAAAAACTGAATTTTTGGAAGGGTTGTTTTTATTGGAAAATTTAAGGAAGGAGAATTGACCAATAATTTTCTCAGTGCGATGCAACTGATTAAATAATCATCAATTTGGAGTGAAACAAGCTGGGATTAGGTCCCACAAGTTTAACCTAAGCGGCAAATTATTTGGGAATGGGTGGGTTAGTTCCCTAAGAACTGACATTGCAAAATTTGGTGGCGGGCTAAGTTGTGGTCAGTTTGACCTTAAACATCTGAACCAAAGCTTGGCTACATTTCCAATGGTTGATATGACGGCATTTGGACCGATGAGTGGTGGGAATCCCCCAAGACCACCCCACATATGGGTGGACCCATTTGGTTGGGAACAGGTTTAGGACGCCTAACCTGCCCATGCTTGGTCACTGGGCCATTTGTTCAGTCAGTGGCATTGCATCAGGTTCAATTCCCAATTTGCCAGCAGGAAGCTTCAAAACCTCATCAATGGTGTCTAATGCTATTACCTGCCCATTGGGGGTGATGCCTGACAGATTTGGGAGGGGAGATTTTTTTGATCATTGCGTTGACCAAATTGCAACTGTTGGGCATTCTGGCTAATAGATTGGTCTTCATACCTTTTTGACCATTTGAAATCTGAGAATTGGGCTGATTGCCGCTCAAATTAGTTGTGATCAATTCCATTTTGGCAATCTCAGCGCAGATTTCACTGATTCCTTGTAACAGTTCTGCTGAGGAGAGCGTGGGTACTGGAAGTGGGATCCAAAGTGGAAGGGCTGTTACCCAGCGCTCATCTACCACGTGAGCAAGATCGCCCTGAGTAACAAGGGGTATGACCATCCTCTTCAGTACCTTCTTGTTTGGGTTTGGAAAAATGGCCTGATTGACACCCAGAGGACGTTCACCGGGACTTACACAGACCCCATGTTGCGGTTTGTGGTTCCCAATGGGACAGATCAGTTGGCAGGGCCTCGCGCCTTTGCAACAATCCGCCCATTTTATATTGACTCTCACCTCACAATTCCCCCCCCTGCACTGTGATCAGATCCGCCCCTGATCACCCATTCTAGGAGTGCATGTCAAAAATGGCCGCGCCATTTTGCCCCTTGTGCTTCAAGTTTGACCACTCAAAGTGCAAGTGCCCAATGGTTGCTGCTTCCACCGCGTCTGCTGCTCAGAGCTCAGGCGCTGCCCCAGCAGCTGCCTCACCCCAATTTTTAAATGGAGCTTGATCCTCCCACCCCCAACGTCAGGTAATTCTGGTGCTGCTTTGAAAGCAGCAGCCAATCAAAATTTAAAAAAAAATTAAAAATTTTGAAAATTTAACTGGATTATGGAATTCTGAGTTGTTGGCTGAACCAGTTTTAGCTGAGCTGCTATGGTCGACAGCATGTGGCCAATCAGCTCTGGCCACAGCCCCAATTCCTGTGGCTGGCCCAGTGCTGGCTGAATCCAATCCATTTGAGGCTCTCAAATGGATTGAGGAGGATGGATGGCCATGCCACGTGAAACCTGATTTTGCTTTGGAGGGGTTCTTTGTTGACCCTCCCAAATCATGTTCACACCATTTTTGTCCAAAAAAAATGGGTTTTCCTTTTATAAAAATATCAACAATATGGCAGTTGCGGCTGCAGCTGCCCTGGCCAACACCCTCCTCTGCCAGCAACTCCATGGGGCAATGGAGCCCCTTGTTGAGGGTATTTCTATCTCCAATTTTCCTCACGAATTTTGAGGAAGATATGAAGTACAAAATTGAGGAGCTTGCTTTTGGTGCAAGCCGCGCTTGCATTGATGCAGCAAAAACCTTTCTTTTTGACCCCAAATATCCCCAAACCCAACAGTGCATCAAGTCATTTACTTGTGTGCCAGCTCTCATCAATTTCGCTGAGCATCAACTTGCTCAATATGTTGAGGCGATGGACACCGATGGCCTCATTAATGAAGAAAACCCCCAATTATACCTCTTTATCCCTCATGTCGCTGATGCTCCCACCCTAATGCTGTCCACCATGGTCCACCAGCTAAAGCGGGCGCCAGACAAACGCTTCCCTAAAGCCTCTTCACCATCTGATATGGCTTCCTAAGCTGATAACCTAGGGGCTATATTGAAAATTTTTTTTATTTTGATAATCCCTTTGTTTGGCCCATTTGTGAATAAAGATGCATGGTGGCTCCCCCTTTTGGGTTGGGCACCACTAGTACTAAAACAAGAAAAAAATCAAGGTGAATTGCCCCAAAGAACATTACTTCAGATGATCCGCCGCCTGGGTTTCAACCCCAGATTTGAAAATAGGTGATAATCACCCACAAATGACTTGACAAAGTCAGTGGTATGGAGAGCTTTGCCTCTTCCATATTGTTCCAGCTCAGTGGAGGGATGGCAAGGTATGTTGGTTAAATAACGATGGCCATCTCAAGTGAGAGATAGCATGAAGTTTGGTTGGCCAGATTGTGCTGTTTCAGTGGTGAGTTGAAAAAATTTATCTGGCAGAGTGAAGAGCCCATCTTGGATGGCATATTGGGGGAGGGTTGGGAGTGTAACCTCTTATGGCCTCAGCTATCACCTGGCGAGCCACTGGATATATGGATCAGAGTGCCTAGTCAACAATCATTGGTCCCAGTACGCTATTAGCTGCATGTTTAGTTGGGTTTAAAGCTAAGCTTTGGTAAAATATGTCAGCATAGCTTGCAGAAAGTTTTTTAAACTGTGATTTTATTTAAACTTAGTATAAAGAATGAATTGATAACTTTCCCTAGGAGGTATTGTTGTCTTTTATACTTTCTGGCAGAGGAAGAGAGGAGGGAAGCTTGAAAGGGGTGGCTGACGTGCTTTCAATGAGCAGCCTGGGTTTTAGGGGTTCTTAGTTAGCTTATGTACAAGAGCATAAAAGCTCTGAGAACATAATTCCAGGATTAGTTGTGGGGGTACTCACATCAATCCAAGCTTAAGCAGATTAACTCAGATCAGGAGCTCAGAGGGATTGGTTTTTGGTGGAATCACTTTTGACAATTGATTTTTTAATTTAAATTAAAAAATTTTTGGATGAATTCTCAATTTGGATTGGCGCCCTGTGACCCAGAATTTTGAATTCCATGGCACAAACTGGATTTCTGGACTTAGTACAGTTTCTGAGATTTGAGATCAAATTTTGCAGTTTTCAAGGGGGTGGAAGGTGACAGCGTGGGGACCCAATGAGGGTGGGGGTCCTGCTGGTGGCCTCTGGCCAGGATTACCTACCTACAGATCCCATCAATCTTACTTATAATGTAAGAAGCAGAAAAGGGGGTAAAGGGTGTAGGTTTTTGAAGGCTAAAGTGGTTACCCAGTTCTGATCAACAACATGGGCCAAGTCACCCAGTTGAATCAAGGGCTCCACAGGTGACTTGGGTCCCTTCTTCCCTCTGTATTTAAACTTTCTATGATCTAGACTAAGAGGTTGGGTTTCTTTTTTTTAGTACTAGATGGTAAGAGGTTGGGTTTCCAGACTTAAAATGACCTTCACAAGGCATGGAATTCACAGAGTACTCTGGTTTGTGACACTTACTAACTCAGTAGATAAAGTTCTATAGATAGTAATATAAATATTAAAAATAGTAGTTGTTCAGTATTACTGATGATTGAGCCTTATAGCTATAGAACTAATTTTATAACAAAGCTAGTATCTAAGATTACTAGAGTATTTGAGTTTATGTAATAGTTTGGTTAAGAGTTGGATCAAACTATACATTGATATTTTATTCAGTTATATAGTTCTGATGGAACTCTATATATGGTAATTTGAAATTTTTCAAATGTAGATAAGGTTAGCAAGTCAATAAGATTTTTACATTTCAATATGCTGAATATGAGGTTACTTTGCACTAAATATATTGTTTGTGTTGAAGTTACCCTTTATAATTATACATAAGATAATTTCTTTATTATATATGTAAGATACCTTATTATAAAAGTTTAGGAAAAATAACTTAGCTGGGTCAAATTATCTGACTCAACTTACATCTTTTACTTAAAAGCATAGCTTTAGATTATCTAAATCACTTTAAGCCAAGTTTTATGATTACTATATATATCTTATATAGCCAGATAAGTTGTACCACATGTAGAGATCTATACATTTATTGTTTTGATTTATCAAATTACTATAGTGAAGCTAGCCCAATATATATACCTAGTCTATCAAAAATTAAAAAGATAGGTTTTTTATTTGAGTTTGTCCTCCACATCATATGTTTTTGCTCCCCTTTCCCCTTTTAGTTTGTTATAACTTTCTCAAGGTAAACTCTCTTTAATAAAATTTAATGAATTCATTTATGACTTACTGCAGAATTATATCATGCCCATAACATAAATGTGGGTACTGATTAAAAGAATAAGGAGGAGATTATAAAAGCAATAGGATCATGTTAAACCCTCCCTGATTGGAAACTTACCTTAGACCAACAGTGAATAAGGGCCAATTATGCCCAGGTTGGTTATAAGGTTTTTGTGATGGGGTTTCTGTTGTTTCATCTACAACCATAAGTTTTACTACTTATTTAGATGATCATAACAAGTTAGTGCACTTGATCAGGAAATGAGGTTTGCAACCCTTTATAAATACCATATTTCAAATTTAATCAAAAACTTAAGTTTAGACTTACTAAAGTTACAGTACCACTGCTGATGGTAAGCTAACCACATTGGCTAACTTTGACTAAGTACCACAGCAAGATGACCAAATTTACCTCACCTAAATTTCTTGTAGTCATTTTTCTAAGACCAATATCCTTATTACTTGACTGTTTAAAATAAAAAATATTACTTTACTTTATCAAATAAATCTTTGGTTTTGCATTGCTAAAGACTTTCTTAATGATGTTTCTAATAATGCTAGGTCACTTTTTTACTCTCTAAATTATATGACAATTATATTTTGATGTTATTTCAAACCTGGTTCACTTTGTATTGGAGCTCTGGAGAGCTTAGACTCTGAGTTACACTTAGTGATGGATCCTTTCTTGGATAAGAACCAAGTCCTGGCTTTTTATCTATATGACTATTTATATAATTTTATATAACTCCCTGCTTGGGTTATCTCAGTATTGGCACCCTGTGTAGTGCTCTTTTCCCTTTGATGCTATTGGTCTGGTCCTTGGTTGTGTGGATGTGCATTCCCCATCACCTCTTTGTAAACAGGAGAGTTACAGACACTCTCCTGATAAACTAAATTTTTTATATGTCCTCTAGAGCACAGATTGTATTTGATTATTGGTAAACTACAATATTATAGAATCTGTTTATTTATAAGCACCTTAGAACCATTTTATTTTTTATTTCCATTTTTTAGTTATTTAACAAAACTTAATCTTTTATTTAGAGCTAAAATTAATATAGATATACAAGTTTAAAAAACTAATATTTAGCTTGAAAGCCAATGCATTAAAAATATACAAACACTTTTCAGTCATAAACCCCAGAATGGATCTAGACTTTTATAATCTGTCCTCAATAGTTTCAATAATATATATAACTCATATAATGCTGTATACTGTCATGAAACAGGAATATTGGAATATCTGGTATAAATTAACCATATTTTTTCACTCTTTGTTCACCTTATCCTGAAATTCCCTCACATGGCTTTTATTTCTCTCTTATCATTCTTAACAGTTAAAGATAATAAAATTTTTGGGAAAAAAAGAACCTCCCTTAAAAAAGCTCCAAAAATTATGAAATAATCAAGAAACTAAGCCTACTCAATAAAACCCTTTTTGAAGTCAGTGTCATATTTTAAACTGAATTATAGAATTTTGCTCATAAATACAGTTTTATATCTTATAACTGGATTGGGTCCAAGTGTAAACTATAAGCAACTTAGAATAAATAGTACTGAGTATATACATTATAAATACCTATAAGTCAGTTAAAATATGGCACCGACTTCAAAATGGGTTTTATTGAGTAGGCTTAATTTCTCTATTATTTCATACTTTTTAGAGCTTTTTTTAAAGGAGGTTCTTTTTTCCCAAAATTTTTTGAGAGGGTTCTTTTTTTCCAAAAAAAACTTTACCCACAGCTCTTTTCCCCTCAAAAAATTAGTGCTTTTTTAAAAGTGACTCCTTTTTCTACCTTTATTAAATATTAATATCTCTATATATTGTTTTTGATCCCTTACTATTTCTCTATAAAAGTAAAATTCATTTTATTTATATTATATATTTTATCTTATAAACAAATATACTAATAATTCATTTTATTCAATTTATTTAATTTTATTGGTCAAATTATATTAAATTTACTGATTGCCATCTACAATACTTCATTTTATTAAATTTAGATGATTTTATTGGTCAACGTATGCTGAATTTACTGATCACCATCTACAGTAATTCATTTTATTAGATTTGGTTGCTTTTATTAGTCAATCTATGGTAAATTTATCGATCGCTATCTAAAATAATTCATTTTATCAAATTTAGATGAGTTTATTGGTCAAATTATGCAAAAACGATAACCATCTATAATGATTTAAGCTCGTCCCACTATGATCTCATACTGCCTGGATTTTGAAGATTCCCCCAGCCATAAGACATATATAAAAGGGCTTCGAAGCTATCGCTTCACTGAAGCCGGAATTAAGTTTGTCCGGAGTTGTATTTTTTCACAAATTTCCATCGCTTCCGAGCCTATTTTGATATATTTACTAAATTAATGGGCAGATACTTGACCAAAACTTACAAAAGTAAAATGGGACCTAAGTTGGAGCATCCTCTATTTTTGAAGATAATCATACGAATTGGTCCAGTATTTTCAGAGGTATGCGCGAACAAACATAGAAAAAAATATACATACAGGTCGAATTGATAACCTCCTTTTTCAAAGTCGGTTAATAAATAGCTTAATTCAAATCATTAATCATGAAAAGGGGGGTACCCCAGTGATAGTATGGACTCAATGACCACTGCCTTCCGAGTTCGATCCCGTTAGGTGAACAGGGTAGGGGACGATTTTGACTGTGTTGCGTTTCGCACCAATGCCCCGAACCGAGATAGCGAATAGCGAGACGGTCCATGGAGTTACTGGCCTATCATACGCCGCGCGTGGAGGTTTCTAGGTTTTATTCTTTCCCATTTTAATTCCAATTCCTTTATTGATGCGGTATTGTCCTTAGGTCGGCCCACCTCAAATAAAATTTTAATTCAAATCATTAACATGTAAGAATTTGTGTATCCTTGTTTTTAATGGTTATATTGTTATAATTTTATTAGGATCTAAGCATCTGGAAATTAAATCGATTGCACGAGTCTTACTTTTTCTAGTACATTTGAAGCCTTGGATATTTAATGCTGTTTGCACTCATAGTTATGGTTTATTTGTGGAAACGTCAACTCCATGACAATACAATCAATCTCAACTTACGACCAAATGACGACTTGTGGATACTGTCCCAGCTTGACGCACTGTTATTAAGCCAATCAATCAAGGCGGTATAATAGGAGAATCTAAGGTCCAGAAAGTTCGTGAACGCTCATCACTCAATTGTTTTACACTTGAACTATGAGCTGAATTGCGTATGTAAATCTTTTCATTATGTGATATCTTTGGACACTCTACTCTAATGGATTTTGGTATAAAAGTCTTGAGAAACTTTGACCACAAGTTATTCCTTCTCTGCAAGCTTAAGCTTTGATTTAAGTTTAATTTTATGCTAATGGACCCTCAAGAAAGTATATATTCTGAGGCAAAGAGCTGCCTAACTCAATTCGAGGGTGGAAATATTCAGGTTTGGCTTCAAAGATTTATTGCTTTCGCTGACTATAGGGGGCTTACTTCACAAGACAAGCTTAACCTAGTTTCATACTTATTGATAGGACAAGCTGCTAACTGGCATAGTTCTACCCATTGGCTCTCTTGGGAGGATTGGTGCTCTTGTGCACTTAGTGCATTTTCTAATTTACCTGGGTCGCCTGGACTAACTAGCTTTGAATACGCTTCGTTAGAGATAGCGTCTATCAAAGCTATTAATTTTAATGATCAGTCTATATTTATATCCACTTTCCTAAATTTACTTAAGAGTTTTTATGAGGGTTCTCGTTCGGGTTTATCGTCTGACTCTCAACAGATGCAAGAAATTTATAAGTATAGAATTTTACATTTATTCTTAGATGCCCTTCATCCGGCTGATGCTGCCGGCGTGGAGACATTTGAACCCGAAGATGTTCATCAAGCGGTTTTAATTTATTCTCGGTATGCTTTTTCAGCTGAATGCCGCTACAATAACATTTTTCCCAAAGATACCTAGTAAATATATCTATAAAGCTCCGTTAAATCTTACTGAACAAACGAATAAAACTCCTCCCTTGACACCTGATGATCTAGCGTCCAACTTAGAAAATCTCACTTTCGCAAAGGCGCCAGTGACCTCAACTTATTATTCAACTAGTGATCCAAACTGTGCTACTGCTACCGGCTCAAATTGGTTCACGTAAGCAGCATTTTAAATGGTATGAGTAGGGTTTTAAATGTTTAAAATTAAAACCGTTAGCAACTTTGATCTAATAATAGCATAGCATATACTTAAAATTGCATAATAAAACTGTATATAATTTTATAAGTAGTTTTCAAGTTTCATACTTCTAGCTAAGCCGCTCACTAGTTAACTAATTATATTTATGGCTATCTGTATAATATTTGGTCATCTACACTATGACAAATTTGTTTAAAGCCACGGTATTTTCTAGAACTAAGACGCCGCTCAGCCTGAGTTACTTGGGCTAATATCTTGTTATCCCTTGTAGTATTGTATGATGACTTAATATAATATTTGTTGTGGGCATTTAAAGGTAATATAGTGAAGTGCACCAATTTCTAAACCAAATTGAACTACAACAACTGTGTCCAGTTGCAACTACTTGTTTGGCTGGCAATATATTTACCTTTGCAGGGTGGTTTACCTGGCAGGGTAATTCCTGCTTCCACTCTAGTGCAGATTTTGTTTGATTCAAGTTCAAAACCTGTACTGGCTCAAAAAAAACTTGGTGCAGTATATTGGAACCAGGGTTGACTTACCTCAAATACTTTAATATATTTACCTTTACACCTTTAAACAACTTTTGCACAAGTTTCTATTGAGAAAACTTATGATTGGGTAAAAGTATAGGTTAGGCTTAATTTTAGATATTAAAAGTAAAATTTATATCTCTGACTAAAATAAAATAATCATTAAACAGTAGTTTAGCTGTGAAAAGAGATATAGACCATATAGCTGGTGGATAAAAATTTATAGAAATCACTTTATTTAGCAGCTTTGCTACTTGAATATTGTGGAGGTATTAAAGATACAGGGATTTCTAGGCCAATTTGTATAGTTTTTATTAATTTTTGTATCCATTACAGGCTAATTCATATATTTTTATTGATTTTTGTATCTATTACAGGCTAATTCATATAAAAATATATAATATTTGAGTTGGGTTGACCTTGGGACAAATATACCACACCAAGAATTTTTCTAGCCAGTACAGGTTTCAAACTCAAAACTTGCACTAAGGTGGAAGCAGTTTTACCTGCCAGGCTGACCACCCTTACAGGCTAATTCATATATTTTTTATTGATTTTTATATCCATCTAGGCCAATTTGTATCTTTTTCATTAATTTTTGTATCCATTAAAAACTATAAAGATGTATAAAATAGCCTGTAATAGATATAAAAATCAATGAAAAATATATGAAATAGCCTGTAATAGATATAAAAATTAATAAAAGAGATATAAATTAGCATGTAATATATGCAAATTGGCCTGTAAAGCCATGTATTAGTTTTCATCATTAAATATTTATGAATAGCATTAGATATAAATTCAATGTAGTTAAATTTAGTCCAAATACAAAAAGTGACATGTTGCAACTTAAGTTACGCTTATAGAAATTCAACCTTCTTTATCAGCATATATTTGTTAGCAGGGTGATAGCCTTATGGTTAAAACTTACCACTACCACATGGATATGCACAGGTTTGAACCCTCACATGGCTTGACTTGGCATGATATAGATGTTAAGGTTGACCCACCTTGAATACTTTGTATATTTTATAGAAAAATAGTATCTGATTCCAATTTTTGATTGGCTTTGATAATATCCAAGGCTCAATATATTTCTAACTCTAAGAATATTTCATAATGAATTCATTAAATACTGCTGATTTAATCAGCATTACTTGGGGTTATAATTACTGGGCAAACCTGAAAAATTATTTTATAGTACTAATAGATAGGACATTGGTAAGTTTAAAAAGCAATTTATTTAATCTTTCAAATAATCAAATAACTAAAAACTGCTTATCTTAAACCTATTTAACATTTTCCCATTAATAGCATATTGTTTTATATCTAATATACAACTTTTATTTATATTATTATCATTAAGATATTAAATCTGTTTGAATTGATTCTTCCATCTTATAATATACTTGTGCCAAGTTTGAATAAAATTAGTCCACCAGTTTAAGAGGAGATGTGGAATATATATAATATACATCTATATATATGAATAGTTCTTTGTTTGTCCTATACACATTTCTATACCATTCATCTGATTGTGATGAAACTTTAAGGATTGTTAGGTAGTTTCCACAAAGGTTTTTAAATTAGTACAGCCATTTTATATAATAGTAAACTAAAAATTTACATTTAAGAAGTAAAATTTTCATATGTTTTTAATGATAATCAGTATACCGTTAAGGCTGAAAAATTTGGTATTTAATTTGTTTGATAGTTTCAATGATTTTGCCAAGTAATTGGTGGTTTTAGGGTGATTAATAAGCTTGATGGTTTTAGTAAGCAGTTAGTGAATGGTTAATTTGATAAGTTAATTAGTTTTGGTAGGTTATTGGTGGTTTTTGGTTGTTTCAATAAGTTTAGTTTGTTTTTAACAAGTAGTTGTGATTGGTTGATTTGATATGTTCAATGGTTTTAGACAATCAATTAGTAGTTTATCTATAACTAGTGTAGTTACCCAGCATTAATCAGGTTTATTTATGAGCTTGCGCTGACATAGCTGTTACACTCAGAATTATCTCAGTTCCCAAGTGCCATAAATGTAAATAGATTTGTTTGGTGCACCAACAGTGCCAAACTACACCAATGTCGAGTAGGGGGATGATTTGGCGGACTGACAGCACCAAAATACCTATATTGAGTTAGTTATGCAAAACTGATTTGTGGTTGGTCTGACACAACCAAGCAAAAACTTCTCAAAGCCAGAAGCCTGAAAAAGATGAATAAGTAAGCAAGGTATACAAACCCTGAAGCAACCTTTATTTTTCATTTATGACTAAAAAGGGGCCTGCCCAACAGAGCTTGTCTGGGGAGTAACTGACAATGCTCTCCAGGGTGGGAAAGCGAGGGCTAAAGTTCTGGAGTGAGTTATGGAATTGGCAGGCATGACCTTTTAGAGTTACCTTTTAGGGCCTCACCCAAACCATAGATTAGGCTCATATGAGCCTAAAAAATAATTTGGGTGAGGCACAACCCAGCACCCAAACTTTAACAAAACAAAAATCTTTTTTGAATAATTTATTTCAGGATTTAGAAAAATTAAAACCCTAAGCTAAAATGCAATGCTCAGTCAAAACAGATTGTTACAACAGCCTAAAGGCTGTGCCAGCACTACGCTTGAGTCAGTTAGACCAAAAGCTTTGCTATTCCCTTTGTGGCTGGTAAGCTATGTGCCACTACTACACTTGAGCTACTCAGACTAAAAGCTTCATTGTTGCCCTTGTGGATGATGAGCTGGCTATCCTACGCCTACATCATAAAACTCTAACACTTAAAGACTGATATCAACTCTGATAAGTATAGTTTATTTGGCCGAGTGAGTGTGAATTGTCAAATATATTGAACAGTTTACCAAATTGCTCATCTAAAACTAAAAAAAATCATTGTTAGATTATATTAAGTAGATTTTTGTTTAGTTTTGGGTGAGCAATTTGGTAAATTTTTTGATATATTTGACAATTCTCAACCACTTAGCCAGGATGAGTAAATCTATCAGACTTGATGATTTCAGATTTCAGTCAGACAGTTTTAGAAATTAATAAGTAGATATAAATTCTAAAATACTCAATTTGAATTATTTGTCTATCAAACCTGAGCAATGTCACATCGATGAATCCCCCCTTGGGTTGGGACCATCTAGTACTAAAAAACCTGAGCAATGTCAGATAATACCACTATCTGTCTATAATATACAATCTAATTTATTTTTGTAAATTTTGTTCGAGGTGGGCCGACCTGGGGACGATACCGCACCGATTAGGGAAGTGAAGAAAATGGGAAAGGAGGATAAAACCCGGAAAACCTCCATGCGCAGCGTATGATAGGCCAGGAACTCCATGGACCGCCTTTGCTATTTGCTATCTCAGTTCGGGGCATTGGCGCGCAAAACCAACACAGTCAAAATCGTCCCCTACCCAAAGTCCATTACCGGGATCGAACTCGGGAGGCAGTGGTAGAGATACAATCTAATTTAATCATCTTAAATCATTATTTTGTCAAACCTTAGCAACGCTAGGCAACACAACTATATAAAATCTAAAAGAAATGATCTAAATCATCTGGTGAGCTATAAATCCATAGTGAAGCATATGTATCTGGATGCTAGTATAATTATATATAAAAGTACAATGACTTTAATTTTTCTTAAGGGTTAGATATCTAGTGCTGAAAACTGGTTGTAGTTACACACCTGTAACCACAAGCTAAAGTGGGGTACCAAATGCCATAAATGGGATGAACCCTGTTATGGTTAAGATGAAACATTGTTTCCTCCTTCACCTCTTATCATTATTTACTTAATGATATGGAGCGATAAAAAAAGGAAGATTTAGGTTAACATGTAGGGTAGTTCCTGCTACTGCTGAATCTTTTTTTAAGTAAAGAAAATCATAGAGGTAAAATCTTACTACTACTTGGATATTGTAAGAACCAGGGGAGACCAAGTTTGCTTTGAGTACTTTCTCTGTAAGGTTCTAGGGCCCAGCTAAAGCTGAAAAAAAGCTTGCTTACCTTTAAGATAGAAAGGGCCACTATCCCAAGAGCTCTGCCTCTTGTCAAGATACAAGACCTAGGTTATACCCTAGATGAAAGATGGGTAGCAACAGCTCATCTCTGTCTGACCTATGCCACCTCTCAACCCAAAGCCAAACCCATCACTAATTGAATCAGAAGAGCATTATTTGCAGAAAAACAAACATTCTGCTAAGATTTTAGAGATATAGTAAATTAAGTTTTACAAAGACAATTCACTCTCCTCAACAAACAATCTCACCCAAAACACCCACTATTGTAAAAATTAAATACCTGGGGCAACTCAGGTGAGAATATATATATGAAATTTTTTCACTAGTAAAACTTTAGATAAAAATAGCTACAATGGGTAAAAAATGAACACACACAACTTAAAATTGCCAAGGCAGAATTGTTCAATTGTAACCAAAATCAGATAATTAAAACTTGATTCAGAAAATTAAATCCCAAAGTAAATCATTTGAGAATAGTGTTTTATTTTCAATTCATTTAGATTTTTACTATGCCCCACCCTCTCCATTTCTTAGAATAATATCCAACAGCTGGCATATTATAGATTGTTGTTTATTGCCTTTTTCTATTTATAAATAAAGTTAAATCCCAAAACTCATGTTTTGTTTAAATAAATCAAATTACACTTTTTCTTAATTTATTAAAGCCTATGGAAGGACCAAACCCTTTTGTATAAGTGCTAGTTTTTATGTGCTGGGTTTAACTATTTTTTGATTTTTGTCAGTAAATTTAAGCAAGTAAATTAAAGAACAGTCACCATATACCAAAAATTACAAACACCCCAAAATTCTTCCCCACCTAAAAGTACCATTTATCCCTATCCTTCTTTATCAAAACAGTAATGGTCTTGGGGTTTCTTTCCGCTCAATCTCACTTTTGCTAAATTTTAACAAAGTTTAAACAACCACCACTGTCTGACCACGTCCACTTCCCAATTGATGTCCTCAGATCTGCCGCCTGCTACCCCAATGTGGGGCAGCGGTGATCCACCCCCTAGCATTTTTCACCATGTGGGGAAGCATATTTGAATGGGCTCAAATAGTCCGCCCCACTCTTTTGGCCAATTTGTCCCTCCATGGGACTTAGCACTCCACCTTGTGCACATCCACCCAACCTGCCCCATCCTTTCAACCTTCCTCGCTCCACCATTTGATTTTGTCTCCCTGTTGACTACATGCATTTATTCCTGTATGCTGAAAAAGCAATAATTGAACTGGCCATTGCTGCCTTTGCACTGGCTGGCTTTATTGATTTTCGCCCTTTTAAGGCTATTTTGATATTGGTTTTCAAACTGAGGAGGACATTGCAGCAGCAGCAATGGCTCTATTAATTTATAAAAACATCCCCATTCCTACTTATCATATTTGTCTCCCTTCTAATACTACCCTGGTGGTGTCATTTGCAAACCTCTCTTCCCATCTCCCACCCCAAATTTTGTATGAGGCATTGAAGTCAGGGCTTTTGGCTTATGGCACTCAGCCCAACCTCATCTTCACAGTTTACTCTGGGGCAGAGCGCCTTGTACCCCTCGTGCCATTGCCACTATCATTCTACACCACCCCACCATTGCCCAACAAATCCCCCTGCATGCTCACATCGCTGTAGCATCAGAGCATTTCTTTTGGGCGCAGGTCAACAATGGTCAACAGATTTGTCCACTATATTTTTGTTTTAGCCACTCTAAAAGTCCTGCCCCCATGATGTTCCTTCTATTGCTATTTCTGAACCCTTGTCAGCATCATCCAAATGGGGTGTTTTATTGACACCTCCCCAACGCCCTCGCTTGCTGGCCATTTTGGGAAATCTTCTCCCTCCAAATCCTCCAGCCACACTCACCCACCTGCATTCCAACACGCCAATCAGAATCAGGCTTGGACCACTGTTTGTACCCACGCAGCTCCCCATTCACCAACTACCACCCACCCTTTATTGGCCTCTCCTGATCATGTTAACCAAAATCCTTGGGCCATATTGGATGAGATTAACAAGTCAGGTGAGGTTGTCATTAATAAGGAGGATGAATCAGGTGAAATTGCCACAAATGGCTATGACTTGACTGAAATTCTAAATTCTGTTTTTGACAATCCTCCCCCACCCAGACTTTCTGCCTTTAAACCCAATGCCATCCCCTTTCAAGTGACTACCTGCTTGCCTTAGGAGCGGTGGACTCTCTTCGTTGTCCACTCCTCCACAAAGCAGTGGAAAAATCTGTTTATGAATTCTCAAACAGGTTATATCTGCCTAACCTCCCCCGGATTTTCCTGAAGAAGCACAGGAAGAAATCACCAAGTTGGCCTACACTGCCATCAACACTGCCTTGTATGTTTCTAGCCTTGCAGCCTTTAACCCAAAAACTAAAATCAACTGAAGAAATATTGCCATTTTGTGCCAATCCCAGATGCCCCATTTCAAGATGAACTTATCTCACAGAATATTTTGAGGCTCTCCTCCAGGATGATATTGTGTCTTATAATCGCTTTGTTACAACCATCAATCCCCACTATGATGATGCCCCAACGCCCTTACTCTCAGCTTATATCTGCATCTGCAATAGTGCCACTTCTTATGTTGCTGCTGAGCCTGACGTTGAATATTTGACCCTCCCTCCCTATGCCATGGTGGATTAGCAGTCCTCCACTCCCTGCCTAATTTAAGGTTTTATTTTGTTTTGTCAACCCATTTGTTTTGGGCTTTATTACTTTGAATTGGTAATGTCTGTCCCCTGGTTGGCGTGCCTCAAATAAATTTAAATAATGATGGCTTGTGACCTGAAGCTGCTTTTTAGGTTCTTAAGCATCCATGATGGAAGCAAGAATATTTCATGGTATATCATTTTCCTGATATTACAACTCATACTTTAAAACAAGTTCTATCTGCCAGTGCAGTTACTTTATTAACACCTATCTAGGTTCACACGCCTGTATAGTAGAAATAGTATAGAACCTACATGATTGCGCTGAAGGATTTTAAAGAGATTGTTAGTCAACTCCAACGTGGTAAATATAAATAAGACATTGTAAACAGATGCATCATTAACCCCAGAGGAAGAAATTGGTGACAGTGAGTGTATAGTCATGGAATTAGGCCCTAGTGGTTGTTCCCTCTTTGACACTAAGAAACATGATTGTTGGATAACACAGGGGAACAAATTTCTATTTGCATTGATAAAACACTTGTCCTTAACTAATTTTGGTGCGCTGATTTCATGTCTTAAGTTAGTTTTTCTCTGCAAGCTATAGTTTTTCAATTCGTTTTTTTCATGTTAAAGTAAATTTTTCAAGTTTTGCAGTACATATCTCAACTTACAAATGTAGAAATTTTCTTAATCATCTTCTTGGTGATTATATAATTCATTTAAACACAAAAACATACAGTTCTGTACAATTATGCATACAGTTTTGAAATTCAAAGGATTAAAACCACTTATTTTCGAGCATAAATATGACATAAAACACTATTTAATACAAACATATGATTTTCTTAACTATAGAATTAATATGTACATACAGATGGAAGATGTTAATTAATGCAGCAATGTGACATAGAGGGCATGCAAAACTCATTCAGGCAAGAATTTGCACTTGTAGCTCTTGAGTTTGTGGACTTGCTCAAGACGGTCTCATTTAGTGCTCCAGCAGTATTCTGCCTTCATATGCGTGCCCATCACCCTTGATAATGCTCTTCTTTTGTCTTCAGGTATTGATGGAAGCGTTCCCCTGCTCATCGCTAACATCCCCAAGGTTTTCAGGAAATTGATTAAGATGGCTATTCAGGAAGTGCATCTTAATACTCATGTTGCATCCAAGATTGCAAAATGCTTTTAGCATCCTTTGAACCAGAAGTACATAGTTCTCTGCCTTCTTGTTACTAAGGATGTTTTAAATAACTGCTAAAAAAGACATACATGCTGCTCTCTCCTTTTTATTTATCTTTCTGACAAATTCCTTGTCACATATAAGGGATAAAATGTGAGAACCATCAAACATACCTGCTTTTATTTTTAAATGACAGACTAGGAAAAGCAGAAAGAATGTGTTCAAAATCATTTTTTCAGCGTAAAACAAAAATCTGTAACAATACTGAAAATAATACTATATGAAAACTACAAAGTTCAGCGTAAAATTAAAATCTGCAACTGTAAATAAAACTTATATTGCATGAATTATAGAGCATGTACAGGAAGACTGACTTCATATTTGGAATTGACGATGACAAAATACATAGAACCAAATGAAAAATCTCATGGAACGGAAAGTTTCTTTGTTCCTCTGTGTAAATGATTGAGTTGATTTCCAGTTTTTGGCTTGATCAAATTACTTGATTGTAACTCTGTTATTAGATCTTCTCCTAAAATGAATTGTATTGATGTAAACCCTGTGACATACATTTAAACCCTTTATTGACCTATCAATCCCTTTGCACAATTGCATTGTATGATAGTCAATGATCCCCATCATGAGAGCACTACTTCTTCCTGAATGAAGTGATTTGACTGTAGTATTTACTTAATATAAAAAAAGCATTGCATTATTATCAAATCTTGTCATTTATTTGTGAAGACCTTTAGTGTAGTCTATCTATACTGAAGAATTGAGACCTTCACAACATTGTTGTTCTAAGCAGAAGAAGAATTAGTTGGATTAGCTAACTTGAACCTGTGAAGTAGCAAGAAAAGAGACCTCTTTATACACTTGTGTTTCTCATTACAGGGGAACTGTAGTAGCAAAGAAAAAATCTTTGCCCTTACAATGGACTTGAGCCAAGATAGATAGAATGGCGAGGACTGTCAATCCATCATCTTTTAGGTTATGCCTCCCACTCCTGAATGACCAGCATTAAAGGAAGTCAGCTTAAAATTCTCTCCTCAATTTGAGTGCTTTGAGGCTTATACTTTCACAGCGGAGCTGCTGAGAGAGATTGTGGACATGTTACTTTAGGGATTCTGGATTTTTGGCCATGAACAATTTGACCTAGCGCCTGCTTTATTCTACCGTTTTTAGAAACAGGACCAGCGGATTCAAAAATATAAAATCTTCTGGGCTATAAAACTCAGTCAAGTACTACAACAATTTAGTAGCCTATCTCAGATGGGACAATACCTGGCTAAATATCCTCAACCCACTGTGCAAAATTATCAACTGACAAAATTTTGCCATTAAGCCCTAATTGTGATAGTGTTTAACATAAACCAACAAAATGTGGAAGTGTTACAGGACCTGAATAAGCATCTTGAGGACAGATTCCAAGAGGTGCACCATGCTGTTAATGACAACCATAGCCTTAGTGTCCACTTCTCACAGTAGTTGGATGAGCTTATTAACCAATGAAAATGGGACATGCTGGCTATTGGATATCAGGCCATAAACAACTGTGGAGTCCCAATTAATGGGTCCAAGGGATGATTTGCCTCATGGAGGAGGCCAAAGTTAGCTGCGTTACTATGGAAGATGTTGAGATTCTGATATGACTAGAAAATAAGCCCCAAATACCTGTGGCAGATCAGCTAAAATCCATCAACAAAAATAAAAAATGAAAGAATATTTGAGCGCCTTAAAATAAGGCGTAGCTGAGCCAGGAAGGATAGTTACTGAATTGCCTCCAAATAAGGTGATAAGGTGATGTTGACTTATGATGAATATTTACTAGATCGCCTTGGACTAAGGCGGTAGCAGATTGAAGAATAATAGACTCTGCCGGAGCCTCTCAGATATGAGGATGAACCAATGAGAATATGGCGGTAAAGAAAAGTCTAAGTAAAAGATTGGTTTCAACTGAAATCATTGATATATAAGTGAGAAGAGAAGATTTAAGAGGAGGATTGTTGTAAGAAGAAGAGAGCGGACAGAAAGGATTTGTTACTATTATTAAATTAATTAGGTAATGTGGTTGAATCTATTTGCTTCATATTTATTAAAATCCTTAAGTTTTTCTTGCGAACTGGAAATCTCCATATCATCTGTCCATTGCTCAGTGGGATTGACCATGAGCAAACCTTATGGTGTAACTCAACTATATCGCCAAAATCATAACAGTGGTGCTCACTACAGGGGGCCCATTGATCAGCCACAAAAAATAAAAATAAAAGCTTTCCAGTCGTTGGCCATGTCACATCAGGCCTGCATTGATGGGGAATCCTCATGGCACAATGCGCCAGCCAAATATTTAAGTTTAAATTTATTGTGAGGAAGGCCGACCATGGGACGGACACTTCCAAATTTGACCTGAAAGAAACAAAACTTAGTAACAGGGAAGGCACCCCAGAGAAGCAGTGCTATCTCTTGTTGCCAGCGGGAACGCCACTTATGGGGAGGGGGAGAGAACGTGTGAATGGGCCGTAGCCACAATTGAACACATGTGGAGGAAAGGGTCTGATTTGATGAACCAAACTGGGAACCAGGAGAAGACCAGCTGTTGGCGACGCGGTGGAAGGTATCCAAATATCCATGCCTGAAAGTGGTCCACCAAATGAGACCGGAATCTGTGGACAGCTTCTGGGAGGGTGGGGGTGGAGCCTGCGATGGCATCCAAGACAATCGTGTGGATAGTCCACATGGCGATTGCAACCACCAGAGCACGGAGGGAGGGTGGAAGGGGGGAAGCCATTGATAAAGCAAACATATCTCTTGACAGACTGAAGGGATGTGTTTGATCCTGGCCAAGCAGACGTTGAACTTCGCGCCATATCACTCTAGAGGTAGGACGCTTCTCCATGCGGTAGAACAGCGTTCCATACTGGCCACACACGACGCAGGATGAGTGTAAAGCGTTAGAGCGCTCAGCCATATGGTACACCCGCCTCAGGCAGCGCCACACAGGGAACGGATTTGAGGCTGCAACAGAGGATGGTGTGCATATTTCCAAATAGTCTTCTGAGTCTCAATGGAGTAAGGGATGTCCAACATGTCCAGGTAGTCCACCCTGGATAGGACATGGGGTCGTGTGGGGATCACGTCATCTTGGATGGGTAGCCCCTGTACCTCTTGTGTGAACTGAGGAGGGGGGCGGCCTCTCTGGGCTGTGTGTCCACTAATATGAATTCTCCACTCAGCGCTCCGCATGGAGAGGAGGATTCGTTTGTAGTGGGTTTTAGTTCGTGAGGACTTGTGGCCAATGGGTGTGAAGCCAGGTATTTCATCAAGGAGTGAGGGTTTGATGGATTGTTAAGGCCCAAGGCGTGGGAGAAGTTGGAGCAGGCTGCGCGGGACCAGTGTTGGGAGGGAAGCGTAGGGGCGGTGATGGCTGCAATCCAGGTGCCCAGGATCTTGGCAGCATGGGCTTTGAAGTCAAGCAGGCCCATGCCACCATGATGATGAGGGCCAAACATGACCTCTAGCCATACTGGTGGTGGGCGGCCTGACCAAAGCCATCCTTGCAGAAGGGCATACAAGGATTTGAAAAAGCTTGTGGAGAAGGGGATGGCGTGGGCTCCAAACCAGACTTTGGAGAGGAGCATAGAGTTGGCTAAAACAACCCTTCCAGTAAGGGAAGTAGGATGGGCTCTGAGGGTGGCGATGCGCTTCATCACGTTGTCTAGAATATGACTTTCTATTACTGCTGATGTGTACCTGGATGAGAGCTTCAAGTGCACGTGCATCTTTATTATTAGACACCCCAACCACACAGTCATTTGCAAACGCCATCATCTTGACTGGGGCTTGGCCTGGTAAATGGACCCCAGTGAGTTGGGCATTCACGTTTCAAAGTAGTGGGTCAAGGCTGAAGTTGTATAAGAGTGGGCTAAGGGGGTCCCCTTGTCGTAAGCCCCTTTGAGGGCGGACTACTTACGTTAGGAAGCCAGGGCCACACATTGCCATTGTTGCAGATTCCGTGAGCAGCATTACCCAGTTGATGAAGCGAGGGGGTAAGCGGAATTGATGGAGGCAGGCCCTGAGGTATTTCTCAGTTTACTCTATCATAGGCCTTCTGTTGGTCCAAGAATACAAGTGCCCCAGAGGTTGTGGACTGGCACGCGTTAGTTACAGAGTGCACGTTGTCCCAAATCAACCTTCTGGGTATGAAACTGAATTGTTCTGGGGAGATGGTGGCAGATGCTACAATCCCTAAATGGTTAGACATGATTTTAGTTAAAATATTTGTTTTGTGTTAGTTAAAGAAATGGGGTGCCAGTTGGCTAAGTCTAGCTTGTCCCCTTTCTTGAAGAGTGTGACGGTGAAGGCCTCTTGTCCTCCTGGTAGGAGGCGCGTTTCCAGAAGGCTCTGGTTAAGTGAGGCAAGAAGCAGTGGGGATATATATTTGTTTACTTTTTATAGAATTAATATGGAATGCCATCTGGGCATGGGAATTTCTGATTTGGTGCACCACGGATGGCTGTCCATAGTTCATTCAGAGTAATCAAATTCATTATTTCCAGGTATTGGGAAATGGTGCGGATGTGGGTTTGGTTAAAAATTCCACCACTTTGGCTGGCTGAATTGGATCAGATTGGTATAACTCGGAGTAATACTTTTGTATTTTGATTGCCACTTCAGCTAGTGTATCCGTGACGGAATCATCCAATCTTTGCACCTGTGTGCAGGCCACGCTCTGGCGTGGTGCAATTTTTTTAAAAAAAAATATGCGGTGCACTTGTCTCCCTCTGTAATGCGTTTGGCCCTGTACTGAACACAAACCCGATGTTTGTGTTGCCTTTCAAATGTGTTGAGGTGGGTGGCTGCTTCCACCCACTTCTGGCCCCATGCAGGGCTGTAGCCTGTAGCTGGGATGTTGGACTCCAGGTGTGCCAACTCTGCCAGAGCGCGCAAAATGATGGCCGATGTGGCTCATGAGCATCAGGAGGAGAGGTGGCAAGAGTGGTGGATGGTATCCTCTTTGAAGGCTGACCATGTGGAGATGGGGTCCGTGCAAAACGGTGTAACAAACTCTTTTTCCAAAGTTGCTAATTCCACAAAAGTGGAAAATCCTGGTGACGCAAGTTTGGGAGGGTGGTGTTTGCACCAATGTGGGGCCTTAGCCACTGTGACAGGTAGGTGGTATGTTATCAAGACTAGCTGGTGGTCAGAGAATTCAATTTTTGTTGTTTGGAAGTGGGAAATGTGAGGTTGAAATTTCGCTGGCATAGGGATTAGGTCAATGCGGGTCATGGACCTTAATTGGTCATTGTGGACGTGGGGGCACATCATGTTTTTGAGCAGCGGGGCTTGCCGCGGCAGCACATCCATTAACCCAAGGGTGGCCTTTAGAATGCAAAGTTCTACATGACCCTGGGGGCGTGGGAGGAGGAAGGCCAACGGTCCATGGGTGTGTTTAGCCAACAGTTCATGTTGCCGACTATGAAAGGGTCTGGGGGTAGCAGGAGGGATTTGACCAATGAGAAAAATTCCCAATGCTCTCATGCACAGATTGGGGCATAGATGTTGATGATAGCATGCACCACATCAGCCCATGAGAAAGTGACAATGAGGACTCGGCCATTGAGGAAGGATTCTGACAATAAAAATTTGAAAAAATTGTTTTTCTGAACTAGCACCCCACAGTGTTCTGACCAAAAGAATAGGGATGGGAGGAGCATGGTTTTCCAAGTGTCCTCGGAACCTTGTGGACAGTGGGACCCCTGGATGGCCAGGATATCCATAGGTAAATTTTTTGTAAAAAACTCAGTTTCCTAGCCTGGGATGGCGAGGCCTTGAGTCCAGCGATATTTAATGTCCCTAAAGTGAAGGTTTCCCCCATCACACCTTAGGTGCGAGGGGGTGGGCACCCAGGCCCACTAGCCTCCTCTAGATCCTCACGGGCCTTCATGGCAGTGCAGGTGTTTGCAGCAACGCTATTGTTAGTTTTGTTAATTTTAGCAGAAAGGTTCGCGTTGGCTTTTGCCTTCACTTTTTATTTCCCCAACATCAAACAAATTTTTAGTGGTGCGGATGAGTTTGGTGCACCATTGATCAGGTTGAAATCTTTTTTTCAGGTAGGTTGGACCCCAAGTCAGTTTCAACCAGAGCTTGGTTGCAAAGATCAGGTGATATCGAGTCACCCATCAGATCCTCAGATTGGGTGGCCCAATCAGCATGTGCTTCCCAATCTGATTGGTTGAGGGATTCCCAAGTTGCTTCTGCCATGAAGGTTTCAATGTCCTCCTGGCGTTGGGAGTGTGGGATAGCGGTGGTGACATTGGCTGCTTCCTTGGCCGCGGCCCTGCGGGCCTGCTTAGCCTTCTTCTGCTCTTGTGGGGAAATAGGTTTTACCAGTAGGTAGCAGCCTTGTTCTCCCCACGGGAAAGCCTCTTTGGTGCTTGCAGTTGGTTTGTAGTGCGCCTCTCCGCTGGCCATGGCCTCTGAGGAGTGCTCTTGGAATGTGATGCCCTCCTTGGTGGGGCATGCATGTGCCTTATGGCTGAATGCATCATAGTGGGTGCAGATGGGGGGCGCGCTGTCCACAGTTACCTGGAAAGGGTGGGTGGTATGCCCTTCAATATTGATATATGTGGAGTGCAGGATCTGGGTTAGGTCCTTTGCGATCTCCTTGGTTGGTGTCAGAACTTTGATGGCTTTGCCGGTGCACAGGTGTGGCATCAGCGTAAAGCATTGCATCTTGAAAGATTGTATTTCACCATATACAGTGAGACCATCTTTCAGGTGCTGCTCCAAAATGGCACGTTTTACCGTAGTAGGCAAAAAGTCAAACGTGAGGAAAATTTGGTTTGATTTTGTCCATCTGGTGCGCTTGGTTTTGATGACCCACTGCCCTTTGGGGAGGTCAATCACAACACGCACTGCAGCAGCTTCGTCTGCTGCCTCCTTGTTTTTGAAACCAAGGTCCAGCCAACCGTGTGACATGGAGTGAAGTGCGACGTACACCATGGTTGGGAAAAAGTGTGCACATCCCCACAAAATTTTTCCCATAAAGCTTTTTGTTGGATGTCCAGAAACACACAGACTCCATATTCCACCGATGAGAGTGGTTGGGAGTGCAGCGTATTGATGTTCTGGTTGCATCGCGCTTGCCAAGTGAGGATTTCTGGGGAAATAGTGAATGCCAGTTTTTTATTATTTTTTTTATTCCGCCGGTTTCTCTGGGGCGTTTTTGAACGTTTGAGGCCGCGGGTCTACCACCTGCTCCTCTTATCTTACTTGCCCAACTGCTCCCTAACATGGGCGCAGACTAATCTACTCTGTGAGATTATCAAACTAGAATCAGACTTGAATTGATTAAGTTGCAAAATTGATTGCAACGAGAGAGAAAAGTCGCTCCAGCCAAATATGTGGAGCTTAAACTTGTTTTAGATGCAGTACTCAAGAAGCAGGATAAGCTCCTTCAGGAGTGTAATGATTAATGAACCAGCTCAACAACACTTTCATCTAAATGTGGATCCTTGGACAATAAAACAGGCAACTTTCTAATCGCCTGGATGACACTACTGAATAACTACATTGTGCAGAGCAAAAGTTGAACAGCACCTCCCACCCTCAGCGCCCTCATTAGGGAGTGGACGAATAATAAAGGCCCTCTCAGAAAGAATTGTATTATGATGAATATGATGCTGGCTACCCAGTTGTGGAGCCTTTAGCCAAACATGCATGCAGCATGAGCTACTCCGCCCATGATGGCAGCCCTAAAGATGATTATGTCTTGGTGAACCAATTCTCCCAAGTGGGGCCGTACTGCCCACTGAAGGGATCCACGCTACCCCTGAAGCAGTGGATAAGCCATGCGACACTGGCCCTACCAAACCAGCGCCTCAACGAGATACCGCCTATGGCTCTTGACCAATTCCTCAGTACGCCCCAAAGACTTGCAGTTACAAGCAGGAGGAGGAGGTTTGTATCAATAAGCTGCCTCTGTTTGACTGCAATGGGAACATACACGGGCTCTTTAAAAAATTTGAGTTTGTGGCAGAAGGAGCCTCGGATTGGCACGAGGCTAAACTGCTGATATCTGCCTTGAATGTTGGAAGTGACAACCAAGTCAAGTGCTATCTTCCAAGCAGTTCTGAAACATATCAAGGAGTGAAGGAGACTATGCTGCAGTTGTTTGGGGGTACTACAAAGATGTTGCAGCGGAAGGCTGAGTTCAAGGCTATTGGGTTCCAGCATAAAGAGACCCTTGCTGCGTTTGCTGAACAATTCATGGTGGAAGCCCACATGTTAATTGGGTCAAGGACTTTATCTAAAATCAATGTGGGCATTGCGATGACCTCTGCGGTGAAGCCATACCACAAACTTTAAAACGTCATGGATCCAGTTTTGGAGGATGACGTACCCCTGCTTAAGATTGTTCAATTTTTGCGCCGTCTACCGCTACCTTTACTCCTCCTAATACAGATTGGAAACCTATCACATATGTTGCCAGACCTTCTTATTTGGGGGAATAACCCTGCCCTGTTCAGATTCCGCGGCTAATAACCCCCAGCCTTATTATAACTACGCACATCGCCCTCATCCAAGTTACCCCCAGCAGTTTCACTTCTTATACAGATCTACTTATGACAATTTCCAGCAGCCCAAATTTTGACCTGGGCCTGTTTACGCCAACCGTCAGCAGTCAAACTATTCACCTGGGCCTGATTATGCCAATCTCCAATAGTCACACTATTGGCCTGGGCCATCTTATGATAACCAAGGACGTGGGCCCTATGGGGTAAATTATTTTGATTGCGGTCACCCTGGGCACCTTGCCTGGAGTTGCCCCAACCGTTGGCTTCATTACGTACAGAAGGATCAGTACTACCAGGTAAAAGATGGAGCGGAGTATAAATGGGAACCTCTAACTCCGCTATCCCAACCCCAAACATCCCACCTGAACCTATCAAGGTATATTCAACAGAAGTCCCTCAGTACATGATGAGTTCCTATATCAGAAGCCGGTTAGAGGGGTAAATGTACTGACACAAACGCAAGCCAAGGCCGTGGTGGAAGAAGGTCCTCAGGAGCAACTAAAGCCTTACGCCTGTCAAATTTTCAAACAAATTCATCCAGATGAGCTGGGGCTGTCCTCAGATGCCTTCCCTGAAAGGAGTGAAAGCCGCCCTCCCAGTGGAGGATACTGTTAAAGAATACCCTGAAGTTGGTGAAGGGATTATGAGCTTCCTTGGTAAAAAAAGATTCTATAAATGTCCATGTAGAAAACAGTCAAAATTCTTCTTATTCTGAGTGTACATACTGTAACATTTTTGTAGCAAAATTTAAGTCCGCGCAATAATAGATATGGGCGACCTGGTCAACATAGTTTCCACTAAGTTGGTGGCAAAGTTGACGTCAAAACCTGATGTAGAACATCGAATGGTGTATGAGCCCACTGGAGCGGAAAACATGGTCTCTGAGGGAGCGTACAGTGCACTACCTTTGCAGTTTAGGTCAATTGTTGTTGTAGCTCTGGCGATAGTGTTACCAAACAGTGACTACTAACTGTTAATTGGACCTGCTTTCATAAAACACTTTGGGGCTGTCATTGATATGATGAAGGAGACCTTTGAAATTTTGGGGTAGCGGATCCCAACTTATCTTATCTTCAGGGGAGTGCCAAATGATCTGGTGCTATCAGACATATCTACCTTGCTTTAGTGATGGGGTGTCCAGTTTGCTACTATCAACTAAAAAAGAAGACCCAGGACCTCCCCTCAGTAGATATATGAATATCAAGGGCTGCCTCTCAGAGATGCTGAACCTATATCCATACTCTCTGGACACCAAGTAATAGCAAACACTGATTTAGAGGTGGAAGTGCCTGCTGGTTTTTATGGGGAGGTAATTGGGCCTTATCAGCAATTGTGGTTTGAGCCCCGTGTGGCTCCAGGCATTATACTACTGGGAAACGAGATCAAGGTTTTATTAGCGAATCTACAAAATGACCATTTTAAGTCCACCAATATCAAATAGTGGCATCTTTACACTTGGCCCCTGTTGAGGAGGTCCTTTGAGTTCACAAGTTTGGGTCACTGGATAAATTTGGTCTACCCGTCAAACTGCAGCCTGGCGTAATGGCGGTGGTACCATGTAAAAATTTAATGGGATTACTGGAAGAACAGAAGGATCAGGCGATAGCTTTATTTCAAAAATATAAGGAGATTTTTGCTGTTGACAACCACGATTTAGAGTGCACTTGGGGGTGTCCATCAATTGGACACTAGAGAACATTCCCACATCAGGTCTCAGCCAATCCGCCAATTGAGGGCAGCTGGAGAAGTAGTTACCAAGGAAATTGAAAAGCTGCTGGAGCAAGGGATGCTCAAACTATCAAAGAGTCCGTGGGCTTTGCCCATTCTAATTGTAAAAAAGAAGGACAGTACCAACCAGGAAGTGATAGACTACTGGAAGCTCAACAGTATCACCAGAAAAAGACTCATATCCCTTGCCATTAGATTGATGATGCTTTAGATTCGTTAGGAGGAGCTCGTTACTTCTTGGTGATGGATTTGATATTGAGTTACTGGCAAATTGAGTTGACCACAGCGGAAAAGGAGAAATGCGCTGTAATCACATCCAAAGGGGCTTTTTCAACAAACACGTATGCCTCAAAGGCTGTGTAACGCCCCAGCCACGTTCCAACAGGCTATGGACATTATCCTTGGCAAAATGAAGCTGCAATGCATTCTTGTGTACCTCATCAATATCAATGTCTTCTCCTGAACGATTTCTGAGCACCTTACCCATTTGGAGGAGGTATTCCGCTGGCTTTCTGAGGCCAACATCAAGATCAAACACCATAAATGTCACTTCTTCAAGGACCAACTGGAGTATCTTATTTTTGTGGTAGAAGCAAAGGAGCTTAAACCACAGCTGGCTAAGGTGAACGCTATCTGTAAAATGACTCCGCCAAGCAGCAATCATGATGTACAGTTACTTTTGGGGGTGGTTGGTTATTACTAACGCTTTATCCCCAACTTCAGCTGTATTGGAGGTCCTCTGTTGAGTTACTAAAAAAGGATGCCGTGTTTAAATGGACAGAACGTTGAAAAAGCTCCTTTGATACACTTTGGACAGCATTAATCAGCGCGTTGGTGCTATGCTATCCAAATTTTATAAAGAGTTTAATGTTCAAATGGATGCATCTCTTTCCACTGTTGGGGTGGTTCTATCCCAAAAGGACGATGAGGGGTAAAGCACCCAGTTGCACACTTCAGTCAGAGCCTGACCCTCCATGAATGCAATTTAACGTGACTAAGCAGGAATGCTTAGAGGTAATCCACACATATAAGCAACTCAGGGTGTACTTACATGGAATAAAGTTTAAAGTAGTAACTGATCATGATTTATTACGCTGGTTGCAGAATCTCAGAGAGCCTGAAGAGCGGTTGGCCCAATGGGCTCTCAAACTGCAGGCTTACAATTTTGAGATACTTCACTAACCTGGAGCCAAACACCAAAATGCAGATTTCTTATTGAGATTACCATTGATTGCCATTATGGCGGAACTCAGTGAGTAATGTATGAAAAAATTCTCAGTGGCAGATACAATGACAAATCGTCTCAAGTTACAAAGGCGGTAAATGAGATGTGAGTTAATATTATTACAGCGGAACGGTGAGTTGTACAAAATAAGCTGGAGATTATACAGTGAACTTTCCGTGACCCTCAGCACGGCCATGCATTATTATGAGCTCGCATAAGACAGTAGGACATGGTGGATTGTGCATGACTCTGTAATTGTTGCGCTCTTGGTATTATTGGGAGACCATGAACTTTGACGTGCTGAGACAATTTACTGTTGTTACCAGTGTCAAGCAGAAAAGCCATTCCACCAGAAGACCTTGTACCAGCTAGTGAAACCGCATTTTACTTGGCATACAGTTTCTATTGACGTCGTGGCCCCTGTCAATGAGAGCAAACTGTTCTAAATACATTCTTGTGGCAATTGACCACTTGACCATATGTGTTGAAGCACTGGCGTTACAGGATTTGGGGGCAATCACTTTGGCCAAGTTCATAATGGAATGTATAATCCAGCAACATGGCTGTCTTCAGTTCATCCTTACTGATAATGGAACTAACTTCACCTCTAACATCCTTCCAAAGCTAAACGAGCTGATGGCCATCCGTTGGGTTCTGATGACCCCATATCACCCTGAGTCCAATGGTATGGTTGAGCGAGGTAATTGGACCTTGGTGAACATAATTCAGAAATTCGTAACAGATCAACCTTCAGATTGAAGTTCTCTCCTTTCCACCAAAGTCCTTACCTACAACATTAGTTTCACTCTGCAACGGAGAAGAGTCCACTCCAGTTACTATATGGATGGCAAACAGCCTTTTCTGCACTGCTCTATGCCTGGATAGAAAATACTGGCGGAATGGATCTGCAACGTTACTTGACTTACTGGAGAATACTTTAATCAAGCTGAAAACTGAAGTATACTCCTTCATCTTGGCCAAAAGATAAAAATCAGGCTGCTGATCAGGTACAGTGTAGTGGGCTAGCCCAGTTCAAAGAAAGAGATGGTTCTATTTCATGAACAGCACAGGTTCAGTTAGAGCATAAGTTGGCCAACATCTGGGCTGTTCCGTTTGAGATAAGTGAGAAAACAGGTATTGACGCTTAACTATCAAGGACCTCAAAAGCAGTCAAATCATTAACCAAGTGCACGTGAAGTTCATATAGGCGTATAAGCAATAGGAGACTTATCATACAGTTAAGGGGAGTTATGTTAAGATTTTGATATGACTGGATGATAAGCCCCAAAAAGCTGCTGCAGATTGGCTAAAATCCGCCAACAATGATATAATAAATAATTAATATTTGAGCGCCTTGTATTAAGTCAATACTGACCCAGGAAGGATAGTTATAGGATCACTTCCAAATAAGATGATAATGTGATGTCGACTTATGACAAATATTTACTAGATCGCCTTGAACTAAGGCAATAGAGAATTTAATAATGATAGACTCTGCTGGTGTCTCTCAGATACAAGGATGAACTAATGGGAATATGGCGGTAAATAATACCCTAAGTAAAAGGATTGGTATTGACTGAATTTTTTGATATATAAGCGAAATGAGAAGATTGGAGGAGGAGAATTGTTTCTAGAAAGAAGAGAGTGGAACAGAAAGGATCTGCTATTAATATTAAATTATTTAAAGTGGTGTGGGTAAAGCTTTTTACTTCATATTTATTAAATTCTTTAAGTTTGTCTTGAGGTCCATCAATCTACATATTGTCCATCCGTTGCTCAGTGGGATTGACCTGTGCAAACCTTACGGCGTATCTCAACAATATCACCAAAATTATAACGATCAAGAAGAAGGACCACCACCACTTCAAACACGAGACATTGCATGCCACAATAAAAGGCTAGGAATAATTAGCATGCTTGAGGACTGGCAGCACTACAAAATCTTCTGTGATCACCTAAAATGTACTTTAGCAATTCTCTCTCATTATCTTGGAACACTCTTCCCCATCAGGGTTAAAAGGCGTCTCTAACTGAGAGAGTTCTAGCAACAATTTTTTCAATAAAACGTTGTTCCCAAAAAATTATGTGGCTGCTTTTGCGCGGTGGGTGTGGGCAAAAATCGCCTCAAGTTTGCTAGGTGGGATAGTGTACCCATCCTTCAAGACAAGATTACTCAAAGGGGTAACTTCTTCCCTGAATAACTCGCACTTTGATGGCTTTACATAAATAACAGCCTTCTTCTGCGCTGCCAGTACCGCCCTAAGCCTCTTGCATGTTGTTTGGGGGTGAGGGAGTGCACCAGGTTGTCGTCAACGTATAACACTGTGCATGTGAAATGCAGAGCACCCAGTACATCATCAATCATATACTGGAAGGTAGTGGGCACATTCTTGAAGCCAAAGGGCATCATGCGGAATAGGAAAATATCCCACTTGGTATGAATGACCATCAGCCACTATTAGCCTTCTGCTATACATATAATTGAAGGCGCTCACCATGTTGACTTGGGAAACCCCTGAGATTTAGCAAGCTTCTGGCTGATGTTTTTCTCAAGAGGGAGTGGGCAGGGATTGTGCATGGTGGTATTATTAACATATATGTAGTCTACACATGGGTGCACTGTACCATCAGCTTTTTTAGAAAAAGTGATGAAAGATGTGATGGGAAAAAATTTCTATAAAATCCATCTTTTCTGGAGCATATCATTTAACCACACCTCTATGGCCTTATTCTCCTGCTCTGTATAGGGGTACATCGGGCAGCTGATATTGGCTACATCTACTGTCAAGCGGAAGGCCAAACTATACTCAGAATGAGAGGGAAGGCGATTGGTCCTCTCCATATCAAAATAACCTTATACTTTAACAAACTGGAAGGGAATATGTAGGCAACTCATGGGGGAGGTATATTGAACAATCAACTCCACCATTCTGGAAGGGGAAAGGTATCACTAAGTGGTTATTTACCACATGCGCGAGGATTCACAAAAAAACAAAAGGTTGGCTCCAGGTTAGTAATAACATGTTGACGCCGCCTCAACCAGCCTTAAGGATAAGGGGAATTAACAAATCCAGCACCGTGACAAACTGGTCACAGAAGCCAAATGCATGGGTGAGAACGATAGGGCTATCATATTGTATAACAAGTCATTGAGGATGATGATGCACTCAATATCAAGGACATTACGTCAAGATATAGGTCCAAATCCTGAGAGACCTGCAAGCTCATAAAATTCCTGATTAATTTTGTATCCAAGTGAGCTTTGATGGATACCACATAGGATCCTAACTGAATTTCAACAGGTAGCAAAAAGTAGACATGATATTGATTAACGGCATCTTTTTCAAGCCATAATGGTTGAGGAAGGGGTAATCACCAGACCATCAGCTAGACCCTCCTCAATTAGAAAACTGTGGTTCTGACCACTTTAACAACCTCAACTATCACTTGTTGTCTGGCACACTTCAAAGGCACCAATGGATTCACCAATATCTGCTCCCCAGGAGCATACAAATCAACCGCAGGAATACTATCACCAGAACTCAAAACAGTGGGTCAAAGGGGAAGAGAAGCGGAAGCAGGGACAAACAACAAAGTTAAACTTGTGACCTATCCAAATAGACAGGACGTGGGAGAAAGATAGAACGAACTTCCCTACACTTTATATGGGAGGAAACCCCACCTTTTTTTAGGTAAGATATATTTTCTGACTATGGCATAAAAACTATGTTCTAAAGAATAAGCAAACCTTCCAACAACCACCATCTCAACAAATGAGTGGACCTTTCTACTATAACACAAAATAACGCAGCACCCTCTTACAGAGAAGAGTGGAGAAGGACAAAAATTGGGTCACTCCATTAATTGTGGAGCGTGCTGATAATAATAAAGACTGTGCTGGCACCCAGGAAGAGTTACCAACCAAACGGCCAGAATACCTCTGGTACAGCCATCCATATTGTGGGATGCAAAGAGAATAGGACAACTACAAGCATTATCCAGGAATTCCTTCAATTGGAAACCTTAGACACTAACTACCCCGGTGAACTTCTTAAACAAAAATAAAATTGGTTTTTAAGGAATCCTTATATAAAAGCTATTGAGTGGAAAGGAAAAAAATGGAGCAACAGCAGAATCTATTGGGGACCGCTGCCTTATAAGCTCACTGAAGGGGGAACTGGGACTAGGTGCATTGCTGTCATGAATATCTTTGTAATTTGGGTACAGTGGATTGAAACCCTAAACTGTAACAGAATCAGTTCAAATATGATTTGCCCAGATGAAAAGATATTGCATTCATTTTGCAAGAAATATCATAATGCTGTGATTGTGCTTGGTCATTGATGATGACTCCTATAGTGGACAGCAGGTTGCGCCAATAGCCAGACAAAATATTGGCGTTCTCATTGAGTAGTGAAGGTGTTTATCACTCCTATACCTGTAAGAGATGGTATCATTTTACTAGCAATGTAGGAGAATGGCGGATGGGATTTTCTGAGCTGAGAGTGACTCAATTTATTTAATTTTGCTGGTCACTGACTTAAATTTACTAGCAGAACTCAAACCAGCAGATGAAACCTCTTATTGTGGAAGATCGCTGAAAACCCTCTGCTGACGATGGCTTCTATCCACCTCCACCTTCTGACACATACCCTGAATTTTCTGTATCAACACCTGGGTGGTTAGCAGAGGGGGAGGGACAAGATTTTTAGATGATGCGCCGTCGCCCACCTCTAATCTACCACATGGGCCAAATTGCCCAAGGTGACAAGAGGGACGGCTTATGGCTTATGCCCCTTCTTGGTTCAAATTTGGGAATTCTTTCTAATTAAGCTGCAAGGGTTGCTCCCAAGGCTTATACAGATGCTGCAAATGCTTTGTTGAATGTTCTCTATAAAATGTTTATGTCATAAGTAAACTAAGATGCATGAAATCTTCAGATCCCCCAATATTTTTTCCATGTGCTGTGGAACGCGTTGGGTGCATTAAATAACCCTTTGTGGTATTTGTTTGGGTTGGTACAGCCTTTAGGTATTATAATAACGCATTTTTTTGTTCTTCCTGTGGTAACTCCATATACCAGTAGCCATAAATCTGGTCCATTATGGAGAAGTGGTTTTCTACCATCAAGTTATTCGATCACATTAATTTGCAGCAGGAGGTAAGAGTCATTTTTTGTTACATTGTTGTGTCTCTGGTAATCAATTACTACTCAATGGGATCCTTCCTTCATTTTTACTATTAGGACCAGGGATGCCCAATCGCTCTTTGATGGTACCAGCATCCCCTTCTTAAATAGCTGGTATATTCTTCGTTGACAACTTCATCCTACGCCTTGGACCAGCGGATAGGGAAGAGGCGGATCAATGAATAGTTTCAAGTGTCAATGTAGTGCAACACTTCCTTGGCACACCCAAAATTGAGGTTAATCATTGCAAGTATTTGTTTTTATTTTTGGATAAGAATATCGCCTAATCCTTTTCACCGCCATCAGGGTGACCAGAATTTACTGGTATGACCAAGAAGATGCCCTATTAACTTTTTATCTCCAACCCAAAATTATCCAGCATCCCAAACTCATTTACATATAACACTTCTTTCATTTGTTAACGTGTAGGAAGTTGACAATTTCTGGTCATTTCACCTGGATCAGATAAGAATAGAGGTTAGCAAGTAATATGCCAATCTCTCCATGACTGGGAAGAATAAGCCAATTCACTACAATTGATTCTTGGTGTAAGCAGTTGAAGTGCACAAACACTTTGATATATAATCATGGAGTTATTTTTAAATCGTTATCCGTGTTTTATATGACCTGGTGGCAGGGAGGAATGGTCAGTTAGCGGCCAACTCTCAGTGGAATGTCATTAATTAAAAATTTGATGCGGTAAATATCGAGTTTAGCTGCCCCTTTTCTTTAGCTAATTGGTATAATTCCATCCTTAGAGGCCAGGTTTATGAACAGCGGAGCTCATTTCTTAATCTGATGGTCTTTGCTCCTATATTGAATCAGAAGGTTCTGACCAAGGATCACCATATTGTTTTACTCAAAATTTGTTTTGTCTCTGTATGTCCTCCTGAAGGAGTTTCTGATGAGGATATCATAATGAATGTTTGGTTGTAAAATCGCGAGATCTGGCATAAATATAGAACTAAACCTTGGGTGCAGCACACTGTAGGCCCTAAGGAGGTAGTTGAGTTGGGCCCAAAGACCTGTATTCTCTGTGGTGATCAATTTCTAACAATAGTTCCAGCTTTTTGACTGACTTGATTAAAAAAATTATGATAGGGAACACTATTTACTATAGCCATCACCAAGACCTTTCCTGTTATAATATCAACATATGTACGCTCAGAATAGTAAGAATCAGTGGTGTTTATTAGGTGTACGCCAAGCTTGTCAGCCTGGCCAGATAGGACTGTTATTAATTGCATAGTAGAGGCTAGACTTCTTTAAGTTCTCTGATGAGGATATCCACATTAATTATACTAGATTTGGTATGTTGCCAGAATCAACCAGTAGATTGAACTTCTCCAGCTGTTGTGCTTAGGGCATTTATACTATTTCTGCTTCCTGGACTATATGGTCTTAGCGTAAGCGGGTGGATACTTCTAGTATGCCATCAGTGATGATAGTCATAGGAGCAAGGGCGTCAGGACGTTAGTGTATAAACTAGGGATATGTTGGGTTCCAGCGGAAGTAGAATGTCCTATTTATACTCAGCCCACTTTTTTCTCTGTTCTTTGGTATCTGACACTCCCAAATGATGAAATTTAGGCTTGGAGAACTTGGTGTTGCACTGGCTAGCATAGTGCCACTTTACGCCACATTGGTGATGCATGATGTGATGGATGTCAGGTCTTCCAGATCTGGTGTTAATTGGGTAGTTAACTTCAGTGTCCTACTGGATGGGCTTGCTTTGGGCCTCTCAATTTTTGTACTACCCCTTATTGGGTGCAATGAAGGTCGCAGTGCAGTGGTAGAAATAGTTCACTTTCTTCAATATGTTATATTAATCATTTAACTTATGCAGCAAAACCTGGTACAGTATTCTGTAAGGTTCACAAGAATTCTATTTGTGGATCTGTGCATCATATTTATCAAGGACTTTTGCGCCATATAGTACTTGAGCCTCAAGGTAGAAGCAATTTGGCAAACTCTAGGATTTGTCCATTCTTCTTATATAAAATTTTGAAGAAGGTGGTATTCCAAGTCATCAACTCCGCCCCAAAAATTCTTTTATGATAATGTCCTTCACATTCCAGTAATACAGCCTTGTCTCACTAATCTTGGGCATCGCCAGTTCTTGGCTCTCTGGGTCCAACGAGTTCATTAAAGTCACCATCTTAGCCTTGTCACTTTCACCGTCCATACTAATCTCAAACTGTGACAAGAAGATGTATATGTTTCCTTTCTTGTCAAACTTTGGCAAGTTGATGGGTTAAACCTATAACCGCTGACATTATTGTCTGCTCAACTGAGTCCCTGTGGTGTTAAAGGAAGGTCAGTGCTACCAATCCTTGAACCAAATTTTAAGTGAGTCTGAATAGATGGATTATCAGATGTCATAGGGCGAGCTGGTGTTTCTTCATGGCTGGTCAAGACAGTAGGGGTGGCATGGATAGGGGTTGTCAGAATAGCAGATTAATTCAATCTTTTGGGGGTGAGTATCAAAGTCAAAACTGCTGGAATATTTTGCCCTGAAGGTGCATCGTTGCTTTCAGATTCTGAGTCCATTGGACTAGACTTGTGTGTGTCAATGAAAAATTTCCTTATCCTTGAGGCAAGAGGGCTCAACCAGCATCTACAGAGTACACCCTGATTTTATCCCAGAACTAGTCTAATTTATCAGAAAGGTATTGGAACTCATTTTAAATGGATTGCTCATCCTCATACAGTTTTAATTCTGTGTTATTAGCTGAGCTTTTTGGGAAACATTTTATTCAGTGAGAAGTGCAATTATCAGTCCTTGTGTCCATGCTAGATCATTCAGTGAGCCAAAATATCTGAATAATTGGTTGAAAGATTGAATAGCTCTATTCAGAGACTCTGTGATGCCACTGAGCATTTTTCTGACTGGCCTTGGTGCTCCATTTGAGGTCTTATTTTTAGGGTTGTGGTGATTGAGCACTGTTCCTGAGAGGCTATTAAGCTGTCAGTAAAACTCTTTTATCATCTGCCTGATGGCGCAGACAATATGAGCATGGGACTTTTGATTTGGTGGCCTACGTAATGGTGCTCCATGTCATTTCTGCTTTTAGGTATTCCTTGACCTGGCCGTAGTGATAAACATCAGCTATTCATTGGGATGATGACACGTGCTGTCTAATAACTCACCAATGATGCGACACAAGTTGTTGTTCAGTTGATTGGCGAGTTTGTCTACTGGTTATTGTTTTTGCCTGACTGACGCTGGTTGTGTAAAATGCCCGTGTGAACCTCTCAAAACGTGCCATCAAATAATTCTGTCATTAGCTGTTTGTCCCAGCATTGAGCATCTGCAAACTTGGCTAGTCTGCTGATCTCAACTTGCCGCCAGGCGAGGGCCTGCATAGTCTGGCGGATCAATGGATGTATATTAGGCAATCATTAGGAAAATTAGCGCCTTAGTAGTATCTTCTTATTTATGTCTAGCATCGTCATTTCCTGAAATAAATAATGGTTCATGCATAGATAGTCCTAATTTTTATAGCTATTGAACATCCTTAGGTGGATTTTTGTTGATTTCTTTGGAATGGAGACGATATCCACAAAAGGAGCCATTCCATGACTTCCTTGACATGTTTGAGTAGTACATTGGCAATCTGGTCTATCAACTGGGAAGCTAACATCCCTAAAGTGATGAGCTCTATATAAGGAACGTCAGACTCCTCATTGTCCAAACTACTGAGGTGGATGTGGTCGTGGGGGCTCACATATGTCCATGGGTTGAAGGGGATACTTATCCCTGAAACCAATAAGCAAAGAGGTTGATATCTTGACTAATGGTAGTTGTTTCCTTGATTTCTTCTATGGTGTTGTTGAAAGTGCCCTGTTTTAAGCACTAGATTGTTGCAATTGGGACTGTAACTGGGAAATGCTGGCACATTTATATTTTAAACTTCCAAATAGGTTTATCTTTATAAAGACATTATACCTTAAAACAAACTTAAAGATTGATAGGTAATAAGACTTTATTAGATAAATTCTTCAAATATGCAGTAATCTCGATGGGTACTTCCAGCACTGAAGAGACATTAGAATGTGCATCACCGCATTTATCCCTTTTTCAATACAAGGTCCTTCAAATTTATAACATGGCCTCTAGGTAGTTAGCTTTCCCTAATGCTCCCAAATCTATTATTTCCTATTTATGGTTCACTAAAAGGCTGTGGATAATGCTTCTGAGACTTGACAGTTGTCTGCCAAAGTTAAAAACTTAATATTTTCTTGTTCAATATTAGGCACATCTTGTTAATTGTCTGTCCAGCGTCAGGCACATCCTTAGGGTAATGATTGGCAAGGATTTAGGACAGATTCACCTGAATAATTCTGGTATTCCTCTGATTGATGGAAACAGAACTGGTTTAGGGTGCTAGATTTAAGTTAATAAGAAGATAGGGATCAATCCACCATAAGTCAGGATTGCATGGCGAATTAATAATCACTTGGATTTGAGCCAGAAAATGCCTGTGAAATATCTGATGACAGGCCAATGGGAATTGATCTTCCAGGCGATACAAATATCGAAATGAGGGTAGCATTGAGACCTATAGGGCATTAGGGATTTTATGCCTAGGCCAATATCCTAAGGCTAATCAATACCAATATCAACATCACAATTAACCTCATATCTTCTCATAATCTCAGATCAAATAAAACAGTCATAGTTATGGCTGGTAACACATTAGCTGGTTCTGAAATTATCTGCAATTTAAACTGAAGGGCAAGGCGCTATAAGCACCGCAGGAATTTGCTGTTTGGTCCCGCCATCCCATATCCTTTTTAATGTTCCAATTCTGTTAGGAATTTCATATGTTTTACTATTTTGGTGAAACAATATTGATTGGAGCGCATCTATCAATAATGACCATCACTATATTTAGTTAACTTAAATTTCTGCATATGTACACTCAGATTATTGTGAAATCTGGTTAACTAATTTTTAGCTGCATCAGTTTCAAACCCAAAGTATGAATAATTTATGCAGGTATATTTGGAAATGAATCCTTAATGTCACTAATTTTAATTGGAATGTTTTTTATTATTCAAATTGATATTTCATCAATTCATCATCATTAACGGCGTATTGTGCTCTTTTTCCAATTGCAAGCATATGGTTGAGTAACATCTGATACAATTATGGGGTCAATCACCTTTACTTTAACCTCATTTATTGCATTGACATTTTATTCTATGATCCAGTGATGAATTTCAGTTATAAAAGACTACCTATCATATTCTCTCTTTCACTTTGATAACTTATTTAGTAAAAATTTGAAATTTCTAAAAATTTCTATGATCAGTCAGCTTTTTTGCCTACGGTACTCCAAGCCTATGTTAGTAAGGTCAACGCCTGCTACCCCAAGTGGAGAGGTGGTGCGCTGCCTCTTGGCATTTTTTGGCCGCTAATGAGATGCGCCTGGGCTGTCTCAGCTAGCCCTAAAACGCTTCCAGTCATTATGTCCTGCCCCAGGACCTAGCCCACTATTTCACACACTCTGTCAAGAGAATGTCTGTAACTCTCTCATTCCCGCCAAGGTGGTGTGGGATGCAAACACACACTTCTAGGGAACTAGACATTAGGAGAATGGGAAACAAGGCACCTCAAATGGTGCCTGTACAAAAGGGACCCAAGGCGAGGGTGTAGAGCGCGGTATACAGTACCAGGTAAGCGAGAAACAACACAACTTGAGTGGACCCCAGAGGGGAGTCCATAATCAAGTGTAAATCGGTGCCAGAAGGCTTGGATGCCTTGATCTGGAGGGGACCTGAGCGGCCCAAGGGAGCCCCTGAAACTTTCATAATTTGGGATAGTATGTAGTGGCCAACATAGTTGGAGACCTCCTCAAAGAGATCCGCACCCAAGTTCACCCAAGGAACCATAAGAAAACGTAAAAATGGGTATTTATTTGTGAAATTCGACCAACAAGGAATGTTGGTTGCAAAAACATATTTAATCTGAGTCAGGGTAATTATGGGTCTGCGGATGCAGGCACAAGCCTTGATGCTCCAATAGGCAAATGCTCCCATCTGATTTAGTAAAATACACCAAAACTGTCTTCACTCAAGTGATCAATTGAAGCTGTATTCTACCCAAACTCATAATTTCATAACTCAAATGGGTTTCAAAGCCCTGTTCTCCAATTAACCAAATTGAACCATCTTTGTTTGCTATGTAGATCGTCCGTTTTAACGCCTGGGCTGACACAAGGGGCTGGGCATTTTGCACCTCACTAGTACTAACCTGGGCATATTTGGCTTGTACCCAGCGTTTGTCTAATGTGTGCTTAAGGTCAGGAAGAGCCTGAAGGTTCACCTTCTGGGCCTCCTGTCGTCCAGCCTTATCCTTGGGGTCAGTTCCCACTATCAAGTTGTTCACCATGACATTACCCTCTCCTCCTTCTTGTGCTCCACCCCCCTCCAGAGGCGTTCACTAAGGAGAAGTTCTTATGTGCGGGTGACAACTTCATAGCAGTGACAGCTGGCTTGGAATTTAATCCTGCAGCCTCAGGAAAATGATTATGGAATGATTAATCAGGTCTTGGGCATGTACACAGTCCTGTGCTGGCACCCAACTGCTCTTGGATGCGTCAAACCCCTCCAGGATACCAGGTACTTGAGTTGCCTTTTAACACGGCGGGAGGCTACTATTTCCTCCACTTCTCACTCTGGCGCCCCATCCACGAGATAAGCCTTGGGAGTCTCAGGTGGGGGCCCTCAAACAATGTCAATTTGCTCTCATGAAAGATGGAGAAAATCCAAAATGCAGAGGGAAGATCCACCTGGTATGAGGCTTGACCCACCTTTCTAAAAACGCGGTAAGGACCAATCCTCTTTGGACCCAGCTTTTTTCATGGCTGCTTAATAGGTATGTTACAAGCATCAAGCATCATGAGATCCCCTTCCTTGTATGCTGGACCCACTCAGCGCTTACCATCAGTGTTCTCCTTATAAATTAGCATAGCCGCCTCTAAACTTGTGGAAACCCCTGGTGGACCTTCTTGAAGGTCTTAGAAAAGTCCACCACCGCTTTGACCTTGGAACCACAGCTGGGTTCCATGTTAAAGGCAGGGTTAAAGCCATAATTGGCGAAAAAGGGGGAACAACTGATCAAAGAGGGAAAATTGTTGTTGTAGCTAAACTGGGCCATGGGAAGGTGAGAAACCCAATCTGAATGATCTGCGGCGGTGTAACAACGCAGAAACTGTTCCAAACACTGGTTCACTCATTCTGTCTGCCGATCTGATTGGGGGTTATAGGCAGTTGAACGGCAGGGGCGAATCTGAAAAGTCTTACAAAACTCTTCCCAAAAGATGGAGGCGAACTGGGGTCCCTGGTCAATAATGATTTATTGAGGAACCCCATGAAGTGCAAACACATGTGTGACGAAGAGCCTGTCCATCTCAGCAGCGGTTACTGTAGTTCTGCAAGGAATAAATTAGGCGAACTTCGTTAAGCAGTCCACCACTACCATGATGGCATCATAACCATCAAAATCGGGTAATTCCACAATGAAATCCACCAATAGGGAGGTCCAAGGCCCTTCCGTCTTTTGTACTGGTATCAACAAGCCCGCTAATGGTTGAATATTGGGCTTCATTTGATTGCAGATCAGGCACTCTTTACAATACCGTCCTATCCGAGCAGGAAAGCCCTTCCAATTGTAAGTGCGTCTTATTAACTCCAAGGTCTTTGCTTTCCCAGGATGACCAACAGTGATTCCATCATGATGGTACCAGATGATTTCCAGGTGCAGTGGTCCAGCAGGAACCTATAGGCGCCCTTGAAACCACACCATCTCATCCTTTACGTGATAACCCCTGGATAAATCCTCCTGACTCAGAGCGCTCTTAGTGAGAACCATAGTATATTTGGCTGATAGCGGCTGAGAAAGAATCACCTTTCTGAACTTACTATATTCTGCTGAAATTTCCAGAGATGCGAGCGCTGGCGTGTTTACCATGGAATCAGGAAGTTGAGGCAGAATCTTACCTGGTGGAATCATCAACTGGGTGTTATGAACTTCTACCTCCTTTGATCAGGAGCCAAAGCAGGGTTGCAGCTTAAAGCATCCGCCAAACCATTCTCCTTGCCCTTGGTGAACTCATAGGAAAATGCAAATTAGGCAAGGGTCTCATGCCAATGGGTCTGCCGTGGAGTTAGGACATGAGGAGCATGATATTACAGCAAGGCCGGTGGTCTGTACATACACGGAAAGGTTGGGAGGAACCATGTAAGTGGTGACACCAATAAGTCAGCGCCTCCAACACTGCTAATAACTACTTGTTGTAAACGGCGTAGATCAACTCAGACAGAGGCATTTTCCTAGAAAAATATGCCACTGGATGCTCAGTCCCATCTTCGCCCACTTGTAACAAGGCAGCCACTATGGCAAAGTTGGAAGCATCAGTAGACACAATGAACACCTTTGCAGGGTCGACATGGCGAAGGATGAACGTGGATAACAGGGCGCACTTCACTTCTTGGAAAGCATCCTCCAAAACGGGGGACCACTGAAGCACCTTGGCACCGCTAGCCTTATATAAGGGTGCTGGCACCTTGGAGTGATTGGGCATGAACTTCTTGAGGAACGTACACATCCCCAAAAAGCCCCTCGATTCTTTGACTGAGGTGGGGGTAGGCCACTCACGAATAGCCTTCTCTTTGTCTGGAGTTATCATATGTCCTTGGTCAAACACGACGTTGCCCAGAAAAGTGACCTGGGACTTGAAGAATTCAAATTTACTGATCTTTAGCGTAAGGTGGGCGTTCCTCAACCTCTCCACCACTTGCCAAAGGTGTACTGCATGAGACTCCTGATCAGGGAAAACACCAGGTTATTATCCATTTAGGCAACAGCGCATACCCCAACAAGTCCCCCAACGCTACATCAATGCGGCGTTGAAAGATGGCAGGGGCATTCTTAAGCCCAAAGGGCACGGCCCAAAACTGGAAAATTCCTTTTCTGGTGGTAAAGTGGTTAACCACTCCTGGCCCTTCTTTATCCGAGTATGATTGAACGCATTGAGGCAATCCAACTTGAAGAAGACTTTTGCCTTCTCTACATAACGCGCAATCTGTGAATCTAAAGGGATGGGACGGAGGTCTGGTACAGTAACATTGTTTAAATTCCCATAATCTACACAAGTGCTTAAAGTTCCATTGCCCTTCTCCACAAAGAGAAGCGGGGAGCAGACAGGGGAGATACGCTAAAAGATTGCACCTTTGGCTAACTGCTCCTTCACCCACACATTTACAGCCTCTTCCTCCCGGAAAGTCAATGGGTAAATGGGGGAAGATATACGCACCAGATCCACAGTGAGCTTAAACTCACAATTGAACTCGGAATGATCAGGTAGTGTATTAGCTGAAGCTGCATCAAAAGAAGATTTAACTCCTCCAAACAGGAAGGTAAGGAAACTTCCACTGAGGGCTTCAGCAAAGGGGCAAGATTAAGAGTGTGAACATTGGGCTAATGAAGCAATTTTCCCAGGGCGTTATCCATCAACAAAGGAACAACCAACTTGTGACCGTTTAACAAAGACAAGGATAGAGTGTTTTCTTCAAATTAGTCCTGACGTAAAACTTTCTCCAACTCTCTACACCCAAAATAATGGGGAACAAGAGGTTTCTGATGGCTTGAAAATGGTCAGACAGAAGATAGGAGCCCACCTGGTAGTCCACTAACCCCATGACGTTCAGCGTGGGGATACCTTGAGAAGCCCCGCCTCTAACCATACCACCTGGTGAGTAACTCAACTCAAGGTAGTCAGCAAGGTCTTGGTCAATAAAATTATCAGAGGCACTGGTATCCATTAAAATAGTTGTGCTGAACTTCCCCAAAGGAGATGAAAGGGTAGCGGTCAATAAAAAGTATCCAGAATGGGATTTATTCAAAGCACAAAACGCCACCACCTCACCTGAAAGTTCTTCCTCTGTCTTGAGCAAGCTTTCAGGGTATGTATTGGAATCATAGAAGGGGAGGGATAGTGGGACACTCTTACTACTGAGGCCACATATCCCACAACACCTTCTGCAGGTACATATACATTATTATATTTAAAATGAAGTTCTTTTTCCACTTCCTGCATGCCCCGGATCATGTTAGGGGTCAAATGAGGGTTCTCAGGGGTAATCTGATATACTGGAATAGGGTCCTCATCCACACCATATGAGCAATAAAAGGCTCATTTTGTGATATAAAAAAAGCATTATATGACACGTTTTCAGGCTTTAGGGAACCTACACTGGCTCCAATGGTTTGGTGTGCACTGTTATCCAGGGCCATCATCCACAAGCCCAGAACTGATGCATCAGCCTGCACCCCAGAAACGCAGTGGGAAGAAAAAACGTTAACAGGGTCCCGTTTTTGGTTAAATTCAGGTCTGGACTCTCCTAGGTCCTCAATTTCTGCCGAGACAGGGAGGAAATCAGTGGGATGCTCCTCATGATTCAAGGAAATATCACTAGTTGAGGACGCGGTAATTATAGGGGCAACCACAGGTGACATAATCGTGGTGGAATCAGATGACACCTTTATTTTAGACTCAGGGCTAGAACCCTGTTTGGCTTCAAATTCCTCAAAATTCAAAGGTTTAAAAGCAAAAGATTCCATCATTGTGAGAGATGCATGCAATTTTTTGGTTCCTGTATTTATAGGGGCCGACCCAGGTGAAACCATGATGGCCAAATTACCTGGCCATTTCCAGGTTGGGGCAGAGAAACTACCCCAAAGGGCTTCAATCAGATGATTGAAGTTGGAAGGGGGTGACAGCCAAATCAGGGAGTTTAACATGGAAAGGTCCAAGGTAGATCAGAGAAATGACATTTTCACAACGTCAGGCAAAGGTAAGGCCTGTGTAAGTCCAGGGGAATGTCCCCTGTGTATAAATCGGTTGTTCTTCCCATTTCTGAGCAAAAAGGGGCCAAAGAGGGCGGCTATACCCCTCATCAACCAGGATGACCTCGCCCACATGGTAGATGAGTGCTGGGTAACAGCCTTCCCTCTTTGGACTCCTCCCCTGGTACCTTCACTCACCTCGGCCAAAAACATTAGCCAGATTAAGGAAAGCTGTGCTGAGATCGCCAAATTAAAGTTGATCAGTCAGAAAATGATGGAAATCAAGCCCAACAATCAGAATCTGTATAGTCAAAAAGGGATGTATATTGAATTATCAGCTGGAATCACCAATGGTTTTGATTCGCTCAGCAGTGCAATCTTCAAAATTAACCCCTATCAAAATCATCAGGGATGACCACCAACATGCAGCTCCCATATGGAAAATCAGGATTTGCAGCTGACGCAGCGCTTTTGACCAAATGAATGGTCCAGCGACTAAGAACGGGCAGGTTGGGCATCCCAAACCTGTTCCCAACCAATTGGGACCACCCTTACATGGGGTGGCCCTAGGGGAAACCTGTTGCTTGCGGGCCAGAAGCCATCATGCCAACTGCTGGAAATGCAGTCAAGTCTTGGTTCAGGCGTTCAAGGTTGAACCAACAGCAACTTGGCCTGCTGCTGAATCCTTCGATGTCAGTTCCTATTAAGCTTATCTGCCCCCATCCCCAAATAATTTTCCAGTTAGGTTGAACTTGAGGGACCCAATCCCTGCTTATTCCTGCATCAATTGACCACTATTTAATCAGTTGCATCACACTGAGAAAATTGTTGGTCAATTTTCTTTCTTTATTTTACATTAAAAATCCTTTCCCCAACTCTAGTTTTTTTTATGTTAAAAATAAACCGCCCTTTCCGCCAGCACTCACATACCCCTCGGGGTTAGTGGCCATATTTATCTGGTATTTCTTTATGTGCCTGTACAAGATTCTGGCTCACTGGTAGTTAACGGAGAAACTTCTCTCTAGGTGTCATATCCGTCGTACCAGCAGCAGTGCCTTTGGCATTCTGGTTTGCCATTTGGGTGCTCTGGCACCTAGGATGGTAGGCCAGTCTAATTCTAACTTGCTGTTTGCCTGACATAATTGACCAACTATTATTCCTAACCATTTCCGCCTTTCTCATAGATATTGGCGTAGCAATGGTCCCTTCTTTTCAGATAAACCAGGGCTTGAAGAATATTTTCCCTGGACATGATAGCCTAGTTTCACTCAAAATTTCCAATCCTCACCCCATAGAGGCTGCGGCTATTGTGCCCATGCCAGTAGGTTCTGACAATCTGACTTGCAATGGGCTTACTCCCCTATGAGCCTAGCGGTTTCCCCAGAAACCACTACTATCTCTTCAATATCACTGGATTCAACCACAACTACCAATAAAGAGAACTTCGCTTACTTCTTGCTACCCATGAAGATTAGTGTTGGGTCCCACCATGTTTCCTTTAGGGCTTTGGTGGATACCAGAGCCATGGGCAATTTTATGAGTGTTGAACTAGCCCAACGATTGAAACTTGACCTGGATGTAGGTCCTTCAGTGATGGTTGCTTTTTCAGCCTCCCAGACCTCATACCTAGTTCTCTGGCCAGTCTCATTTTCAGTACATCAATTCAGCTTTTGTGATCGGTTTTCAGCAATGCCAAACTTGGTATTTCCAGTTATCTTATGGGTTGGATGGTGGCACTGGCAACATGTTAATATTTATTTAGAGTTAAATATGTTGTCGTTTGCCAATGATCAAACGGAGGGAGAATTTCCCTTAGTTAATACCCTCAAGAAAACCTAAGGTCGCAGCTCCATTACTTCCCTCATTTCCCCTTTGGGCCTTCCATCCAATTTTCCTGAAGAATTGATGCGCTATCAAAGTATCTTTGATTCTGAGAAGGTGGACTGTCTTCCCCCTCACACTAAATTCGATTTAGGATTCCAAATAATGGCACAGTTGTGAACATCAACTCCCTTTGTATCTGCACGTGGTAGAAGAGGAGGTTGCTCTTAACACCTGGCTAGACGATATGCTCAATAAAGGTTGGTTGTTTAATAAGATGTCACCAAACGCCTCCCCCATCGTTTTTTCCAAAAAGGCCGATGGTTCTCTCCGCCCCTGCGTGGATTATGGCCACCTAAATAAAATTACTTTGAGCAATCCCTACCCTTTACCCCTTGAACAGACTATCAGACAAGTGATTGCAAAGTCTCGCGTGTTTTCCAAACTTGATCTCATCAATGCCTTTAACCAAATAAGGTTAATGGAAGATCAAGAATGGCTTACTGCGATTTGTATCAAATGAGGTATCTTTCAGTTCTGCGTAATGCCCTTCAGGCTAAAGAACGCGCCAGCCACCTTTCAAAGAATGATCAATAGTGTGCTGGGCAACCTCCAATTTATGTGCGCGGTTGCATACATAGATGACGTTCTAGTTCATTCCCCAACTCCCAAACAAAACACTAAAGACTTAGAAGCAGTCGTGGCTGCTTTACACAAAGTGGGCTGTAGTCAAGCCTTCAAGATGTGAGTTTTATAAGGAGTAAGTTACCTTTCTCAGAACCTGGTCTTATAAGATGGGTACACGATCCCACCCAACAAGTTAGATGCCATCCGCAAGTGGACAACTACAACAACCCAGAAACAATTATGGAGTTTCTTGGGTACTATTATTTTCCTAAAGAAATTTTCCCCAGCCCTTTCCCAGTTACCTGCTCCGCTCCACCCCCCTCATGGGTAAGAATGTGCCTTTCCGCCGGACCTCTGAATGCCAGCAGGCGTTTGAGTCAATTAAGGATGTATTCTTATAACCCCCTATCCTAAAACACATGGACCCCGCTAAACTGTATATCATCACTTGTGATGCTTCAGCAGTAGCAGTTGGGGCAGTTCTGCTCCAGGAGCATGATGGCTTAGAACATCAGGTAGCTTACTTTTCCTGGAAATTTACTTCAACTGAGCAATCATGGGCCATTTATGATAAGGAATTGGTAGCTATAGCATGGGCATTGACTCATTGGTGGTACCTGTTACAGGGAGCCCAACATGAGTTAACTGTGCATATGGACCACCAAGCCCTTTTATATTTTTGGAAGCCTAAAAAATTAGCACATAGACAGGCTCATACTTATCAGGATTTATGCAGCTTCAATTTTAAATACAAATTTGTAAAAGCGCATTACATGTGCTTCCTGACTTTCTTAGCCATAACCCGGCTCATTGCTCCATGGACTTGGAGGAAGTGGACTTGGTTAACATGATCCCCAACACCCAAAACCTATCAAATGTCCCACCTGTGGTAGCCTCAGTAAATTAGCTCTGGATGCTCCGCTTATATCACAGGTTTTGGCAGAACAGATGTCCTGCCCCAAAGGAGTGGAGTTACTTGATAAATTATCCCTTCAAACCCACAAACATTCCCTGTATTCCTTGATGAGGGGTCTCATTTATTTTAGGTCGCGGGTTTGGGTTCCTCCTTTCCTTAGAATTGAGGTGTTTTGTGCGCATCACGACCCTCCCACGATTGGTCATCCAGGCAACAAGAAATGCATCAAATTGATCAAGTGGACTTATAATAGGGCGGGTTTAACTAAGGAAGTCCCAGCCTGGATCGCTGATTGCATTACCTGTGCTTGAGCCAAGTCAGACTACTCAGGCAAAAATGGTCTTCTACATCCCTTAAAACAGGCGGAGGGTCCATGGACATTGGTGTCTGTAGATCTTATTGTTGAACTCCCCTGTTCAAAGGGGTTTATGGTGGTAATGGTGGTGGTTGATCGCTTCAGCAAATTTTCCCTATTTATTCCCTGTGCTTCCGTGATCACATCAGAAGAAACCGCTCGCCTCTTCATATGCTATGTGTTCTCTATGTTTGGTCTTCCACAAGAGATCATCAGTGACTGTGGACTCCAATGTTAACTTTTGGCAGATATGACTTGTTTCCGCTGAACAAGTTGCACAGGGTTTAGCCCACTGAGCAATGGCCAAACTATATGGAGATCTTTGGTCCCCAAATAAACGTAATAAACTTTATAAAATATGAGGCAATCTCCCCAGCTACGCTAATTTATTTTAATATGATATAACCAGCGGACCCTCTCTGCTTACGCTCTCTACTTGCTCTTACTCCTTTCTTCTTTTTCCTCTCTATTCTTCTTCAAAAACCCTCCTCAACTTCTCTCTCCCGCTCAACCCTTAACCATCAGTATTCTTCAATGGATTTGACACTTTTCACTTAGTTAATCTCTATTTGCTATTGATGTAGAGTTTGTTCAATCATTGAGGCTTCAACAGAATTTCCTCAATTCGCTGAACCCTATTACTCGCCCTTGGAGCTCGCTTTGTATTTAAACTATGATCTGCCAGAAAACTAGCTTATCATACAGTCATATTGAAATCTCGACATTACCCCTTGACAGGATGATAAGCACCTATTGCTTTTAGGGCTGAAGGAAATTAGCATGTACTCAGTTGATTATCCAACCACCTGCAGGTTCCTTAATGGTGTAGGCGTCAACACCAGTCTTCTCGTTGATCTCAAATGGTCCGCTCCATATACGGCGAGCTTGTTCCTTCTGCTGAACCCATGTTGGTCATGAAACAGGACCAATTATCCTACCCTGAACTGTGGAAGACTGCTGCGTCTACCTTGGTCAGCTGCATGATCTCAAATTTTCTTGGCAAAACTAGTGGAATATGACTCAGTTTGGAATTTAATCAGCGTGTCTATTAAGGTAGACAAAATAGTGACGGGGATCAACTCCACCGGTATCCTCCACACAGGAGTAAAGCAATGCAGGCAGCGCTGGATGTCGTCCATAGAGCAATGGAATGTACTCTTACTGGTTGCTGAGTGGTAGCTGTATTGTATGCAAAGACAGCGGTGGATAAAAGGGTGCTCCAGTCTGATGGCCTCTCATTTACAAGCTTGCGTAGAATATTTACCAAGATCCCATTGATCCGTTCCACCATACCGTTAGATTCAGGGTGGAAGGGGGTAGTTAAGACCCCGCGGATTGCCATGAGCTCGTTCAACTTGCCTAATATATGTGATGTGAAATTGGTCCCATTGTCCATTAGAGTAAATTGCGGACAACCATGGCGCTGTATGACACACTCCAGGATGAACTTGGTGGTAGTGACAGCCCCCAAATAATTGTGAGCTCTTACTTCCACCCACCTTGTCAAATGGTCAATGTCAACTATTATATATTTGGAGCAGTTTGCACCAGTTGGCAAAGGCCCCACCACGTCTAAAAAAACAGTATGCCATGTGAACTGAGGCTTGAAAAGCTGGTAGGTTGTCTTCCGGTGAAATGGTTTCTCCACTTGGCACTGATGGCAACAACCAACCGTCTCAAGAACATTGTAGTGCATACTCTCCCAATAGTAGCAGGGTCGCAAGAACTCCAGAATCTTTCTCAACCCTCCATGACCTACCGCTCTATGAGCATCCATAATTATTGCATGCCTGGCAGAGGGTGCTGGAAAAATCAGCGTCAATTCCCAAACCCACTTATATAATTCCCTGTTGCGCAAGAAGGCATCCTGCCTAAGCCAGTCTTAAACTTTGATCATGGGCAGCAGCTCATTGTGATATTTTCCCACAATCATCTTTTCCTGAATTATGTCTGCCACATCCACTGTAATGGCGACTGTAAGTAATTGGGAAAGACATTCTGCATTCTGATGATTCGCCCCTGTCCAATGCATGATCTCAAAATCATACACTTGGAGCTTTAAAGCCCATCACGCGCGAGCCACCCTTCAGGTTCCCGCAGATTCTGTAGCCAGTGCAAGGAGTCGTGATCCGTTACCACTTTGAATTTCACCCCATGGAGGTAGACCTGGAATTGTTTATATTCATATTTTACCACTAAAAACTCCCGCTCAGTCACAGTGTAATTCCGTTCAGGGCTGGTTAAGATGCAGCTACAATATGCAATGGGGTGCTCCACACCGTCATCATCTTTTTGGGATAACACAGCCCCTACAGCGGAAAGCAAAGTGTCTGTTTGCACAATAAACTCTTTTTTAAAATTAGGGTATTGCAAAACAGGCGCGCTAATCAACATGGTTTGTAATACATCAAAAGCAGTTTGACATCAATACATCCAGGTGAAGGCAGCGTTCTTCTTAAGTAGTTCAAATAGTGGAGCCCCAATACAGCTGAAGTTGGGAATAAACCACTGGTAGTAACTGACCATCCCCAAAAAACCTGGATATCTCTCTTATCACTAGGCCGAGTCATCTGGAGGATGGCTTCCACCTTAGCTGGCTGAGGACTAAGCCCTTTGGAATCTACCACAAAGCCGAGGTATTCTAATTGTTCCTTAAAAAAGTGGCACTTTTGGGGCTTAATTTTGATGTTTGCATCAGCAAGGCGGCGGAACACTTGCTCCAAGTGTCCAAGATGCTCCGTGAACAATTGTGAAAAAATATTGATATTGTCAAGATAGACAAGGACGCAAGGTAGCTTTAAGTCACCCAAAATATTGTCCATAACCCGCTGAAGTGTAGTGGGGGCAGTACATAAGCCCTGTGGCATACGTGTAGGCTGAAACAATCCTTTTGAGGTGATTAAAGCGCACTTTTCTTGTTCCACCGCTAGCAACTCAATCTGCCAGTACCCCAATATCAAGTCAATAGCCGAGAAAATCTTGGCCCCACCTAACTGATCTAAAGTGTCATCAATTCATAAAAAAAGTTACAAGTCTTTTTTTGTAATTATGTTAAGCTTCTGATAATTGATTACTACTCGATTAGAGCCATCTTTCTTTTTGACAATTAGCACTGGGGATGCCCAGGAACTTTTTGACGGCTTTAACATTCTTTGTTCCACCAAGGTATTTATTTCTAAAGATACAACTTCTTATGCTGCCTTTAAGTGATGGATAGGTTATGACCTGATAGGGGGTGGTCTCCCGAGTCCACTAGATGCACCACCCTGCAAGCAAAACCCAAGTCATGATTGTCAGTTGTAAAAATGCTGTGGTACTTCTCAAATAGATCCATCACCCTGTCCTTCTGATCCTCCAATAGATCAGTTATCGCCTTCCGCAGAATCACGGTCATTACACTGAAGGTGGTTTTTAAAGGCAAGCCAGGATCTTCCCAAGAACTAAAGTCATGTGTTCTGATGGACCTCATCAAGAGGGATCAGGTGCAGGTAAGACACCACTTGGTGCCGCTGAACCTTCATCACCTCCTTCTGCAGATTTGCTACCAACACCTTAGCTTCCCCCTACCCTGGTAACAGTAACCCAGGAGCCACATGAGGTTCAAGCTGCGATTGTTGATAGGGCCCCAAAACCTCTCCATAAAGACCTCCCGGTATATCAATTTCGAGCTCTGTCCCAATTATGACCTGATGCCCAGAAGGGATAGTCAAAGCATTCGCAGCTTGTAGCAGAATCCCTTTGTATTTGTAAATATGGTATGGAAGCATTTGAGTCCTCCTCTTCATCCGCTGATATCTTATAGGAATTACACCATCACTATAGGTGAGATAAATATTACTAGAGCGGATTGGGTCATCTAGGACTCCGCTGGAAGTAAAATATAATGGGATCCGTTGTCCCAGGATACTGATGGTTTTTTCCGCCATATTAACCACAGCCCCAAAGTGCCACGTAAATGCAGCGCTGATCAACATGTCATAGTGGTCATTAGGCAACACCACAGCTGGTGAGGATGCGCCAGCTGACCCAAACCTCTAAAGGCAATGAGCTATATGCGCCTTCTGACACAGTACTCTGTGCCCCTGCAATCCCATACACTACTCAGTGGTCCATATCTGGCTTCAGCGGATGCTTAGCCACAAGCTTGGTGAATATTATATTGACAGGAGCGCCTGTATCAATGATTGCCCGAATTTTGGTATTCTGAACGAATATGTCACAATATGTACATTTTGAATAAGAAGAACCCTTGGTGTTTGTTACATAAACATCCAAGGGCGTTTGATTATCCAGAAAAGTGAGCATACCAGCCCAACATGAGGATACTCTTGGGCAATTTTTTCTACAGGAATCGCCACCTCCACCCCCTCCACCCCCTCCAGGGCTGCGACATATGCGGAGGGTTCACCGTTGACTGTACCATTCTTCTCAAGGATTTGAAAGGTTTATGGCTTATGCACATATTGGTGGAACTCCATGTCCGCATTATTGGGGTCTCTCCCTCAGCTTGAGGACAAAAGGTGGTAAGGGATCTGTTGATATATTAAATCCTCAGAGTGTGCCCCAGGACCAACACAAAGTGACTCATTATAAGAATCAGGGACAATTAAATTTGAATCAGCGGAAGCAGAGCGACCCATCTATACTCAACTTGCATTTTTCCCTGTTCATTTGGGACAACGGATATTGCATGGACCTTTGAGTTGGCCTGACAACTAACCGCATAATGGCCTGTTTGGCCACATGAGAAACAAGCATTTGGGTCCTGCACTTTTCTCTGAATCACCCCAGAAGGTCTAGGTCCACTATTAAACCACGGGTTATTATGGGTCTGAGGATAAGCGGATTGATCATAAAAGGGACAGAAAGGACCCGCCCATGAGTTAAGTGACCGAGGAGTATCCCGCGGATTACCCCCATATTGTTGGGATACTTTGTTTAGCGAAATTTTAGTGGCAGATGCAGGATCTTTCCGCTCCACATTGGGAGCACTAAAGGTGACAGATAGATGGCGTAAATGACGGATGATTTTAATTAACTCCGCATCCTCCTGAAGAGTGTACGCCATATCTTTATGCAATTCATGATAGGGCTTGATAGCCACCGTCATCGCTATGCCCACCTCCTCATTAGATAAGATATTCACACCCAAAAACACATGAGCCTCATTAATGAAGTACACCGCAAAATGTAATAAAGACTCATTTTTTTAGAAAGATATTGTAAAAAGTCCGCCTTGCGCTGAGCCATTTTCGCTTTACCCCCAAACAGGCGGATTGCAGTCTCCTTCACCTCTTGGTAAGCTACAGTAAAATTTTTAAGATAACATGTAACTTGATCAGCACTTAAAACGTTCAACGTGGATAACAACAGTTTAGCTTTCTGCCGATTGGAAGCCCCCTCTAAGGAAAACTCAAACCGCTTAAAAAACCATTTATGTTACCATCACGGTTAACAGGGGGCAGCCTGTCACTGCGGATTTCCTCCTCCTTAACAACCTTATTTAATTTATACTCTGCACAGTCTAGCCGCTTCGTCATGCTGCTCAAGAGGTCAGCAAGTTGGTTGGTGTGGTCACCTACCAGGTGCAGTTAGCGGAAGGCATGGTTGAGCTCCTCGTTAATATTTTTATTCTCCTGAAAAAGCACTTTTTGCGCCTGGAGTAAGGTATCCAAAGCAAGCTTAAGCTCCCCATATTGAGACAATTTGATAAACGGGGGTGGTACCCCATCAAAGCGAGCTGGTTGCGCCATAGGTGCAATTATGAAGTTGTTAATAGTTGTTCAATGGGCCCCCTGTAGTGAGCACCACTGTTAACTTTTGGCGGATATGACTTGTTTCCACTGAACGAGTTGCACAGGGTTTAGCCCACTGAGCAATGGCCAAATAATATAAAGATCGTTGGTCCCCCAAATAAACGTAATAAACTTTATAAATTATGAGGCTATTACCCCAGCTACGCTACTTTATTTAATATGATAAAGCCAGCAGACCCTCTCTGCTTACTCTCTCTACTTGCTCTTACTCCCTTCTTCTTTTTCCCTCTCTATTCTTCTTCAAAAACCCTCCTCAACTTCTCTCTCCCGCTCAACCCTTAACCCTCGGTATTCTTCAACAGATTTGACATATTTCACTTAGTTAATCTCTATTTGCTATCGATGTAGAGTTTGTTTGATCATCGAGGCTTCAACAGAGTTTTTTCTTAACTCGCTGAACCCTATTACTCGCCCTCAGAGCTCACTTTGCATCTAAACTATGATCCACCAGAACACTAGCTTATCATCCAGTCATATTGAAATCTCGACACCCAATTTACAGTGCCTTTTTGGAATGAGCTCCTAACTATTTTAAAAATTGCCCCCTGCTGATCCACCGCATACCATCTTCAGTCAAATGGACAAACCAAGCGGGTTAACCAAATTTGGAACTTTATTTGCGTTGTTACGCGTTGGCCACACAAGATATTAGGGCTGATGACCTCCCCTCACCCAATTTTGCCTACAATAATGTTACTCACGCTTCTAGAGGGTTTTCTCCCTATGAAGCGATTTTGGGTTATAACCCCTCTTTCTCAGTTGGTCCTTACCTACGTCTGGAGGTCCCTGCTGCCGCAGATCATGTTGAGAATATTTGGCTTACCCAGTCCTTGGTGTGAGAGCATCTCACAAAGGCTATCAACAATTATAGACAGTTTGTAGATAGTAAACGACTTCCTGGCCATGATATTGTGGTGGGCTCGCATGTTATGTTAGATACTTGCCATCTGCGCATGCAGGTGCCTTCCTGGAAGTTTGCAAGCAAGCACTTGGGTCCCCATCAGGTGGTAGAAGACTTGGGGAATGATGCTTTCCGGTTAGAACTGCCAGCTCATTGGAAACAACACCCCGTCTTCCACATGCCCAGTTGTCCCCATCAGGTGGTAGAAGACTTGGGGAATGATGCTTTCCGGTTATAACTGCCAGCTCATTGGAAACAACACCCCGTCTTCCACATGTCCCAGTTGTTCCCATTAAAAAAGATCGTTCCCACCAAACACGAAACAATTGTGATACAGGATGCAGAGGAAGTTGAGGTGGAAAACATCTTGGCGTCCCGCAAATCCTGGCTGTTGGTTCAGTATCTTATCGCGTGGAAGGGGTATCCAGCTTATGATAACAGTCGGGTAAAGGCTCAAGATTACGCTAATTTCATGGAACTGGTCAAAGCATTCCATGAGTCCCACCCCAACGCTCCTTGTCTTCCCCCCAAAAAGTTGCAATGGTAATGGCGATCAAACTGCCCAAGGCTTATAAAACTATGGCCCTTCTGCAGTTTCCTGGCGGAGGTGCCCTTCTTTTGGAAAAAGGAAAGGGTAATGTAAGTCCAGGGGAACGTCCCCTGTGCATAGATCGGTCACTCTTCCCATTTCTGAGCAAAAAGGGGCTGAAGAGGGCAGCTATACCCCTTGTCACCCAGGATGACCTCAACCACGCGGTAGACAAGCACTGGGTAATGGCTTTCCTCTTCAGACTCCTCCCCTGGTATTTCCGCTCACCTCAGCTAAACTCATTAGCCAGATTAAGGAAATCTGTGCTGAGATCGCCGAATTAAGGTCACTCAGTCCAAAAATGACGGAAATCAAGCTCAACAATCAGAATCTGCATAGTCAAAAAGGGATGAAGATTGAATTATTGGCTGGAATTGCTAACAGGTTTGATTCACTCAGCAGTGCAATTGTTGAAATTAACCCCCTCTTGAAATCATCAGGGATGATCCCTGACGTACAACTCCCATCTGGCAAATTGGGAGTTGTGGTCAATGCAGCGCTTTTGACCAAACAAACATTCCAGCGACTGAGCACAGGCGGGTTAGGCATCCTGAACCCATTCCTAACCAATTGGGACCACCCCTACATGGGGTGGCCCTGGGGGATTACTGTTGCTCATTGGGCCAGATGACATCACGCCAACTGCTGAAAACACAGTCAAGTCTCAGTTTAGGCGTTCAAGGTCGAACCAACAGCAACTCGGCCTGCTGCTGAATCCTTCGATGTCAGTTCCTATTGAGCTTATCTGCCCCCATCCCCAAATAATTTGCCAGTTAGGTTAAACATGAGGGACCCAATACCTGCTTGTTCCTGCATCAATTGACCACTATATAATCAGTTGCATTGAACTGAGAAAATTGTTAGTTGATTTTCTTTCCATTATTTTCCATTAAAAGATCATTTCCCCAACTCTAGTTTTTATGTTAAAATAAACCGCCCTTTCCGCCAGCACTCACACACCTCTCAGGGTTAATGGCCATATTCATCTGGTATTTCTTTATGTGCCTGTACAAGATTCTGGCTCACCAGCAGTTATTGGTGAAACTCCTTTCCAGTTTTTATATCTGTCATACCAGCAGCAGTGCCTTTGGCATTCTGGCTTGCCGTTCAGGTGCTCCAGCACCTAGGCTGGCAGGCTAGTCTAATTCTAACTTGCTGTTTGCCTGACAGCCTGGTCTTTTTCATTAAATTCATTCAAATATAATTTCACCAGCTGACCCACTTGACGCAACAAAAAGAAATCATGGAAGGAATGGATTGATGCTCCATCAGGACGACGTTGCTCTAAGACACGCTCCAAGCCCTCCATAGATTGCCACAAGTGCGGATGTGCATGGAATACAGCAAAAACCCAGTTGGCTTCTGGAGACAGCCAATACAACAAATCTACTCCCTGTAAAAAAGCAGATGGGACCCAGTACATTGTTATTTTCTAAGGAAGTTTTCAGCTCAAGGGTAGCCAAGGTCTGTTGAATTTCTTTGTAGATCTCAGGAGAAAGGCGGAGAATTGCAACAACAGGATCACAAAAGGTCTGAGACCACCAGGTATGAGCAGGAAGGGTGGGAACTTCCCAATTGGTAGTTGCAAGAATAACACTGAGACGCACTAAAATAAAACTAAAAGAGAAAACTGTGGTGAGCACCATCATAGCAGTGACAAATGGCCAGCGCTCCCAGCTTAAACATAATGAAAGTCCCACAGATAATTCTGCTGCACATATAATAAAATGGTTGGTCGACTAATGTCAAGAAAGTGTTTGCGACTCTCTCGTTCCCAAAAAGGTGGTGTGGGATGCAAACCCACACTGCTAGAGAACTAGCCATTAGGAGAATGGGAAATAAGGCACCTCAAATGGTGCCTGTACAAAAGGGACCCAAGGCGAGGGTGTAGAGCGCGGTATACAGTACCAGGTAAGCAAGAAACAACACAACTTGAGTGAACCCACAGAGGGGAGTCCATAATCAAGTGTAAATCGGTGCCAGAAGGCTTGGGTGCCTCGATCTAGAGGGGACTTGAGCAGCCCAAGGGAACACCCGAAACTTTCATAAATTGGGATAGTACATAGTGGCCAACATAGTTGGAGACCTCCTTGAAGAGGTCTGCACCCAAGTTCGCCTAAGGAACCATAAGAAAACGTAAAAATGGGTATTTATTTGTGAAATTCGACCAACAAGGAATGTTGGTTGCAAAAACATATTTAATCTGAGTCAGGGTAATTATGGGTCTGCGGATGCAGGCACAAGCCTTGACGCTCCAATAGGCAAATGCTCCCATCTGATTTGGTAGAATACACCAAAACTGTTGTCACTCGAGTGATTAATTGAAGCTGTATTCTACCCAAACTCATAATTTCATAACTCATATGGGTTTCAAAGCCCTGTTCTCCAATTAACCAAATTGAACCATCTTTGTTTGCTATGTAGATCGTCCGTTTTAACGCCTGGCTGACACAAGGGGCTGGGCATTTTGCACCTCACTAGTACCAACCTGGGCATATTTGGCTTGTACCCAGCGTTTTTCTAATGTGTGCTTAAGGTCAGGAAGAGCCTGAAGGTTCACCTTCTGGGCATCCTGTCACCCAGCCTTATAATTGGGGTTGGTTCCCACTATCAAGTCGTTCAACCATGACATGCTCCAAGTCAGTGCAAAAAGACTCTGGTACATTCTCAGAGCAGATTGTATTTTTGGACTTAGAGTCAAGTATAGGAACATCTTCCCCTAAGCGAGTGAGGCCATCATTGAGATGGCCATGGAAGTGTACAAGCCTGCAAATCAATAGATTTCTGCCCTTTCAAGGGGTACTTTGACCTCAGCATCTCTTGTGAAGCCCACGTCATGGCAGCAGCCCAGCTGCTTTTAATTTATAAAAATAACCCATCCTGACCATCCAAATTTGACTGCCAGATGAGGCCATTCTTGTGGTCCAGCTTGTTGGCTTGCCCCATCTCTCCTAACTGCCTCCACCACAAACTCATGGAGGATTTAACTTCCTACAGCACTGACCCTGCGTTGCTTTTCATGGTTCTCAATGCCATAAATTAACTTTTGGGGCCTTGTGTTTTTGCAACGATCCATCCCTTTCATTGTGACACCCAGCTCACAATACCCCCCACACCATGATAAGATCTGCCTCTGATCATCCCTTTTAAGCACATGTGAAAAATGGTTGCGCCATCTGTCCTTTATGTTTCAAAATTGACCACTTGAATTGCAAGTGCTCTTTACTCAATGCAACCGCATCCTCCACCCAGCCTTCCTTTTCTGCTCCCCTGGCCTCTGAAGTACCTAGATTTGTTTTGAGTGGTAATACTACCCTCCCTCATCTTAGGCCACTATGTGGAGCTGTTCACACTGCTCCTTAAGTTATAGTTTGACTTCTCAAACTATTCCTAAGCATATTGGTGCTCAGGTGCCATTCAAATTTACTTGGTTGATTGTGAACAACTAATCAGCTATTGCCACCACCCACCCAATTTCCTTTTCTGGCACAGAAGTGACCAATATAAATCCATTTGATGCTCTCAAATGGATTGATGATAAAAACCAGGCTTATATCTTTCTTTTGTTTTGATACCTAAATTGAAGCAAAATTTGGATTTAAAAAAACAAAAACGACCACTCGATCAAGCCCAAACCTACCAATGTTAATGCAAATTGACGCCTGCTGCCCCAGCTTGGGGTGGTGGTGTGCCACCATCTGGCATCTTTCAGCTGCCACTGAAGCGCACTCAGGATGGCTCTGCTAGCCCTCCCAATGCTACCAGGCGTTATGTCCCCCCTCAGGACTTGGCTTACCACCTCACAAGCTCTCAGGCGGTGCTCTGGAGCCCTTTGGTGCTCCCATGGAGCAATTTGCATTTTGGCCTCCAGGTCAAATATGGGAATCTTTTCCCATAAATAGTGCGGCCATCATTGAGATGGCCACAGCAGTTTTCAAACCTGCCAGCTTTATCAACTTCTGCCCCTTTAAGGGGTACTTTGACCTCAGCTTCCACTCAAAAGCCAATGCAGTGGCAGCAGCCAAGCTGCAATTGATTTATAAAAAATTTCTTCTCCCCACTGTTTGCACCCAGCTCCCAGATGAGGCCGATTTGGAGGACCAGTTCGCTGGGTTGCCCTCCTAATTTTCTCCTGAACGCCTCCGCCACAAGCTCATGGAGGGTTTGGCCATTTACAGCGCAGACCCCACGTTGCAGTTTGTGGTGCCCCATGGAGCGGATCATCTGGCAGGCCCTCACACCTTTGCGACAATCTGCTATCTAATTGTGACACCCATCTTGCGATTCTTCCCCACATCGTGATCAGGTCCACCCCTGATCATCCTTTTTGGGCGCGCGTTGAAAACGGCCACACCATCTGCCCCTTGTGCTTTGAGCTTGACCACTCAAAGCGCAAGTGCCCCACAGCTTCTGCCTCCGCTGCTTCTGTTGCCCCTCCTTCTGGTGCCACCCCAGTGGCTGCCTTGCCCCAATTTTTTGAATGGGGCGTGATCTTCCCACCCCACCCTCAGGTAATTCTGGCGCGACTCTGAAAGCAGCAGCCAACCAAAATTTAAAATTTTTAAAAAAATTGAATAATTTGGCCAGGTTACGGAATCCTGAGTCAATGGCTGCATCAGTTTTGGCTGAGCTGCCTTGGTTGACTATTTGTGGCCAATCAGGTTCTGCTACCATAAGAATTCCTGAGGCTGGGCCAGCACTAGCTGAGCTTAATCCATTTGAGTGTGTCAATTGGATTGATGATAGCGACTGGCCATTCAACGTGAAGCTGGATTTCGCATTGGAGGAGTTTTTTATTGATCCTCCCAATTTGCACCCCCACCGTTTTCGCTCTAAAAGTGGCTTTCCATATTAAAAAATATCAATTAAATGGCAGTGGAAGCCGCAGCTGCCCCTGCCAACACACTCCTCCGCCAGCATCTCCATAGGGTGATGGAACCCTTAGTTGAGGGTATTCCCATCCCAAATTTCCCTTCCAATTTCAATGAGGATGCTAAATATGAAATTGAGGAGCTCACTTTCGGTGTGAGCTGCACTTGCATTGACACAGCGAAAACCTCTCTTTTTGACTTTAACTATCCCCAAACCCAATGGCGCATCACAACATTTACCTGTGTTCTGGCTCTCATCACTTTTGCTGAGCATCAACTTGCTCAATACATTGAGGCGATGGACACCGCCGGCCTCATTAATGAAGAAAACTCAAAACTATACCTCCTTATGCCTCATGTCACTGATGCCCCTACCCTAATGTTGTCCACCATGGTCCGCCAGCTAAAGCGGACCCCAGACAAAAGTTCCCCAAAGCTTCCTCGCCATCTGATACGGCTTGCTAGGCTGATAACCTAGGGGCTATAATAGGATTTTTTAATTTATGATAATCCCTTTGTTTGGCCCATTTGCAAATAAAGATGCGTGGCGGCTCCCCCTTTTGGGTTAGGCACCACTAGTGCTAAAAGAAAATGAAAAGCAGGCTTATGGAATCAAACCTGTTTCATATGGCCTAATAATTAAACAGATCCCCCAAATTTGACTCCTTGCCAACGTTTCCACCATTGAAGGGCCTACCTTTATATAAAACTATACTTAAAATGGCTGTCAATGCAGCATCAGCCCCTGTCAAATCCCTGCTCCACCAAGCCCCCCATATGGCAATGGAGCCACTAAGCAAGTGAGTTCCTCTCCCTAATTTCTCCTTGAAGACCTATGATGTTGTATTTGATTTTGAAGATCTCCTTTTGCTGCGGGCCATGCGTGCATTGATGTGATGGCTTTTTCACTTTTAGATCACGACCACCCCAAACTCACCACCTCATTAAATCTTTTTCTTGTATGCCTGAAAGTACTACTTTTGATGAGCATCAGCTTGCTTAATACATCGAGAAAATGCACTTAGGGCCTTTTTGACAATTTTAATTCTCACCTATCTCTCCTATGCCCCATATGACTGACGCTACAAACCCATTTTTTCCACCTTTGCCTACCATTTGAAGCAGTAAGCACTGGCAAAACCCCCATCCCCTCATACCCTTCTGATATGGACACTTTTGATTAATACCAAGGTACCATATTAGGATTTTTTAACTTGGGTTTATTTAGCACTCATAAATAAAAATCTCGTGGAAAACTCCCACATCTTGCGCCCCACTAGTACCAAAAAAGATGCATACAATATTCATGTTTAACCATAGCTGAGGAGTTCAAATTAATTTTTGGCTTGAATTTCAGTACAAAACTAATTCAGATATCAGTCAAGATACAATTTTCTCAGTAATAGCCCAAATTTAATTAAGGTACATGTGATAAATATAACTTGTTATGTATGTGAAGATCTGGTACCTCCATTACTTATCATATAGTAAACAGTTTTTTTATAAATTTTTATATGAAAGATAAAGCTAAAGATGGATGTAATATTTATATCATGAATCAGCAGAATTTTTAGAAACTTGTTTACTATTTAATTATCAAAACTCTATACTCCTCTACAAACTTACTAGGTTACTAAAAGCTATATTGATGTATATGCCATTTAAATCTAATAACCTTTCTAAAGATACTCTATGAATTTTTTAAAATTATATTGGTAGATTGATAAGCTTCATCATATGTTTTGTATTGGTGGGTTACATGTTACTAGCATTTTACCTTTATATTTCACTCTATAATACTAGCTACAATGATCAAATATTACAAAAAGTATCTAATTAATAAGAGCATTTAGCTTTTTTTCCTGTTTTATAGCTTTTGCAATTCAATTTAGGATAAAAAATTTGAAAGATTTTTGAGTGAGATGACCAAATTTCCTAAGCACAGTAAGACTTGGTTGAGAATGGTGAAGGCACAGGTCTGGTAACTGCACCGCCCAAGGGTAACAAACGCCCTGGTGACAATGAAGGGCAGGCACAGAGAAAAAAAAAATCTCAAGTGGGTGCACCCATATGGGTCTTTAAATTTCCAGTTTAGATATACCAGATACTTTAAAAACCAACTTATGCTATTGTATTTGGTTGAACATGGTCTTCAGCATTCCTTGGGGACGGATTTGCTAGAAGTTTTGGAAAAAGACAAAGATCCTTAAACTTTTATTGACTCCATTTATGTTGTGACACATAATATCCACCATGAATGGGTTGACCTTGGGTTTGAAATGACCAAAGAAGCAATTGATGCAGCAAAGGTGCACATTGTGATTGAACTCCCTGAATGCCAACGGGTGGTTCAGACTAAGCTCACACATTAAACAGAGTCAAAAAGTCATTATTATAGACTTTTGACTATTTTCAGATGGTTATGGCTCACAAACTTTTTGAGAAACACCTCCATCATCGTTTAGAATTCTATGGAGAGAGTAGACAGTTTGTGATGCAAGAGTTCCTCCCTAACCTGGCCTTAGTTCCAAGAAGGCCATAGCAGTTATTAGCGTAATTCAAGAGGTGGTAAATGATCTCTTCAGAATACACATATTGCTACCCTTACCATTGATGGGAAAAATCCAAGGTATTTTGTGAAACACTGGAAAGCCCACCGCCCATCTGCAACTACTGTCTGGTTTTTGGGCATAAGGTTCAGGCTTGTTTGGAAAAAAGGCGTGAGAGTCCTTGACTTCTTCAATGAAGAGATGGTTGAGGATGGCACTGAATATGCCAAATTTCTATCACTACTCAAACCTTTAACTGGGTAGAGGTCATTTATCATGTAATAGTTGATCTTATTTCCGCGAAAGAACGTAAAATGGCTAAGCAGGCCAACAAGTTTGTAACAATCAAGGCAAAGGCCATGGCAGAAAATCCCATCTTGTATAACAGATTTGGCAGGACTTGGTGGAATTTGAGGCATTAAGCAAATCAATGTCACCAACAGCCAGTCATATAATGCAAATCAACAGCCTCATAAAATATAAAATAGGCGCAAATTTTAATCAGTCTGGGTCTAGCACAACCCTTCATGCATGTGGACTGTGCTCCAATTGAGAATAGGTTTCCCACAATAAACTTGTCAAAACACGTAAATTATAGTGGTGCACCACAATTGCACCCTAACGTAAAATTTGTGAGCTATCAAAGGTAAGAAGGGGCTCAAGTCTGCAGCCGTGAAAGGTGCTAATTGTAGTACCTCACCTACCCACCAATATGGTACTTGCAGCAAGAATGCCATAGTACCCAAGGTGAGAAAGTGATAGTACAGGGCCCTGCCAATTGCTCCTGAGGCGCCGGACATCTTAGTATAAATAGTGATGTTGAACATTGTGGGAATAAGGCTTTACCATCCCTGGAAAAACTGAGCTTCCTGAAGAATCCCCTCTGTAGATATACTGACTATAAAGGAAACCCACTATCTGAAAGGAGAGAAGGAGGCTTGGGAAAACATGCTTTAAAACTTTCAATTTGGTCACAGCAATTTAAGGTGCTAGTACTTATGACCCAACAATTTAAATTTCTTGCAAAAGCTCATATCTAAGTGGCTGCATACTAGCCATTACTTTTTTAATGGTACAACAAGGTTCACACAGTCACCAGCGTTTATGCCTCACATTATGCACAGGTTTACCACGAATTTTTTATAAGCTTGCACTACTTTCTATCCCCTATATCTCTTTTGTTATTGAAGACATGATTTTTTGGTTAACCTAAAAACTGATATATGATATTTAACAAAAGAGGCCTCACAGGGGCAGGTTGATCTTTGCGTCCTGAAGGCTATCCTGGGCTTCTATGATAACAACCTAAACATTCTCACCTCTTTTCATACATGACTCGCCCTCATATATGCAATGGTCAATTGATGTCTATGTTGTTTATAGAGATCATGAATGCGTTCTTATCTCTCCGCCCCAAATTTCAATTTTTACTTTCAAAAAATTGATTATACAATGACTGGCTATTTTGGTGTTATTTACTCTGTTTTAAACCCCCACATAGGCGCCTATATGAAATCTTTGCTCAGACAAAATAGCTTTGCCAGAATTCAAACATGGATCAATACCTTATCTTCAGAATAGGGTTTTATGACTCCTTTTTGTGAGGACCTTCTGAATACTTGTCAAGTTTTAAAATGCACACAATTTATACACGCCAGACACATATTGAGGAGATCCTGCGCAGCCTCAGCTGTCATTAAGTGCATCTTGGCTGAGGTGGATAACCCTGAAAACAACACTCCCATTGCAGATTACAGCCTTGCATGGGGCAAAATTAGGCTGAGATAACCACCCACCTAAGTTCATTGGTCAGATACCACCAACACCGCGTTAACATTTAGCATAATGCAGAAATAATAAATGGATGAGAAGTATTCTTCCTAGTTATCCGCCAATTTTACTCCTCTAAAACTACTATGCCTGTACCCAGGTTCAGAGGCTGAATTATACTTTATGGAGATTTCAGAAGAGTATTAGTCAAAATCCAAAAGATCTATTTTAATTTGTATAAATTTAATCCAGTATTGCCTGAGGAAATAAAGGATTCCTCAACGGTGCACATATTCGCACCATGACTTTAACATTTTAATTTATTAATTTAGTTTTTGGGATGAGCTATAGATGCTGTAAGCTGTGCACCGCACAGGAAATTCCCAGTACCTGATGTGATTCTCTATGAGTTTTATCTGAGAACTTTTCTAGAATTTCCTACATTCTTTTAGTTTCTATGTATAAGTAAATCATGGAGACACTCCTCCTTCCTGGAGGACAAGTGGCTTATTTGGTAATTTTTTAAAAAGGGTGATAGCTTGACTTATCCAACTGGCGCCCTTAATCACTAGCAAATACTTATACCAAACTTTATACATAAGTTATGGCTAAACAACTAGGGGAAATCACATCTGAAGTGATTTCCCAGTAAAATATTGCTTTACGATAATAAAATACAAATGGGATAACAAACAAAAAGTTGCTGATGTCTACCAATCACCAGCTACTGGTTTGCTTGTTTTCCCTGACCAACAAAATGCTTATGACCGAGTAACTAGGCTTACTTTCAGGCATGCCTACATAAATTTAACCTATCAGTCAGATAAGCCAATTTGTTGATGCTTCTAACTGCATCAGCCACAACAACAGTCTGAAGGTCAGGTTTCCTGACTGATTTGGCTTTCCCATAAGGGGTCTCTGTCAATGTGACCCTAAAGCCCCCTCTTGTATAATTTCAGCCTTGACTCGCTCATCTGCACTACAAATGCTCATCTTACTGGTGTTAGTGTTCACAGCCAGGAACCAGTCAGGATGATGGCATTTGTAGATGATTGTGTGGTTGGTATCTCCAGATCCACGCCTGATCATCTATTCTAGGAACGCGTCAAATTGGCCATGCCATTTGTCCCTTAGGCTTTTAACTTAATTATTTGAAGTGTAAATGCCCAGAAGTTTCTGCAGAAGCTGCTTCCGCCACTCCTCCCTCTGGCGCCAATCACACCACGGATTTAAATAAAATTTTTGAATGGGGATCAATTCTATCCTCATTCTAATTCACTGAGGGCATTGCTACCCTCGCTCCGCCCCACCAAGGCTTGACCACCAGGACTATCCCACGCAGATTGAAGCTCATATGCTAGCAATTTTCCATGGTCAACTGTGCGCGGCCAACCAGCATATGCGCCTAGCAAACTATTGTTGCTGGCCCAGAACTGGCAATATCAAATCCTTTTGACTCTCTTAAATGGATCAATGACAAATAACATGACTATGGAATAAAACCTGACTTTGACTGGTCAGAACTCTTCACAAGGCCCTCCAATTCGACTCTCTACTCCCATTTTTATCCTAACAATGGATACCCAATTTGTAAATATATTTATCAAAAGGTTGGCAAAGAAACTTCTGCCCCCACCAACTTCCTCCTCCGCCAAGTTCACCATTGGCGATTGAGATACTTTTTTGAGGGTATTCATATACCTAATTTCCCTAGAAATTTCCCCAATGAATAAAAATTTGATATCTAAGGACTTGCACTTGCAGTAGGCCTCACATACATTGGTGCGGCGTGATCGTCCTGTTTGACAACAATTACCCTTGAACTTGTTAATTCATCAAGCCATTCACTTGTGTACTTGAACTTACTACCTTTGTTGAACACTAACTCGCTCACTACATCAAGGCGATGCACACCATTGGTCTCATTAAAGAGGAGAACCCTCACCTGTTGTTCCTTCTGCAACACACCACTAACGCTCCAACACCCTTTTGTCCACCTTTTCCGCCATTTGGATTTGCTGGCACCAGATGAAAATCCCCTGACCCCTCTTCCCCTTCTAAAATGGATGCTTAAGCACATCATGGTGGCACCATGTTAGGGTATTTTACATCTAATAATCCCTTTGTTTTGGCACTATGCAAATTAAGATACGTGGAGGACCCCACCTCTTGGGTTAAGCACCATTAGTACCAAAAATATGTGGTTGGTATCACCAAAACTATGATGCTAGCATCTTTGAAACACCCAATTGAGAGAACTCCATGGTAAGCAATGCAGAACTCAACGCAAGTGGAACAAAGATCATCCTACTTGCCAACTATTAACCCTCTGGACACCTTACACCTTTTGTCAGCGGGATAAAGCAACTAATAGACCCATTGTTTGCTTTACTATGCTATCTTACCATATCACCTCTCCTAAAATTCCAAATTTTATTTTAGGCCATACATGGTACCTGTCCGCCACCTGGGTATGGCTTGAGTCAGGAGGCTACAACATCATGATATAGAACCATATACTGGACAAAATGACAAAACGGCTCTCTTCCCTCAAGGCCAGCACACAAGCCTGACAGGTCAGGATGTGATTTCTAACTCAATGCTTCTATCCATCATTTTGTTTTCCTCTTAAGCTATAGCTTTCTCATCATCTTTTTTTGCGTAGATATATGCTCTAATCAGAGATGGCTTTGGTCAGGCCGCCAAGCCCATAAGTGACTTAAAGCTTTGTTTGGCCTAAGGCATAGTGGTGGTATGGGGCTAACCAACTATCTCTTAAATAAGTTTTTCATATATTAGGAACTTAGATTGCCCAGATAACTAGCCCAGTTCTCCCAAACCAGCACTGGGACAGTGCTGCAAGATCCAACTTTGCATGTGCTTTTCTTATAAACCACAATCTACAAAATTCGTTTCTCAAGTATCTGGTGTACCACCCCTCTGACACAGGTCCATGTGGTGCCCCTGCACACTTCAAACGATTACTTCTGGCCATGAGAAGAGAAGAGGTGAAGATCCACAAATAAGGTTAAGCACCCAGAGGGGTTGCCCAACTATAGTTTACATATAAGAAGTTCATGGAAGAGTTTCTCTAACTAACATGGTGCCTCACCATCCAAGTGACATTGCCACATAGACTATCTTGATATTGTGGACATTCCTACACTTTGGACACCCAGAAGATGATTTGGAGTTACTCTCATAATTCTTCATTAAAACTAGAAGTTCGCGCTCATGTGTGAAGATTCTTAAAAAAGTATATCGCATTTCTGAGTGGTCCAACGCCTCTCAATCTTCATGTGTGGTATGCGGCCAACATGGGACTCTAGTACACCAGCTTGAAGAGTGTCCACATATTAAGTCTATATAGCGGAAAATTATGCATATCTTCCATCAAAACAACATGTAGAGTTCATATTGGCAAGGAACAACTTTGCTCTCAACATGGATTCACTCATTCCTCCACTTCTCTGTGTGCTGATTGTGGCAATAACTTTATGGACGATTCACACCATTGTCCTGAATGCTTTATTGACACAACACTACCCTTCTTAAGGCAGTCATTAGCTTTCTTTCCAAATCAATAGATAAATTTAAAGCCTGGGTTGTTTGTCCAAATGACACCAATTTCACCAAAGGATGATTAACTTCTGTTTACCCGTTTAGTTTTTTATCCATGGACCTTTTCTTTCATTCAGATTATGTCTTGGCATAATGCCTTTCCTGAGCATTCCCCATCTTCCATAGTCCTGGTGGTGCCAGCTGGTAACAGTAAGTGGCTCAGCCTCATATAAGGTGTCTCTTCTTTTATTTATCTTTGTCATATAGTTTCTTCTTATACTGGAAGTGTCTATCCCCTGGTTGGCCTTCCCCAAATAGTAAAATTAGTATAGGGTTTTAATACTGTTTTATAGCCTTTAAAATTGCAGATCCTAATTTTAAGGTTATAACATCAATATGTTCTTTTAGCAATTTCTATGTGTAACAGATGTAAAACTTTACTGACAAAGCTAGTGACATCTTTACTGGCGTTGATCGCCCATCTAAGAATAGTTCTGGTAAATCTCAAGTATCAAGAAGTGAGCCTCTAAAAGATATCAGTGACCTCGTAAATGACATAAGTAGAAAGTGAGCTCTAGCTATACCAGTCAAGTCTGATCCTCATGGTGCCAAGACTATTTATAAATGTAGATAAACTTCCCCAAAAATCTTTAAGATTAATCAGTACGAGGTAACCTAGTTTAACAAAGTTCAGAAAATCTCAGTTTCTTTGAAAATAGAATATTTCAGCATATATTGGGCTTTGATAATCGCTCAAATTTTGAAATATACCCATAAACTTAGGACCTTGCTAAAATGACTTTTCTTTTCAAATATATACTTCAAACCCAAGGTAAATTTAATCTTATGGTAAAATTTATTATATCACCCTTTTTATTTTCTATTAGCTTAAATACTTTCCTGAGATGCTTTCACTTAGGTCAAAGGTTATGGCTTCTATTGGCCATATTGACTTAACTTGATCCCACCCCTTTATTTACATCCACAAATTCTGTGGCACTCCATTTTGTGCACATTCACTTAGACCATATCTAAACCTTCTAATTTATCAAGGAATAATCTCTTCTTACTATTGATAAGTGTGGTGTGTGTTCTGAATAAGAAGTTTATCTGGAAGCATCCATAGATTGCATGGGACGTTGCTTCATGCTCCTAGCCCATAGTTTACTCTTTTGGCTTCTGTAACTTTTTGGGCTTACTGCACAGGTTTGAGGTGTGCGTTATGTATATTTTTGATTAATAAAATAATGTTTAAGTATGATTGTATGAAGACAACTGTCCTAGTTGATTCTTCACAGCCAATATGAGTAAGTCATTACTGCTATATATAGGTTCTGACGCTCTTCCTTCTGGTAACTTGAAGGAACTCTTGAACAACAAGGGAACCTTTGCCTTCCAGTATTCCTTTGGAGTATTTGGGAGCCACTTGGACAAGGAAGAACTATCCCTCATACTAATCACAAGATTCAGCACAAGAAAATAGATAAAAACACTATTTCTTCCATCCCAAACACAAGAGCACAATAAAAATGTATGACTATCTAAATGTTTTTCCTAATAATTTGCATGAACTGCTTTATTATAAAAATTTAAGAAAGTTATATATGGGAATTTGGCTCTTAGCTCTTCTCTTAGTAACTAAATAGTAACAGCATGCTACGCCATTGAATTTAGCCATTATAACCATCTGAAACAATGGTTACTTTATTTGCCCAAACATTCTTCTGTCAATTAGGTCATGACTCATCCTGGGTTGGATAACCTAAGAGGGTGTCCCAACACCTTTATCCAACCCCAGCGGATTTACCTTAATAATCTAGCAATCTTCTTAGGTAATGATATCTTTTACAATATAAGCAGGTTGCGTTGCTTTTAGATTAACCCACAAGTTGCTGCCAATAAAAATGTTGTATCTGCTTAACCAACTGCCAATAAATTTTAAGGACTGGTGACAAACCCAAATTGATCCACATAAGATAATATATTTGCTGTTAATAAAATCAAAATAAAAAACACTTGCAAACGCAGGCAGGGATCATCCCCAACAGAACATTAATAATCTGGTGGAATGAAATCTAGAAAGTTATTAAATATCCTATTGATAATTAAACCAAACAATTTCTATTAAAATAATGATATCTCTTACATCTGCTTTAGGTTTCTCATAATTTAATCGTCCCTTAGCAGATAAAACAGATAATACGTTATAATTTTTTAAGCTGGATGATGTTGGAATTCTAATATCCCAACAAGTCTCTTGTTTGACCAAATTACCCTTCAATGATAGGGTTTCAGAGGCAGACGCCACTTTGTTCCATGTCCTGAATTAGCCAGCATGGTTCATAATTGATTAGTGCAGAGCTAGATAGACTTCTCCTTTCTTAATACATCTTTTTATGTTATTCTCAGCAGTAGAGTCTCTTCTTATGTTTGCTGCCGCCTCCTGCAAGTGTTGTTACACAGCTACACGCCATACCAGGACTAATTTTAATCAATATTGCCAATAAGATTTCCTAAACGCCTGTTTTACCCCAGGTTGGGCTCTCACAGCTTCACGCCATACCAAGATCACTCAGTCAAAATTGCCAATGAATTTCTTAAATTCCTTTATTCCCCCAAGTCGGGCTTCTCTTAAATTTAATCAGCGCAGAACTTCAAGTTCCTTTTTCTCATGACTCTCCACAGAGGACCCACTTTCAACATAAGCTGGTCCTGCCAAACACTCATGTTCACTCAATACTCAATTACTCTTTTCATTGCTTATCCCCTTCTCTCCACAAAACAACTAAGATGAGAATACTATCTGATTCATCAAATCACAGCAAAAATAAAAACCAATTGTATTTATATATTTAATTTACTATTTTTTAATGATGATCTCCTTAAAATATATTTTCTCAGATATATTGTATTTTTAATAATTTTTCTCTATATTTCTAATCTTGTAATATTTTTATATTTTTTATTTTATATCAATAAATTAAGTATTTGCTAGAGACCTGATTCACTATATGTTCATCAGTGTCAAGAGAGTATCTTTAAATCTCTCATTACCTAAGAGGTGGTTCAGAATGCACATCCACACAACCAGTGAACTGGTTGCTAGTGACAAAGGGAATAGAGCACCTCAAAAGGTTCTGATACACAGGAGATTCAAGGACAAGGTGTTTAATGTTGTGTATATAACTACATATGCCAAAAATACGAGGACTTGGTTTGAACCCAGGGGTTTCCATAACCAAGTGCAAGTCAGTATCCAGGTTCTTGGACTCAATTTGGAGGGGTACAGGCTTTCCAAGAGGAGAACCAGAATCTATAGTTACTTTAGACAAGATAAAATGACCTATACTGTTAGGGACTCCTCAAAAAGGTCTGCAAAGAGGTCAGACCATGGGCCCATCTGTAAATTTAAAGGAACATAGGTTTATTATTATAAAATCAACCAACAAAGAAGGTTGGTCTCAAAATCCTTTTTATAAAGAATCAGGGGGTATTATTTTCCATTAGGCGATGCACTGCACCCAAACCAACTAATAAGCACAAACCAACATCCTTTATGATATTATAGCTCAAGTATGTTTGAACTTGTGTTATTACCTGCAATGGGATTTTGCAAAATTTGGCAATATATAAACTGAACGGGATTTAAAGCACCGTTTTCTTGGCAAACTTAAAGTACCATCACAATTTAACAAATAACTGGTGCACCACAAAACCATGGATGTAACGCCCCATGTCCATTACGCATACCCCCAGACTCAACTTGACATATTTTGCCCTTACCCAGCGTTGGTCCATGGTGCGCTTCAGGTCAGGCAAGTTTATTAGATTGATCCCCTTAGCCTCCTCACTATTTGCCTTATCAGCAAAACCTGTCCCTACTATTATGTCATTTAACTATGACAATCAGCATTATTTATCATTGTATAAGAATCTGTCACCAACTTAGCAATGATTCTAAATGGTCCCATCCATTGAGCACTTGTTACTGGCTTTTCAAGAATTTTGATAGGACCTAATATTAATTTATCCATTGGAGGCTGGCACTTAATTCATTCAATATCATAATAAGTGACTGTATTTCCAATCTCCAATTCCTTTTTTGCAGCTTGATAGTTTTCTTTGCAAATAAATTATTAACATTGTTTGCCATGATAACATTCAGATTATCCTGCCAACAGAACTATAAATGATTCCTCAAATGTGTGGATTGGTAGGTAACATGACATTATCCAACTTTAAGTTAAGCAGATCATTTTTTTCTTGGCGTTTTTTGCCTTTTCCATTAAATGGAAAGCGTAAGGCCAAGCACCCTCCTTTACTATTTCTAGATCAAACATCTTCATTATAAAATTTTGCTCTCTACAGCATTCACATTTAGTAACAAGGCTTGATATAGTAGATCTTTTCATGGATCTACTACAAGTAAATCTGAGATATATACTTCATTCGTATAGATATCTGGTAAAACAGTTTTGAATGCAGTTCAAGATTGTTTTGCATCTAGACTGCAGAACCTATTCCCAAACCATAAACAGTTACCTCTTCTTGAGGCAATACAATATTCAGATTCTTTCTTGTCTTCTTGCTCTAACATTGAGCGATCCAAATGTCCAGTTCCACTACAACAGTAGATTTATAATATATCTGTCCATTTTGGTACTTCAGGTTTTTTCCCAATAAAAAATTTGTTTGGGAAGTGTTAAATTTTCCCAAAATCTTGTTTTGAATTCTACCATAATCTGATCCTCCTCAGGTGGATTCTCTTTATGATTTTTGATTAAGTGCATTAGATCTTAAGCCCAAAATTTTCATATACTCCACCATTTGCAAAGCGGAAGTGTTAAGTTTTCAGCCGATGGTACAAGTTAAAATGACTTAACAAGGAAACTGAGGATCTATACTCACTTTTCTAATGAAACTCCTGCTCATAGTCAGCAGGTAGATCCTCTGATAATCCTCAATAATAGCCAAGTAACTCTGGTACACTCACCATTCTTAAGTCTACTGGCAACAACAATTATGAGACCTTCTGTCTATGTACAAAATTAGGAAAATATTCCTATATAATCGGGGACTACTTCTCCAGCAGGTAAACTGAGTACTTCTCTTTGGGAAGTATAAACACACACAACTATCTAATATCGATGTAAAGGCAGCAGATACAAATATCAGATAGATGACAGATGGACAAGTATTAATTAATAAACTAAAGTACAGTAGTTATTAATGATCAATAGATAAATGATAATGTTATATTAATTGGCCAGGCGCCAGTATTATATACCTCTCAGGCATCTCCTGGCCAAACTCATCTATTAGATTAGTTCATTCATATTATGCCTATCCTCTGCTGGTCATGGAAATAATCATGAAATATCCCCAAGTCAATTTGGTCCATGAATTGATTAAAATTAACAATTATTTCAGCCCAATTGAAGGCAATTTTACTCTCATAATTGGGACGAGTTTGGTTGTGAACTCAACACCGTAATCTTCTCAATTAGAGCTACATAATAACTTGACAGATAACAATAAATGGGGATAATAGTATATATGAAAATAAAGATGACGCACCCAAATTGGGATGTTGGCAGGACTTTCATAGCACTAAGTATGCCCTTAATTGGGACGTCTATGTTTAAGTGCTTAATAAATCAATTTCATTAATCAAACCCAAAATTGCCACCTTAGTGCATTATTAATAGTGCACAAATTTAGGAGGTGCAATTCAGTTATGCCATGAGACCACTTTGCACCCAAGTGGACCCATAATCGGCCATAATGTGATTATATCATAACTATTATTAGCTACAATAATTGGGTTATTTAGATGCAATCAAAGGGGGTGGAAGGCGAGTTGGTAAGGGCATACGGCTACCAACCTGAAGGTTGCAGGTTTAATTCCCACCCTTTGCTCATCAATCAGGGCCAGCCAAAGGAAGCTATTGGCGGTTAGTAGGTCTAACAACACGAAAACCTTACCCATGACGTAACCAGAAAAATTTAGTCCTGATCTGGAGGTGAAAAAACTTTCTTCAACGGAGTTGACCCTGTTCAGGTTTCATGTCATTTCTTTCTTTCTTTTGGTAATGCCTGTCCCCTGGTCAGCTTGCCTCAGTTAAATAAAATAGATTCAATCAAAGCAGTTATGAGGTGAATCTGATTTATCAGATTATGTAGATGAATTGGGAAGGATCAAAGGATCCATCAATGAGAGTAATCTATTAGCATTGATGGTTTTCTCAAAGGGTTAATTTTTGAGTCAACCATCAAAATCTAACATTTCCCCCACTTGACTGGAATATAAACCCTGAGTTTTCCCAAATTAATCTTCAATGTCTGAAAACAGTTCTTCCTCCGCCTACCACAATTTCGTTGCTTCACTTGAACCCAAACAATGGTGTCAGTTTAATCAATTAAACAGAACTGTGTGTATGCATATGTTTGTAGGCTCTCACCAAGCAGCAGAGTTGGGTCAACTCATTCCTGTGCCAACAGTCATGACATAAACTCGGCCTGAGACCATTGTCAAAGAAGAGGTTATCCCAGTTGTTGATCCTACTCAAGGATCAATAGGGTATGAACTTTAGTCTCGTGCATCAACAATTGTTCCAGCTGACAACATTGGGCGTTCTTTCAATCCCAGAGAGCCAACCTTTTCACTTCAATTAATATATTGGGATGGTGATCTTCTGGTGGAGTTTATCTTTGTGCTCAGCCATTTCCCAAAGGCTTGAACTTATAATGCGGTGTTGGGTTCATCCAACTTATTCTCATCATGGTCAACAACTCATTAAAACAAGGGCTAAATATGAGCAGCTTTTTAACCCCATTTTGTCTTTTGCTTGCCAAGAATCCCAACATATGACCTCAAGATTTTGTTCAGGTTGATGGCTTTGTGAAGGAGGTCCTTAGTTCCTGGTCCGTGCTACTAGAAAATCAGCTGATTTTGCTTCTTCCTTGGGTCTAAATACCCATGATGTCCAGGATGTTTGTTTCTTCTTGGCCATTTGGGCAGCCTTTGAAGCCTTGCACCAAGATAGCGCTGACAACTATATTCCTAGGATGGCCTTACTCAGCCACCTTATGCATATTTTTCCTGACTGGATGCCCTCAGGCTGGATTTTGCGTGTTCCCCCTATTATAAAGTGGTGGAAAGTCCAAGTTTATCGTGTCTGACTGTCAACCCTGGAGATATATCAGTATTGGACTGGTTTTTGGTTGACTGTATTCTTCTGGGCGCTTGTTTTCCACCCAATTGTGGGCTTGATTGGATTATGCCAAACGTTTTGTACCTCCCCTCCCAATTGTTTGCTGGGAGTCGTCTACCATAAGCACGCTGTGCATCTGGCTTTATGCCACTACGGCCCTTTCCTTGTCGCCCAGCAACTAGATTGGGCCAAATTGGCACATGAAGATGAAGAGTCAGATCCCAAGTCGCCTCCCCTCCTTGAAGTGGAGGAATAAAATTCTTTATTATTCATTAAAATTTACCAATTTATTATTACTTGGAATAAAATATATATATTATTTTTAACCATGTATATAGATTTATATATATATCTCTTTTACTATTATTATTATTTTCTTATTACTATTACTATTTTCAATATTCATTATTTTCTTATAAATGTGTATACTTATTTTTGATTTCTTTTCTTCTAATTGGCCCTCTTCCTAAACTTTCTTAGGAATTTAGCATGGACTTGATTATAGACATGCCCTGAATTTTCTCCTTAATAGAGTAGGAGAAGTTTAAAGTTTTCTCTATAACGTCAAATGGGCCAACCCAAATGCGATATAACTTGTGAGTTTGGCCCAAACCATGGGTATTACAAAATAATACCTCATCCCCCACAGTGAATTTGGGAAGATCATATCTGTTTTTTGATCTTTTTCATGTTAGGCCTTATGAAGTTCAAAGTTATTATCAAAAGCTTGGGCTTGCAGTTAAATAAGGTTTCTGTAAGCCGCTCAACATACTGAGAATAACTTAATTCTTGGGGTTCTTCTAGCAATGAATACAACAATGGCGGTAAGTCTGGGTGCTTCCCACATAGAAGTTGGAAAGGAGACGTCTTTGTTGCCAAATGACAAGAGATGTTGTAGGAAAAAATGGCCGAACTGAGGAATGTACTCCATTTGGAGGGCTTATGAGAAGTCAGCTTTCTTAGATATTGACAAGTGTTCCATTAGCTCGTTCCACTGCACCATTTGTTTCTGGGTGGTATGAAGTTGACAGAACACCAAGCGTTCCCATTAACTCATTGAGCTTCTGTAGAATAACTGCGGTGAAATTTGTGCCATTATCCTTTAATATGAATTGAGGACATCCATGACAATGAATAGCTTGCTCCAAGATAAATTTACCAGTTGTTGAGGCTCCTAAGTCCCGAATAGCCCTGGCTTCAACCCATTTTGTCAAGTGATTGATTGCCATAATGATATTTGGCTTTCACATTGTTAATTGGGAGAGGTCCAACCACATTTATGGATATAGTGTGCCAAGTGAATTTGGGCCAAACAAGCTGGTATGAAGTGGTTTTAAAAAGGGTTTTTCCCCTTGGCACTCTTAGCAACAGCTCAAAGTTTCATGGATGTCAAAATGCATTGATTCCCAATAATGATTTTGCTTGAGTTGATCCTTTGTTTTCTTGAAGCCTTCATCGCCGGTGGCCTTATGAGCAGCCAAAGTTAAATATGCTCAGGCCGAGGAATGTGGATATATATATCTTTTTCAACAATCACCTTGAATAAGACTCCTTTTTCAGTGTAGGTGTCCTTTCTTAATTTGGAGAGAATTTTCTGCACTAATTTGGGCTCATTGGCAAGAACTCCACTAACCTTCTTCTGAAATAAGGCATCCGCAGGCTGGCAGAGGGTTGCCACGATGGGCAGATGAGACAAACAAAAAGCATTCTTATACTTAGCACCAGCCCAATACTTGATAGTATAGTCATAAGCCTGCAGCTTAAGTGCCCAGCTAGCCAAACATCCTTCTGGCTCCTTCAAGTTATTAAGCCATCTTAGGGACATGTGATCAGTAACCATGGTAAGATGCATTCCATGAAGGTATACTCGAAATTTCTTATAGGATTATATAACTGCCAAACATTCCCTTTCTGTCACAATATAATTTCTCTCATGAGCATTTAGGGTCCGACTAACATAGGCTACTGGGTGCTCTTCGCCATCTTCTCCAACTTGGGACAAAACGGCTCCAATTGCCATTAATGATGCATCTGTTTGAACAATAATCTCCAGGCAAAGTCAGTATAGTGCAACACTGGTGCGACTAATAGGGACAAATGAAGCTGGTTGAATGCTTCCTGGCAGGCCAAATTCCACATAAAAGGGACCTTATCCTTAAGTAGATAAAACAAGAGTTCTTTGATATAAACAAAGTTGGCAATAAATCAGGCAATAGTATCCAATCATGCCCAAAAATACTTGAATGTCCCACTTTGATTCATGCCTCTTCATTTTTGATATTGCTTCCAATTTGGCCAGTTGTGGCCAAAGACCTTCTTTATCAATTACAAACCCAAGGTATTCCAGTTGGTCCTTAAAGAATTGACACTTACAGGGCTTTATCTTCAGTTTGCAGCTGCTAACCTCTTGAAAACCTCTTCCAGGTGTTCCAAATGTTCATCAAAGGTGAGGCTGAATACGTTTATATTGTCTAGGTATACTAGTACACATGACAATTTGAGATCGCCCAGTATAGTGTCCATCGCTCTCTGGAAGGTTGCTGGAGCATTACAGAGTCCTTGGGCATCCTCATTGGTTGAAATAACCCTTCTTGGGTAATAATAGCGCAATTTTCTCGCTCAGCTTTGGGCAGGTCAATTTGCCAATACCCGCTAATTAAATCCATCGCTGAGAAGAACTTTTCATCCCAAGCCTGTCTAGGGCATTGTCAATATATGGAAGAGGATAGGAATCTTTTTTGTAATGTTGTTAAGCTTCCGGTAGTCAATAACAACCCTGTTGCTCCCATCTTTCTTTTTTACAATGAGAATTGGGGCAGCCCATGGACTCTTAGATGGTATCAACATACCGCGGTTGAGAAGTTACTTAATATCCTTTGACACAACCTCTTCAGCTGGTTTCAAACGCCTAATCAGCCTTAATCAAATAGGTAAATGATCCCCAGTATCTATTGTATGGGTTACTCCTCTTGCACATCCCAAGTCAAAATCGTCCTTGGCGAAATATTTCATGGTATTTCTTGAATAATCCTCATACTCATTCCTTTTCCTGTTCATTTAGTTCCCCTAAATTGGCCACAGGTATGACATTATGAACATAATCCAACTCATCATCTGGAAGCCCTAGCTCATCCAGGGTTCCAAAATAATGTAAATATTTAATCTCCGTTATAGGAATCAAATGTAGATAGGCAACCACCTGGTGCCTTTTGATAAAAATTAGCCAATTCTTCATGTTTTCACAGAGGACACTAATTTCTTGATGTCTGGGAATAATTATCCCAGGCGCCACATTAGGTTCAAGTCAAGTTCAGGACCAAGGTTGATAAACTTCGCCATAGAGCCCTTCTGGGATTTGAATTGTTAGCCCAGTTGGGACTAATGCCTGCATTCCAGAGTCCAGAGTTAGCTCCCTGTTTGCTCAGAGGGGTATTCCCTTAGACTCATGGATTTGCACTTGGCAGGGACTTGACACAACGCTTTGATTTATAGTATTTGATAGGGATTATTCCATCTTGATAGGCCAAATTAATAAACTGATTAGCCTTTTTCAGTCCCAATTTTGCGTTTTTTGTATAGTAAATTGGGATGGTTTGGTTCAGGATGGTTAAGGTGTCATCCTTATGACTAGTAACCACTCCATATATTCTCATAAAATTGGTGCCAATAAGGACCTCATAGTTCTGATTAGGCAAAACTATAGCTGGAGCGGATACTACTATAGACCCAAACCTTATAGGTAAGGCACTATATGCCCCAAGAGCTCTGGTGGTATGTGTTCCCTCAGTGCCATATTCTTAATCATAGGCAACATCTGGAGATATTCCCAACTTCTTCACCAACTTAGTGCTGACGATATTTAAAGAAGCTTCACTATCAATAATTGCTCAAACATGGAACTTATTGACAGCAATATTGGCATAAGTACACTCAGAGTATGGTTCAGAAGTATTTATTAGGTGAATAGATTCAGAGTTTCCTGACTCCAAGTGTGATTTGAGGCAAGAACATATTTCAGGGAAGTTTTCCGCCAGAGTCTACATGGGGATTGCGACCTGTACATCTTTTAAAGAGGGCAGATCATAGGAGCGAGTAGTATGAGGATCAAAGCCTTGGTCCATAATTTGCTTAGCATATGGTTTAGCCACCTCTATTCGGGCTTCTTCTGATACTTCACCTGATTTTTGGCCTTTTTGGAACTGGTTGTGATCATATGTACATCGTCAGCCAAAATACAATGTAAGGAATCTTCATTGATTAAATCTGACAAAAAAGTTTGCCAGGATCAGGAGGAATGTTTTTGGTAGGATGGGTGGTAATAGAGCATTCCGCCTCTACTCCACCTGCCCTTTTCCCAATTATGAGTCATTTTTAACTTTATATGCACATTAACTCCTGATTTTGTGCCCATTTGGGTATAACACCTATTGGCAAAGTGACCTTTTCTACCACAACAATGGCAAGTGAAGGCATTAGGTTTGGGATGGTTAGATTTCTGGTCCTTAGAATTCCCATTTCTCTTTTCATTGTGACTTGTATTACTATTTTCTGTTAAGGATGCACCCGCTGCTGATTGTTTGGCCAATTTGGCGCCTCAAAACTTCTTACACAGCAGCGTAAGTAGTCCACAAGTCTATTTGTTTCCATATTGCGATTAAAGGCAGTAATCATTACTCATTTTAAATCATGATAGGGCTGCACGGCATGTTCCATGGCAATTTTCGCATTGAATTTGGTCATAATATTTAATCTGAGAAGCACTTGGCCTCATGATAAAATTGGTCAGCAAAGTCTTTTATAGACTCATTGGGTCTGAACTCAATATTTAAGAGCTCCATCTTTTGGGTTGACAGCTTTTTGGGCCCACCAAATTCCTTAATGACAGCTTGTCTGGCCTCATTGTAAGACCAATATTCCCCTAAATAGGGCGTTATGAGGTCTAAGCTGTGCGAATCCAAACAATTGATGAGGGCTGTTGCTTTTGCATGATTAGACGCTCCTCTCATGGCCTTCTCAAAAAGCTTTAAGAAGGAGTATATATTGCCTTCTTTATCGAATCTTGGCAAATTTAGTGGTTTGAAATCATCTCTGCCTGAGTCCCTAACAAGAGGCAGTTTCGCTCCTCAAGTTTGACCAACTTGGAGAACCTTAGGGCAGAATAGGATGTTGTGAGCGGCTTGGAGTGGGCATAGAGGTCAGTACACGTGTAATATTTTGTGTATTTGATACATCCGTTCCATAGTATTCATCTGCCTCATGATAATCTTCAGAATTGCTTGATTCTGTTTTCTGAAATTGGGATTGACACGGCCTCTGAAGCACAACTTGGCGTGACTTTAAAGCCGCATCTTCATCCTCCCCTCCCCAAGATTGGTCGCTCACTTGCAACCATTAATCTTAAGATTCTCCATCTCCTTGTTAACTTGGACAGATCTGCTTTAGCTAATGCCTATCAGACCGAAAGTGCTTTCATTTCTTCTGACATTTTCTTAATTCTGGTGTTAGCAAGCAATAGTTGGCTCTCCATATTATTTTTCTCATTAAATAAGATGGTATTTGAAGTATGGAGTTTGGAAAAAATTGACCATATATTGGCTAAATCAGCCTTAATATCTGAACTGTCTGGTTGTTCTACTGTAACGGAGGTAACTAGGATAAAGCCTCAATATCCCTTTAAGTAGCTGCAAATTCAGTCTGGATATAGTCTTCTAATTTGACATATCTTTCTTACAACTCCCAGAGAGTTTTTCTTGAATCATGACCCTGTTGTAGGAGATTTTCTATATTGGGTTCTACGTAATGGTACTGCATCTCAAGTCTTATGCAGTGGTTGGTAGTATCCCATTTCCACTGTCTTGAGAATGTAGAATTATTTAGCACTTGTGTTGCTATTTTCAGGACGCCTTCATTAAGCTGAACTACCAACTTGTCAATCTGACCATGAGCTTCTGCTGCGGCTCCAGTGTTCAGATAATTGCTTTGCGCACTTCTGCAAAGCAAGTATACAGCTTCTCTAACAATCAAGCTTGGGCTGACCATTCCTCATCTTGGACATGGTGGAGGTGGGAAAGCTCAATATTTTAGCATGCAAAAATGCGTTGAGCATGTTTGATAGATGACTGTACAAAATCGACCAAATAATCATATGTGTTGGCCTAATTCTCTTGGAGTCTTTGGCCCAAAGCAGCCATGATGGCTTCTATTTATTTTTGATAAATCTCGTTATTCAGGGCTTGGTCCTTCATATAGTAAAACAGACCAAAAGCTCAGGTCAATTGCTGGAGAACCAACCTGGTAACCTTAAAAACAAGGTTTCCAACATTTCCTTGATATTGGCCTGGGTAAACTCGGCTAGATTAGAGGGTCATGTTGGGCCTGTTCCAGTTGATATTAGTTATAATGAGTAATCGTTCCCCTCACCATTGTTGGAAAAACTTGAAGTAAATTGTTCAATAAACTGAACATCACATGTTTCCATCTCATTGTCGCTGTGCTTTCAGGAAAAATCTGAAAGCTGATCGTCCAGGTTCATATTAGGTAGTTTATTTTTTGAGTGAACACCAAAATGTTAAGATAAAGCTGATGGTGCAAGCTAAAATGACTTAACAAGGAAATTGAGGATCTATACTCGCTTTTCTAATGAAACTCCTGCTTATAATCAGGAAGTAGATTCTCTAATAATCCTCATTAATAGCCAAGTAACTCTGGTACGCTCACCATTCTTAAGGTTACTGGCAACAACAATTACAAACATTCAGAATTTGTACAAAATTAGGAAAATATTCCATTATAATTGGGACTACTTCTCCAGAAGGTAAACTGAGTACTTCTCTTTGGGAAGTATAAACACATACAACTATCTAACTTTTCTTTCTCGTTGCAAACACTTTTGCAACCCATTCAATTCAAGACTAAATCTAGTTTGATAATCTCATAGAGGGGATTAGTCTGCGCCCATGTCTGGGAGCAGTTGGGCAAGCAAGGCAGCGGAGCAGGCGGAATGCCCGCGGCCTCTAACGTTCAAAAACGCCCCAGAGAATCTGGCAGAATAAAAAAATCTAAAAAAACTGGCAGTCACAATTTCCCTGGAGATACTCGCTGGCAAGCACGATGCAACTAGTACATCAACACGCCACATTCCCAGCCACTTTCATTGGTGGAATTCAGAGTCTGTGTGTATCTGGACATTAAAAAACGGCCCTATGGGAAAAATTTTGTGAAGATGTACACAAAAATTTTCCTGACCGCGGTGTACGTTGCACCTCACTCCATGTCGCGCGGTTGGCTGGACCTAGGTTTCAAAAGCAAAAAAGCAGCAGACGAGGCTGCAGTGGTGCGCATAGTGGTTGACCTCCCCAAAGGGCAACAGGTCATCAAAACTAAATGTACCAGATGGACAGGATCAAACCAAATTTTCCTCACATTTGACTTTTTGCCTACTACAGTAAAACGTGACATTTTGGAGCAACACCTGAAAGATGGTCTCGCCATATATGGCAAAATACAATCTTTCAAAATGCAACGTTTCACGCTGATGCCACACCTGTGCACCAGCAAAGCCATCGCAGTTCTGACCCCAACTGAGGAGATTGCAAAGGACCTAACCCAAATCCCGCACTCCACCTTTATTGACATTGCAGGGCATACCACCCACCCATTCCAGGTGACCGTGGACAGCGCGCCCCCCATTTGCACCCACTGTGATGCGTTCAGCATAAGGCGCACGCATGCCCCATCAAGGAGGGCGTCACATTCCAAGAGCACCCCTTGGTGGCCATGGCCAGTGGAGAGGCACACTACAAACCAACTGCAAGCACCAAGGAGGCTTTCCCGTGGGGAGCACAAGGCTGCTACCTATTGGTAAAGCCCATCTCCCCACAGGAGCGGAAGAAGGCCAAGCAGGCCCATAGGGCCGCGGCCAAGGAAGTGGCCAAGGACACCACCACCATCCCACACTCACAATGCCAGGAGGACATGGAGACCTTTGCAGCGGAAGCAACTCAGGAATCCATCACCCAATCAGATTGGGAGGCCCATGCCGAGCGGGCCACTCAATCTGAGGATCTGATGGGAGATTCAATCTCACCCAATCGCTGTACCCAAGCTCCAGTCAAAACTGACTTGGGACCTATCCCAACCAAAATTTTTTTTTGCCCCACTCGACAGTGCACCGAACTTATCTGCACTGCAAAAAATTCGTCTGACGTTGGGAAAACAAAAAGCAAAGGCCAAAGCCAACGCGACTCTTTCCGCAAAGATTAACAAAAACCCCAATAGCGTTGCTGCTAATACCCGCACTGCTGTGAAAGCCCGCGGGGATCTGGAAGAGGCTGGGGGGCCTGGGGGCCCACCCCCTCACACCTAAGGTGCAATGGGGGAAACCTTCACTCTAGGGACGCTGAATATCACTGGACTCAAGGCCTCCCCATCCCAGGCTAGGAAACTGAGTTTTTTACAAAACAATTTACCCGTGGATTTCCTGGCCATCCAGGAGTCCCACTGTCCATGAGGTTCCGAGGAGGCTTGGAAAACAATGCTCCTACCATCCCTATCCTTTTGGTCGAAGCACTGTGGGGTGCTAATTCAGAAAAACAATTTTTTAAAATTCACATCCTCAGAAACATTCCTAAATGACCGAGTGCTCGTTGTCACCTTCTCATGGGCTGACGTTGTGCACACAATCATCAACATTTATGCCCCAAACAGTGCACATGAGCGTCAGGAATTTTTATCATCAGTCAAATCCCTCCCACTACCCCCTGATTCTTTCCTAGTTGGCAACATGAACTGTTGGCTAACCTCACCAACGGACCGGTGGCTGCCCTCACCCCACGCCCCACAGGGTCATGTAGAACTACACGTTCTAAAAGCCACCCTTGGGTTAATGGATGCGCTGCTGCAACATGCCCCACTGCTCAAAAACATGACGCATCCCCACATCCACAATGGCCAATTAAGGTCTATGACCTGCATCAACCTTATTCTAACGCTGGCGAAATTCCAACCCCACATCTCCCACTTCAAAACAACAAAAATGGAATTATCCGACCACCAAATGGTCTCAATAACATACCACTTACCCGTCACAGTTGCAAAGGCCCCACATTGGTACAAAATCTGCCCCCCGAGCTTGCATCACCAGGATTTTCCACGTGGGTGGAAGAGGCAACTTTGGCGAAATTGTTTGTTGCACCATTTTGTGTGGACCCCATTTCCACATGGGCAACTTTCAAAGAAAACACCATCCACCACTATCGCCATCTCTCCTCCAGATGCTCATGAGCCACATTGGCAGTTATATCGCGCACGCTGGTGGAATTGGCCCACTTGGAGTCCAATATTTCAGCCACAGGATATAGCCCTGCATGGGGCCAGAAGTGGGCGGAGGCAGCTGCCCACCTCAACGCACTCAAAAGGCAACACAAACATTGGTTTTGTGTCCAATACAGGGCCACACGCATCACTAAAGGTGACAAGTGCACCACATACTTCTTTAAAAAAATTTTTGCACCATGCCAGAGTGTGGCCTGCACACAGGTGCAAAGATCGGATAATTCCATTGTGGACACACTGGCTGAAGTGGCAATCAAAATGCAAAGATATTACTCCGAGTTATACTGACCTGAACCAATTCAGCCGGCCAAAATAGTGGAATTTCTTGACCGAGCTCATATCTGCACCATTTTCTGATACCCGGAAATAATGAATTTAATTACTCCAAACAAATTATGGACAGCCATTCGCGGTGCACCAAACCAAAAATGCCCAGGCTCAGATGGCATTCCATATGAGTTCTACAAAAAATATTTTAAATATATATCCCCATTGCTGTTAGCCTCACTCAACCAAAGCCTGTTGGAAATGCGCCTCCTACCAGGAGGACATGAGGCCTTTACTGTCACACTCTTCAAGAAAGGGGATAGGCTTGACTTAGCCAACTAGCGCCCCATTTCTCTAACAAACACAGACACCAAAATTTTAACCAAAATCATGGCTAACCGTTTAGGGACTGTAGCATCTGCCACCATCTCCCCAGAACAATTCGGTTTTATCCCCAGAAGGTCGATTTGGGATAAAGTGCACTCTGTGGCTAATGTGTGTCAGTCCACAGCCTCTGGGGCACTTGTATTCTTGGACCAACAAAAGGCCTATGATAGAGTAAACTGGGAATACCTAAGGGCCTGCCTCCATCAATTCCGCCTACCCCCCGCTTCATTAACTGGGTGATGCTGCCCACGGAATCTGCAACAATGGCAGTGCGTGGCCCAGGCTTCCTAACAGAAGTAGTCCGCCCTCAAAGGGGCCTGCGACAAGGGGACCCCCTCAGCCCACTCTTATACAACTTCAGCCTTGACCCACTACTGCGAAATGTGAATGCCCAACTCACTGGGGTCCATGTGCCAGGCCAAACCCCAGTCAAGATGATGGCATTTGCAGATGATTGCGTGGTGGGGGTGTTTAATAACAAAGATGCACGTGCGCTTGAAGCCCTCATCCAGGAATATTCCCAGGTAAGCAACGCGGCACTGAACGCCTCCAAAACTGAAATCATCCTCCTTGGTCAGTTTCAGAACTGCTGGGCCCCAGCAAGTAGTTCCCAACCTGGCCCATCTGCTCGCCCACGTCCACACCTTACTAACTCAACACACACCGCTCCACTGGTGCTCCCCTTTGTGCCACGTCCTACCATAGGACTGGTACGCCATCTGGGCGTGTGGTTGGAGGCAGGCGGATATGTGTCAGTAGTAATGGAGTGCCGTATACTGGACAACGTGACGAAGCAAATCGCCTCTCTCAGAGCCCATCCTACTACCCTCACTGGCAGGGTTGTTCTTGCCAACTCTATGCTCCTATCCAAAGTCTGGTTCAGAGCCCACGCCATCCCCTTCTCCTAAGCCTCTTCAAATCCCTGTATGTTTTGCTGCAAGGATGGCTTTGGTCAGGCCGCCCTCCACCAGTATGGCTAGAGGTCATGTTTGGCCCTCATCATCATGGTGGCATGGGCCTGCTTGACTTCAAAGCCCATGCCGCCAAGATCCTGGGCACCTGGATCGCGGCTGTCACCGCTCCTACACTCCCATCCCAACACTGGTCCCGCGCGGCCCACTCCAACTTCTCCCGAGCCTTGGGCCTCAACAATCCATCAAACCCCCACTCCCTGATGAAATACCTCGCATCACACACATCGGCCACAGGTCCTCACGGGACTAAAACCCACTACAAACAAATCCTACTCTCCATGCGAAGCGCAGAGTGGAGAATTCGTATTAGTGGACATACAACCTGAAGAGGCCGCCCCTCTCCTCAGTTCACACAAGAGGTACAGGAGCTACCCATCCATGATGGCGTGATCCCCATTCGACCCCAAGTCCTATCCAGGGTGGACTACCTGGACATGATGGACATCCTTTATTCCACTGAGACCCAAAAGACTATCTGGAAATACGCACACCATCCTCTGTTGCAGCCTCAAGTCTGCTCCCATGTGTGGCGCTGCCTGAGGCGGGTGTATTGTACAGCTGAGCGCTCTAACGCTTTACACTCATCCTGTGTCTTGTGTGGCCAGTATGGAACGCTGTTCCACCGCCTGGAGAAGTGTCCTACCTCTAAAGTGATATGGCGCGAAGTTCAACGTCTGCTAGGCCAGGATCAAACGCATCCCTTCAGTCTGTCAAGAGATATGTTTGCTTCATCAATGGCCTCCCCCTCCCACCCTCCCTCCGTGCTCTGGTGGTTGCAATCGCCATGTGGACTATCCACACGATTGTCTTGGATGCCATCGCTGGCTCCATCCCCACCCTCCCTGAAGCTGTCCACAGATTCTGGTCTCATTTGGTGGACCACTTGTAAGCGTGGATATTTGGATATCTCCCACCACGTCGCTGACAGCTGGTCTTTTCCTGGTTCCCAGTCTGGTTCATCAAATCAGACCCCTTCCTCCACACGTGCTCAATAGTGGCTACGACCCCTTCACACGTTCCCTCCCCCTCCCCATAAGTAGCGTTCCCGCTGGCAACAAGAGATAGCATCGCTTCTCTGGGGTGCCTCCCCTGGTACTAAGTTTTGTCTCGTCTGAGTCATATTTGGAAGTGTCCATCCCATGGTCGGCCTTCCCCACAATAAATTAACACATACAACTATTTAATATAGATGTAAAGGCAGCAGATATGAATATTAGATAGATGACAGATGGACAAGTTTAATTAATAAATTAAAGTACAGTAATTATTAATTATTAATTATCAATAGATATATGATAATGTTTTATTAATTGGCCAGGCGCCGGAATTATATACCTCTCAGGCATCTCCTAGCCAAACTCATCTATTAGATGAGTTCATTTATATTGTGCCAATCCTCTGCTGGCCATGGCAATAATCATGAAATACCTCCAAGTCAATTTGGTACATGAATTTGAAAAAATTAACAATTATTTCAGCCCAATTGAAGGCAATTTTTACTCCCATAATTGGGATGATTTTGGTTGCAAACTCAACACCAAAATTTTCCTGATTAGAGCTACATCATAACTTGACAAATAACAATAAATTTGGGGATAATAATATACAGACAATAAAGATGATGTACCCAAATTGGGATGTTGACAGGACTTTCATAGCACTAAGTATGCCCTTAATTGGGACGTCTATTTTTAAGTGCTTAATAAATCAATTTCATTAATCAAACCCAAAATTCCGCCTTAGTGCATTAATATTAGTGCACATATTAGAAGGTGCAATTCAGTTAATGCCGTAAGACTACTTTGCACCCAAGTGGACCCATAATTGGCCATTTTGTGATTATATCATAACTATTATTAGCTACAATAATTGGGTTATTTAGATGCAATCAAAGCAGTTATGAGGTGAATCTGATTTATCATATATATTGAAGATAAATTGGGAAGAATTAAAGGATCCATCAATGAGAGTAATCTATTAGCATTGATGGTTTTCTCAAAGGGTTAATTTTTGAGTCAACCATCAAAATCTAACAGAAAGTCTGATTTTCCTGTGCTAAAACCATGGCACGGTGCAGACTTCTATAGAGCTGAAGTGCCATCTGTTGAATTTTGGGCTTTGTTATGATGGTTGGTTCTTCATCAGGTGTGCAATGCAGTGTCGTGCATCTATTGTGTGAGGACAATAGACAGGATGGTGATTTAGAATTTAAAATATACCTTTTTGGAAGCACTTATATCATATATCCTGTAGTTTACTTGGATGATGGCACGCCACCCTGATCTTACTGATCCCAAGTAAATACCAACTAGTACAAAGTAAAATACTAAACGCAAAAAAAGTTTACAAGCTAAATTATAAACTTTCTCCAGTAGTTGAATCTATTTTATTAGTGTCAACTCAAGGGTTATTTATAGGGTTTGTTGTTTAACCAAATCTTACCCATGACGTCTTATTTTTAGTGGCATTTGGCCACATAAAAAGTTTGTAAGAACGTCTACAATACTTCAACTCAGGGTGTCATGCTCAGTCTCAGGGTCAGTGTAAACACCATCATCATCCTTGAGATGGCATTTCAACATGCTTTCAAAATAGCTGAAACAATTCACTTTCACATGTAATTGGCAGCACATACCAAGGTGATTCGTATCACTAATAAGTAATTAATTTGATCAAAAACTTGACTGACATTAAAAACTAATTTTGACATAAACCAACAAAGCTTACATGCCCAAGTCATTAAATCAAAACTTAATATAAGTTTGACCTAACCAACAAAGCCCTCAAGCCCATGTCATTATAGTCATATATAATTAGTAAAATTGCTAGGCCATAAATTCAAGTTCAGATATACTTAGGATATCTTTGGTTTATAATAAGCGACGATTTAGATCCAGTCAACCATTCAACACCATCTACACTGGTGTAATATTAAAAAGCTTACAGAACTTTTGCGCCCACCAGGATTTAAACTTTCTGGTAAAGTTGGTTGGTGAAAGTGGCTATAGTTTTATCCTTCCTAAACTGGATTCTCATGAACTCCTGTTTGTGGCTAGCCATCTACTAAAGGCTGCCAAAATTGTTCATGATTGCTTCTTAAGCATCATTGCACATCCAATTATTCTTATTGAGATGGGGTGGGACACCAGATTTTGCCAATCTGTGTCTAAAAAGTTTAGAGATGTTACTGATTTCTGACGTTCACCTTATCAGAACATTATCCTTTCTACTAGGAGGAAAAAGCTGGATTATTATTCCAGTAGAAGATAAGTATTTCAATGTAATCTGAAATTCTCATTATGCTACTGTGGTAAAAGAGATATGCTCAATAACCCTACCAAAGAGAGGGGTATTTTGGTGTTATCTCTAAAATTGCAGCGAAGTTTCCAGGCATTTTTCTCTGAGCTATACTTTCCCAGTGGAGCTTTCTTCATCTATATTGTTGTCAGATTCATCCGCCTCCATCTGAATGCAATCACACTATATGATTTCTGAATTTTTGTAAACAATTTAGAATTTGTGTTACACATAATCCTAATAAAGTAGAATCATTCTTTATCTGCTTCCCAAGCAGCCTTCTGAAACATTAACTCCAAGATTACTTCAGTCTCTTTCCACTTCAAGGAGGTGGGTTTTTCATAGAGATCATTGTTGACCTTTGTGACTTGTTCTATTTGTTCTTTGACTTTAGTCAAAAGTTCATCCAAGGTGGTTAGATCATATTTTAACACCAAATTCAGCATATTCTTGTTCATCTTTTCTAGTTACATCCACATCTTTTACTTTTGTTCTTGTATGACATCTCTCTGATAATTTTTGACATAATTTGGCCCAAAAACTCAACTTCCCCCTGTAGTGAGCACCAAATGTTGATTTTTTAGGTTTACTGCACAAAGGTGTGCTCTATATATATTGCTCATTAAGATGTTATTGGTTAAAGGTGATGATATCATATGAAGACAATTATCCCAGTTGTGTTCTTAACAATCAATATGAGTAAGTAATTACTGCTATATAGGTGTTGACGCTCTTCCCTCTGGTAACTTGAAGGAACTTTTGGATAACAAGGGAACATTTTCTTCAACTCTTCCACTGAAGTACTTTAGAACCACTTGGACAAGGGAAAACTATCTTTTCAATTCTAATCACAAGATTTTTTACCAGACTTTATATAAGAGAACGCTATCTCTTACATTCTAATCATAAGAGCACAATAAATTGTATAACTATATAAATGCATTTTCAAAATGATCTGTATTGTACTGCTTTATAAAAACTAAGGTATTTATATAAAAATTTGGCGCTCAACACTTCTATTGGTGCTTTAATAAGAACGGCGTTCATTGCCAATTAATTTAGCCCTTTATGGGCCTTATGAAACAATGATTACTTCATCCACCTAGTTGGATTCCGCCACATACTAGGTCATGAGCCCTCCTGGGTTGGACATATAAAGAGCGTGTCCCAACGCCTTTATCCATCCCCAGCGGATTAACCTTACTAAGCTAGTACCCTGCTTGGTTAATGGTACCTTTTACATTAATATCAGGTCACGTTGCTTTTTAGGATAATTTGCAAGTTGCTTCCAATAAAAGCTTTATTAATACTTTATCAACTACTAATAAACCTTTATTGACTGGCAGCAAACACCAATTGATCTGCGTAAGATATTTCTAATATTAATACTATGTTAATAATCAAAACGCTTGTAAACATTGTCATGAATCATACCCAATAGAAATTAAGCTTTGGGGTATGATCTTTCAATTTAGTGAATTTCCTGTTGAGAATTAAACCATACAATAGCTACCAAAACAATGATAACTCCCACATCTTCTATGGGTTATATATATATATCTCATCCTCCACCAGATAAGATATTTAATACATTATAATCTATTAAGCTGGATGATGTGGGCATACCAAAATCCCAACAGCTTATTTTCACTAGAGCTTTACCTTCTGCACCCTTGTCAGAATTATGAATGTATTACCACAGATCTCTTGATAATTATTGGCCAGGTGACCCAAAGCTCAAGGGTGTCAAATAAATATTTTTGCGCTTCTTTTGGTCAAAAAGTCTTATACCAGATACTTGGTCTTATAAGGCAATTCCAAATAAAATGTACTAATTTTAACTTAAAATTGGTAAAAGAAGAAAGCAAAGTTGTATTTGCTTTGTAGCAACAAATTAAGTGAAATTGGGTAGGTGTCTTAGTAAAATTCTGAACATTCCAAGATTAGATCTAAAATAAACGAATCAGGGATTATGTGGCAGCCCAATTATCTTGGTCATATAGGCTGCACTTGCCGCATGGATTGGGTTTGAACCACAAGAGTAGGTAGTACTGAGGGAGCATTAGTTGACCACATAATTTGGGGTTGATCCCCATCTTTGAGAGTCATCAAATTTGTCAGGGATTATCTTTAACAGAAGTTTGGGCCATTTGATTATATTGGGATTGATTACTGTCAGCCAACACATCTGACTCCATAATTTGGGTAGGAATCCTAGCAACATTCCCCTCTAGATCTTGGTGAAGGAGGGAAAACGGATGGAAGAAAGTGACTATGTACTCAAAATTACTATTGTACCCTGAACAACCTCTTCATTATAATGTTTGTTGCCCCGTATATATATGACTTTGTAAGGCCCCAACCAGTTTGTGCCCAATTTTTTGTCACAACCTCCAGGCCAGTGATGGTAGAAAAGTACTAGGTCACCAGGTTGGAAAGTGTGTAGGGGGTCATGCATATCATTAAAGTGAGCATTTTCTCTATTGGTTATAGCGGACAGTTTTTGGAATCCAGGGCCTGAAGTTAGATAATTTCATTTGCAATAATTCACATAGTGTCTTCAGGGGCTTTGGGGGAGGCTTGCTCAAGCATAGCCTGGACTTTAGAAGGCAAATGGGAATTTCTGCCATACAATGCTTGAAAGGGCGACATCTTAGTTATTTGTGATAGCTAAATCTATAGGCCAGAATTTCACTAGGAAAATATTGGGGCCAGTGAAGGGGGTCAGACATAGCCATTTTTTGGAATGTTGCAGTTAGATACCATTTGCTCGCTCTACCATTCCATTGGTTGCAGGATGGTAGAGGGTGAAAAATACCTAGTGGTTCCCATCAGGTCGGCCAAATCTTTCACCAGCGTCAAGTGGAAATTTTGACCGTTATCAGAAAGAATGATGTCAAAACCCATGTTGGGTGATAATCCTATTATACAAAAACGTGGCAGTAGCCTTTGCAGAAGCTGAGGGTAGCAGTATGACTTTGATCTACTTAGTTAGATGATCCATGGCTAAAAAGAGGAACCAATGACCATTAGATGCTGAGGGAGAGGCCCCACAACATCAATGCTAATAGTATAAAATGGTTCACAGGGTGAAACCACTGGATGTTGAGATTGGGGATTAGGTCCAGCTTGGCTTTTACATACCAGGAAGGACTCTAATACATCCTGGATCGAAACAAGCATTCCTTCCCAATAACATTGAGTTTTGAGCCACTGGTATGTTTTCCAAATTCTTCTGTGGCTGACTTGCCAATGTCCCTCTAATATGACGTCAGTTTGAGCTGAAGGTTATGCATAGGGCACCCACTTTTTAGCCACAAGTTTTCACAACTAGACGTTCTTGATTAGTAAATTTGCTGACTTCATCGCTGGTTCCTTTTGAAGGGTTGGGGATTCATCATTCCATAAATGCAATTAGGGTAAGAGGTTGTAGAGTTTATCCTCTTCAGTATCAGTTAAAGTTAACATGGAAAGTCTAGATAAGCAATACATATTTTGGTGGATAGGCCCTGGTCATTAAATAATAGAAAAGTCATAGTTTTATAGTTTTAACGCCCATCAGGCTAATCTCCCATCGGGGTCCTTCATTTTCTGTAGCCATCGTAAGGAAGCATGATTGGTAATGATGGTAAAATGTTCCCATATAAATAAGGTCAGATTTCTTTATAGTCAGTAGGACCGCCAAGCATTTGCATTCCATAATGATATAATTGGGGTTCAGCTTTGGACAAGGTCTTGCTATAGCAGGCGATAGGATGGTCCACTAAGTTTTCATCATATTTAGATAGTATAGCTCTGATGGCGATATTGCTAGCATCAGTAAAAGGACAAAGGGTTTATCAAAATTTGAGTGAATAAGTACTAGTGATTGGGAGAGAGAGACGCGTAGCAGATCAAAGGCCTGCTGTTGCTCTTCTTTCCACTGGAAGGGTATCCTTTTCTTCAATAGATACACCAGAGGCTCGGAGGTGTCTTCAAAGTGGGGGATAAATTGGCAATAATATCCCACCATCCCTAAGAAAACTTGTATGTCTCATAGAGATTTAGGGGGTCATCTTAGCATTGACCAAGAACTTGTCATCCATTGGGGATATTATGGCTTTAATGACCTTATGGCCCAAAAATCCATCTCATTCTGAAAGAAAGAGCATTTTGACGTCTTTCATTTTAATATAATTGCCATAACTGCTGAACGACTTGCCTGAGGTGATCTAGATGTTTTGTAAAGGTTCTTGAAAAAAAGGTAATATTGTCAAGATAAACTAGCGCACAGGAGATTTTTAAATCGCCTAGGAGTCCGTCCATGGCGCGTTGGAAGTTAGCAGGGGCGTTACACAGCCCCTGCAGCATTTGAGTGTGCTTGATTAGTCCTTCACTTGTGATGAGAGTGCATTTTTCAAGATCTTCTGGTGACAGGTTGACTTGCCAGTACCCGCTGGTGAGATCCATAGTCAAGAAATAGTGGGACCATGACATCAAGAGTAAGGAATCATCTATAGGTGGCAATGGATAGCTGTTTTTTCAATTGATAGAATTGAGGCGGCAATAATCCATGACAACACGGTGGTTACCATCCTTCTTCCAAATTAATAAGAGTGAGGAAGCCCATGGGCTTTATGAAGGCACTAAAAACCCGGCCTCAACAGTTGCTGTAACTCTAAGGCCACTTGAGCTTCCTCCACTTTGGATCTTTGGTACAGCTGGGATTTGAATGGAGAGTGAGCCTCAGTTTCAATTTGATGAATTACCCCAGACATTTTCCCATAGTCACTTTGTCCCTAAGGAAAAATATAGCCACACCCCTCAAGGAGGATCTAAAATTCTGGCTTTCATTAAGGGGTGTGATCATCTAAATTCTACTTTTAACCGGAGCTATGGTAGGCTTGGGATCAAATCCCAAATCTTGTAACGGTCCAAAAAAACTCACATCGGCAATATTCTCAATGGGACATAGTTTTGCATAAGCAATAGGGGCATGCCAAGGTTTATTGGAGGGTTTCAGTGGTTAAATTCCTTAATAGAATAGAGATAGATTTCACGTAAGCAGGATCAAAATCCCTGGGCAGGTCAACGCTTCCTTGATGGAAGGGTTTGGATGTCCAATAAGCTCCAAAATTTGATTTGGAGGGGTGAGAATTTGGATCCCAGTATTCGAAATAACTTGTGAGACAGAGAGTATAGTGATAGGATGAGGGGCATAAAGAAAGATCCCCACTTCGGCATCCACAGCCTCTGAGGTAACTTAGGTTTCCCCCTAAGACTTGGTATTCAGGTTTGCAAATGGAGGACAGGTATTCGAGGAGGCATGTCCATTTTCAGGGCTCCTTTACTTTTGCTGGGGAGTTCAAATATTAACAGAATCTGATACCCTAGTGGGATAGGTACTTTTCCTTATGGTTGATGATGCAAATGAATTCCCGCATCAATTGGACCCCAATAAGCAACTCATATGTATCATTATTAATGAAATGGCGGGGGCAGTAATTATAAGTTTTCTAAATTGGAGGGGTAAAGTAGAATAGGCTCATATTGCCTTAGTAGACTGACTAACTGCCATACCATATTCAGCATCATGGATCAAGTCTGGAGCTATTTTTATTTTTGGATAAGTTTGGAGGAAATAACGTTAAACGGGGAACCAGTATCAATTATCACCAGGACTTTAACCTTATGTACAACTACCTCGACTTGAACCACCAAAGCATCAAACGTGGCATTAACAGCTAATAGACTATCATTGGGTATTTTCAGCGAAGCAAGGAGAGGATTCAGCCGCGGCCAAGCTTGGGGCTGTTCAATGCGTTTGAATGTTTTGTCTGCCAGTGCTTGGCTTTCCATAGAAGTTTAACTGCCAAAATTTGTTTGGGTAACTGACCAACATAAAAAATAAGCAAGCTGGAGATTTTTATTTTCTTGAATAGAAAGAGATACATCAACTTCTTCGGGGGCGACTAACACAAAACAGCCCAAAGTGCCGGGGATAGAGCTAGAGATGAAACAAGGGTCTTGAGGCAATTGATTTCCGTCAGCATAGGGAGCCTCTTTCCCTATACTGACTGATCTTTTGCCAACTTACGTTGAAGTATGCGACAAAATCCACAATGTGGTTGGTTCTCTTGCAATGGGTGCAGTATAATTTGTGTTTAGGCGAATTGGGGGGAGTAAAGGCTAACTCTTGGAGTGATGCTTATTGTTGTTAAAATTAGGTGGCCCATCAGGTTTATGTAGTTTGGCCAGATTTTAAAAACAGTTTCTTTAATATGGAGGAGGGACGTCAAATTGGAAAACTGCTTTTAGATAAAGTAGAATATTAGGCATGTTTTTAAATGCTAAAACGAGGCGGTGATAGCATCATTTAACGTATGATGATTCCCTGCAACCAGCATTTGAGCCTCAAGGTAAAAATGGTGGTCGAATTCATTGATAGTTTCCACCCAATTTAGGCTGATGCCCATGAAGGTCTTTTTTGGTTGGATAGGGTTAGGGCACTCCCAAATTCCCAGAGCAAGGCAGGTTTGGCATCAGTTCAAGTATGGCAATGCATCAGATGGGGGACCATAATATCTTGAGTCATGCAGCTAAGGCAGTTCATTATGTTTTTAAGTCATTGGTGATTGGTTGCTTCTTCAATAGAGCTTTTTTTAGAAATATAGAAAAGAGAAGATACTTCCCTTCTTAAGGACATATTTTTCTTTGAACGAAGGTTTAAACGTACCACTTGGGGGTTGGAGGCCAAACATGAACCAATACTGGGACTGTGCTTTCACCTACTAAAGTAGCGGTATCTTGGGAATACACTTGAGCTTGAAGTGCATTAACTTGACTCTGCAGATTGTTAATATCATCAATTATTAAATCTACTCATTCATGAGTGGCACTGAGAGCCAATTTTTTGGTGACGAGTTACTTTAATTTCCATCTTTCATTTTTTAAAGTAATATTGGCAGCTTGGAGTTCAAGTTGATGTTGTTCAGTGGTGAGCACTCTTTGCTCCAAACCAAGTACCACAACAGTAGGGCTGCCAAGGTCCCAAGGCGTTTGTATTGAGCAGGTAAGGAAACTTTGGGAGAGAGGTTAACTTCATCCTGAGTGAGTTGGGCTCCAAGGGTAACATATCCCAATTGTACATCAAGATTTGTTACTTGTTGGATTAATGCCTGGTGGCGTTTGTCAGGAATTCCTGGGTCGCCACTGGGTCCCAGAGGTCTTCTTGGCCAAGGGGGTCCCCATCCACCATCCTGTCTGTCACGACCAGGGAGCCCTCATTCACCATCCTGTCCATCACAACCAGGAGGTCCCCATTCACCATCACGTCTGTCATAACTAGGGGGTCTGCGCTCACCAAGTACTCCTTGAGGCCCCAAAGTATGTCAACTTTTCTGGTCATCCCATAATTCATAAATTATTTCCTTCAATAATTGATGCATTCATCCACAGAGGTGAATAAGTTATCAAATTCAGATTGTACTTCTTGGGTACAATCTATAACCTGATTTATGGATAACAACCTCTAGTTGACTAAAATGAGTAATGAGTTCCATCCAAACAAAACTCACGACTCCTTGATCCAGGCGGGTTAACACATCTTGTATCTCATTAATAAGCTGCCGATTTTCCAATATAGCATTTCAGTTTTCATTGCTGAACTGGGAGGCATATTAATAGAATTGGAGGAGCTGCGTGTGTATTGTCACCAATAACTGCAAGTGGCGGAGTAATTCCTGATGATAAACCCCGCTACTTGAAGTAGATGGTACAAGGTAGGATGTACAAAGTGACGCAGATAGAGCTCCGTACATCCAGCCTCAACCTGTTCTATATCAAGTGAAGAGCTTTAAGCTAATATTATCATAGGGCTGTCACTGCAAGAGACTGGCTTCTATTAGCTTAGCCTCCAGGGTGAAGGCCTCAGATAATAGGAGCTTGAGAGCTTCAGTAAAGTCTGAGTAATGTAAGTTTATTGTTTGGTTGGCGGAGTGTGGAGGGTCACCTCCAGGAATGAGAGAAATAGAATATTTCAGTTGGCCGCTGTATCTACTATGTGCATATTTAATGCCCAGTAACTGAGATGGGAGGATTCACGATCTAAGGTGTTTTTTGAAGCTGAATTATTAGTGTCCATATTGTTTTTTTGATTTTATTTTCATAATTTTCACCGCAACCTGGGGTGGATCTGGCAGGGAGCACCAGTTTTGTCAGGATCACAGGTGCATTGCCACGGATCCCTTGATAATTATTGACCAGGTGACCCAAAGCTTGAGGGTGTTGGATAATACTTTTGCGCTTCTTTTGGTCAAGACTTATACCAGATACTTGGTCTGGTAAGACAATTTTAAACAAAGTATACCAATTTTAACTTAAATTAAGAAAAGAAGAAAGTAAAGTTTTATTAGCTTAGTAGCAACAATATAAAAGAAATTGGGGAGGTGTCTTGGTAAAAAACAGTCTAAGCTTAGATATATAATTAAAAACGAATCAGGGATTCTGTGGCAGCTCAATTATCTTGATCAAATAGGCTACGCTTGCCGCGTGGATCAGGTTTGAACCCTAAGATTAGGTAGCTCTGTGTGAGCATTAGTCGACTGCATAAGTTGGGGTTGATCCCCAACTTTGAGAGTCATCAAATTTCGTTGGTGATTATCCACAACAGAAGTTTATGTCATTTGGTTGAAATAGAATTAATTCCCATCAGCCAACACATCTGAATACATAATTTGGGTAGTAATCCCAACAACCCTCATGATAACTACTTTTTATTACATTATCTTAAAGAACTATAATTACTTATGAGTTTATCCTCCTGTTGGTTTTCTAAATTTGGCCCAGACCTAACAGAGTTAAACTCTCTCAGAAGTTTCCCACCGGATAAGTATCCTCTTCTCCCTTCAGGTTTTGGCTCTTTTTCTTTCTAAGGAAAAATAAAAGGTGTTGCATGACTTCTTTCAAATATGAAACTCATACAGTGTGCAGTATCTGTCATTAACCAACTCACTTTGACACCCTCCTTAAAACTTTTAATTTTAAAAGAGGATTTTTGACAAGCTGTTTGCCCTGAGGTCTCACTATAAGTATAAAATAAAGAGTTTACAGACCTTTTTCTCTTCAAGTTTCTTATCCGCTAGAGTTTTTAATGGAGATCAATAGTTGTTACTTGATTCAATTAAGACAAACAGATTTCTTCTGGAGTCCCTACCCATTTTTTAAGCTTTAGAAGTCTTGTGAATACCCTTCAGCAACATCTGAGGACTTTGACTCTTTTACTGACCTGTTTTAAGAAAACCTTACAATCGCCCAGTATTTACATCTATTTCAAGAGAAAGCTTTGAAACTGAACTTATTAGAGCATTAAAATTTTCCTTTCTCCACAAACTCCTACATAATAGTGGATTTTAGCTGAATGTCTGGGATAACCCTCCTCCTAGCTTAGCTGAAACTTGCGTTTCTATTGCATCTATACTGTCCCAAAACATCTGCCCTGTTCCACCCAACTGCAGTTCTGAACTCCAGATCCTGGATCTTGTCAATTCTAAATCAATTGTTACCTATCAGGGGTCCTCCTTTGTTAATCCTGATTCTCTCCTAGACTCAGACCCCATTGTGACTTATTCTAATGAGAATTTTGTGGTCATGGACTCCTCTAATAGGGCTATTAGATACTTTTTGCCCATTTCAAACTACTGTTTAGAACTGGTAGCGAGCTTTAGGTAGGTGAGACTGAAACTTTAATCATAGGTGGTGGTCCCCTCATCACTGGCCCTTCGCCGCTGCGCTCCATGAATCACCCCTCTCTTTTTCCTTAAAAAGTAGAGAGAATTATTTAGTCTATCTAATTTGATTCAGAGCATTCTTATAATCCTAGATAGACCCTTTGTTGCTGTCTTTGAATATTGGCTCCACTTAGTCAGTAACCTCTCCTGTGCAGATGGAGCAAATTTTCCCTATTTTCTAAAAGTCTCTATCTCTGACCATTTCCATTCATATATGAGTGGACGCCCATGAAAAGAAGATCAAAGATATTCTTTCTTGGTTGACTTTTAGGAAGCTTGGCTAAGCTCAATGGTGTTCTCACCTGTGTTAAGGACCTTCCTCTTCTAACGTAGAGCACAAAACTACCCTACATCCCTCAAGTATCGTGAGCAACTCATGGGTAATGTAAATTCATATTCTTTTGAGTCTTCAGAGGACACACTGATCTAACCTCCATTATGGTCTCATGGTTGGCTTATCTTATTTTAGCCCTAATAGTAAATCTTCACCTTTGTACTTCTTGCTCATGGCACTTTCACCTCCTCTGGAAGAAACTACCAAGATATTACTTTGATAGACACTAGCGCCTCACCTTACCTGTCAGGATCTCGCAAAAGCTTTAGACCTATTTTTGGGGTTAGCCAATACATAAGAGATGGGCCCTCAAGCAATCCCTTGTTATCAAGTGATGTCCCCTGTCCTTTTTAATGTAATCAACGGACGCTTTGTGGAACCTTCTCTAAAAATAACAGGTTTCTGTACCCATTAATTCTGGTTTAGTTTGGTCGTGGTGTTTTGACATGCGCAAAAACCTTACAGATGCAACCATATGTGCAAAACTGCTAAGATTTTGCTTTTACCATTCCCTTTCTTGGTCAGAAATATCAGGAAGTCGCCAAGGATGTAAGGACTCTCCCCTAAGGCTGGCCTTGACGCTATGCACACATCCCCAACTCCTGATCCCTCAATCATCCTACCTGAGTGTATCAATGCCTATTCAGACATGTTTTACTCCTCTAGTCTCTCCTATTGCCCGTACATACTAAGTTTAATTGAGTTTAAGCTGACAATTGACCTCAAGAAGATATATTCACCCATCTTCTCTATCTCTGAGGGAGAAGGGTTCACTGGATGTTTGGGTTGACACCATGATTCATAAAAATAAGAACTTTAGAAAGGTGACGCCCATGTGTTCCCCTTTGTTATTTATGAGAAACTAGACGGCTCTCTCAGACCTTGTGTTGGCTATGGCATCAAAAACAACATAACAGCCCTCACCCCATCCATCACTTATTAAACAATGAATTTGTGGATATGTGAGAAGGCCAGAGTGCTTAGCAAGATAGAATACCTGAACGCATTAAACTAGATCTGCATTGAGGAAGGTCAGGAGTGGTTGAACGCTTTCATCACCAGGAAAAGGTGTTTATCAGTTCAGGGTCATGCCCTTCAGTTTGATGAATGCACCCACATGCTTCCAAAGGTTCATTGGCGCTGCCCTAGGAGACCTCATTCGATCATTTATAGTAGCCTACATGGATGATTATTGGTCTTCTTAAGATGAAGAGTCACATAATCATCAACTGGTAGCCGTTATGGAGCTCCTAGCACAGGGAAACCTTATCATCAAAGCGAGCAAATGTGAGCGCTTCCAGTCCAATTTTGAGTTTTAGTAAAATTATCATCTTTCATGGCACATGATTGCTCCAGATAAGGAAGCAGCTATCCGCGATTGTTTGACCCCTGCTTCCCTCACAGAGTTGCAAGGCTTTCTTTAAACTTACAGATTATTCAAGAATTTCACCCACAGCTACTTTAAGTCTCCGCTCTTTAAATAGAATCTGTTAAAAACCCTCAATTGGACAACAGAATGTGGCGCGGCCTTCTATGCAGTCAACATCATCCTTCTTTGCAGTCTCATCCTAGCGCATATAAATATAAACTGGCCTTTCAATTTTGCCATTGCTGCGTCTAACTTTGCAGTTGGAGCAGCCTTGTTTCAATAAGGAGTGGATGTAGTGGAGCGTCTATTGCTTATTTCACTAAGATATCTATGGCTCAGCTCAATTATAAAATCTATGATAAGGAACTACTTGCTTTTTTTAAAGCTGTACAGCAATTGCGCCATTATTTATATAGCCTAGATGGCTTTTCACCATCCATACTGACCACAAGGCTTTAATATAATACCGCTCCCCCAGAAGCTGACCCCTTGTCAGTTCAGGTGGCTGGAGATCCTGTTCATGTTCAATTTCCAGTATTACTTAGTAAAGAGTATGATTAACTTGCTGCCTGACACCCTCTTTAGAAACCCTGCCTTTTCTACCAAACCCTCTTTAGTTGACGCCCACATTACTCAAACATTGATAAATCTGGAACAGGTGAAGGTTTTAAACCAATTCCCTCTAGTTGCTTGCTATGGAACCCCAGATTTGGGATATGGACACTTCAGCTTGAGTCAGACTAACTTAACCTCTGTCAGTTGATTACCCAAAGGTAAAGCAAGCCTTAAATGGATGGAGAACCATTTGACATTGGCTATTAGCTACTTGACAGACTAATAATTCACCAGGGTAAATGGTGTATCACACCTAGGCTTGAGAGAAATGGAGATTACAAGGCCCATGACCCTTCCGCCGCTGGCCACCTGGGCAAAGATAAGACTGATGAGTTAAACAATGCTACTAAGGCTGGAAAGGTCTTTCCTATATGTCACAAAATTCACAAAATATCGTCTAATATGCACTTGGGTAAATTTTTCTCAAAAGGTTGATAGCCTCTGGTCCCATTTTAAGCTGCTTAAGGCCCCTGAGCATTGGAACCATAGACTTCGTTGTTAAACTCCCTTTGTCCTAGGGTTATGATGTGGTGTTGGTAGTGGTTGATTGCTACATCAAGATAGCCTATTTTATCCCCTGTAACACCACCATTTCATCTGTCCTTAACTGCCTTCCTGTTCAATGACCATATCTTCTGCGTTAATGGAATTCTTGAAGAGATCATCAGTGACCATAGCCCCGATTTACAACTAGTTCTAGTAAGCTATGTTAACCATCTTAGTTTTACTCCCCTGATACTCAATAACCCTCAATCCTTAATCTGATGGACAGATGGAGAGGGTGAACCAAGGTTTAGAGCAGTTCCTCCATAGCTAGTCCAACGCGGAACAGGACAATTAGGTCTCTCACCTACCACTGGTGCAATTCCCATACAATAGCCTGAAACACAACTTTATGGGCACCTCGCCTTCATTTATGAACCTGATTATAAACACAGCTTTGATTTAAGTCTGATACTAGAGTCAACAGTTTTAGATGCAAATGAACATGCAAAAAAGTCAAGAGATATACAATAAGCGGTTAGGGAACATCTGGATGACGCTGTGAGAGTATACAAAGCATATTCTGACTTCAAATGCCGCGAGGGGACTGAGTATAAGCCAGGAGACCTGGTTATATAAAACTCCAAGGACCTTTAATTGAAGCAACCCTGTTGTAAGTTAGGTTCTAAGCAAGTTGGTCCATTCAAGATTATCTGGAATATTATCTCACAATTTGTCAAGTAGACCTACCACCCTCCCAGAAAGTTTTAAGCACCCTCCACACCTGTATCTTGACTCCATATGACGGCTCAATGCCTTCTCACTGGTTCCAGTGATTGTATATGGTGAGTCATTATATAAATTGATGTGATCTTTGCTATCGCCTATAATGACATTGACTTCATTATCTGGTTTAATGGAAGAGATATGAATAAACTGAGAGCAGATGGGTGTCCTATAGAGACTGTGCAAATGCCCAATAGTTTATCTGCTACATTCATGAAAGGTTTTCTGACGCTGTAGGTCCTGTATCTTAAACCTTTCTGGCAACCATGAATTTACCTATCCCCATAGAAACTTTGCCCTGTCCAATGCCCCCGCTGGCAAAGTGGAACCTCTTCCAAGAGCTAAGGATGATATCGCGGCTAATGACATCTTTCTTGGCGGTGATTGCACATCTAAAATTAAGTCTGGAAAAACTCAAGGATCAAAGTGAGAGCATCTAAAATATACCAGAGACCTCTCCAAGGTCATTTATAAAGTGGGTTCTAGCTCTACTATTCTTACTAACCTTTATGGTGCCAACACAATTGAAAGTTTGCTCAAACGTTAATAAAAATTCACTAAATTATTAAGTACAAGGTAATAAAGCTTAGCAAAGTTAGAAAAATCTCAATTTCATTATAGTAAAAAATCAGTATGGATTGGGTTTCTAATATTACTTGGCTTTGTAATTCAATATAAAACTTGGTACTTGTCATGTTTACATGACATAATTGAGGGTACAAATAAGCTAAGACAAAGCTGGGCGTCAGGAAGCCCATAAGGTCAAGCTTTAGGACCTTCATGACCTAAAGCACACCTTTTACCAACGCTGGGTACAGGACAAATCTGCCCAGGGTGGTTCAGGTAAAGTGCATAACGCCCAGCCCCATGTTACAGCATAAGCGTTAAAATGGGCGAGTTGCCTTACAAAACACTCGGTTCAGCTCAATAATAGGAAAATGGGGTTTTGGGACCCATACAATTTTAAAAATTCTCAACTAAGGGAAGCCTCATCTTCAATCAATAACCTGAGTTTGGTCAATTACTAGCTATAGTACCCTGCCCAATGAAAGTGTGAGCTTATTGGTGCGCCTAAACTTGGTTTCATTTCCATCAATCGAATGATTCCCCCAAAATTGTTTAAATATGATTCTTCAATACCAACCTTTCTCATTGGTTGTCTTTCCTTTAATAATCCCCCATTTTTTTACAGTTTTTGAATTTATGTTTACTATTGTGAACCTGTGAGGGGGTGTGGCATAGTCAGGATGGGCGTCCCACTATCCCCCTCATGTTGCAATTTCCAATCCTGTCATGGCAGAAATTGTATTTCTGTGCTAAGAAGATAGCAATAGATGTGGATTCGCGAACCATGCCTCAGTCTGACCAAGCGAATTAGTGAAGTCAGATCATGTAATCTTGGCCTATCAGAACATGAGCAGGAAGGTTTTACCCCCAGTACTTGGGTTTTGTCCTCCACTCCTATACCTTCGCTCCTTACTCCCTATCCCTCCTATCAGTGTGGTATATTTGTGTTAAGGTCAGCCCACCATAATTGAAAATTTTGTGAACCTGTGCATGGACCTCCTTGAGGAGGTCTTTAACAACGTTGGCCGTCCTACTATTAAAGTATCTAAAAGATCAAGAGCACCATTGTGCCCCCTTGGTTCTCTCCAAACTAAGGCACCCAAAACCTCCAGCACTGATCTCAGATTGGTTATGGGCTCCCCCAGGAGCCCACCCAAGTTTTTTAGTTATCTGTTACCAACTACTCTACACCACATATAAACCCTTGAACAGGGTTACTTCAGCTTTGGAGCCCTTTGCAGTGCCCTTCTTACCATGATCCTAATGATGGGTTTCCTGGCTCTGTGGCGATGCTCTGCGCACCACCTAGCTGTGAACTGGAGAGTTATAAACACTTTCTTGACAGTACTGTTTTGAAATGTCTTTTTTTAGTACTAGATGGATTTTGAAATGTCTTTTGCTTTTCAAAGAAATTATAATTAAATCTAAAACAAAGGTTACTTTTGGCAAGATTCTATTAAACTTTGGTCCCTTTTTATTTTATCTTAAATGGAACCTTTTCCTGCAATGGTCAGCTTAGGTCATTAGTTATGGCCTCTTTTGGCCATTATAACTAAACTTGGAACTCACGCTTTTGATTACTCCTTAAGTCCACAGCACACCATTTTATGCATGTTCATTATAAATATATCTAAACCTTCTAAGTTCCCAGGGTCTCTTTCTCATCTTACTCTTCTTCTATTTTTAAGTGTGTTTTGTTTAGGAGTGTTTTCTGGAAACATATTAGTTTTACCTAGTAAGTTGCTTCCTGCTCCTAGCTCACATTTACTCTCTGGATTCTTCTCCCTGGAGCTTTACCTTGTGCACCATAAAGCTACCTATGTCCATTACACTTACCATGTATAGTATTGGAGATATTTCATAATTTATACTAACTTAATTGTAAATTGTTAAGTGAGAGCTAGTTTATAGATCTTTAATATAGTTGTAAGTTTACCTAATCTATTATTCTAAATTAGTTTTGAAATTTTTCATTCAGTATTAATTGCATTAGGCTATCTAAGTTGGTAGATTTATAGTGTTATGTTAATATCAGCCACATGAGGCTATATATTATTTGAAAGTTATATAATCAATATAAAATAGCAATAAAATGTAAAATAAAAAAATTAATATTTTTATCTTAATTTATAGATTATTTTATAGATTTTTTTGCTTTTATAGTAAATATGATATAATGGTAATTGATTAGTGAGATAAATTCTGCTAGTACATGGATTATTTAAAAAAATCTTTATTTCAAATTATATTCAGCTTACTATTTTTTATACTCAATAACACTCTAGTAAAAACAAAAATGTAAAAAATGGTATAAATTTACTTTATAAATTATTTAATATATATCAACAAAGTTAAAAATGTAATAAATAACACATTAAACTATACTCTCTAATTTTTCAACTTCCATATGCTTAAGTTTGTCTTCAAAAGAGCAAGTTAATCTGATTTATTATGCATGTACCAAATAACCCTTCAACTAACAGAGAACTCACGTTAAACTATATGCCATTTTATATATCCTTATACTAAAAATGAGAAAATATTATATAATAAGGTTTTAAAGCTTTAACCATTTTTATTAATAAATAAAATGTTTTGGGAGGTCAGCATGTGAAATCCTTTTAGTAAAGCAGTGTAAATAATACATTCAAAGAGATAAACTTTAAACTCTTTCTTATATTTTAAGTAACTATTTTATAATAGTTAGTATTTTAAAAAGCCAAAGTATATGAGTAGAACACAATATAAATAGATACAAAAATGCTTCTCTTCAGCTCTAGTAAATATGGCAAATTTTTGTTTTTTAACTTAAGAAATTATCTAATAATCAACTAATAAAATACCACTTTAGATATTTAACACTAAAAGTTCCCAAGTCATAGGAAGTCAATTTATATTAGCATTTTTTTTGTAAAAATAGAACTCTGACAAAGACACATATACTTTTTTTTAGTACTAGATGGTCCCAACCTGAGGGGGGGGGCAAAGACACATATACTATGTGATCTGAATTTATAAAAATAACTACTTGTAAGTTGAGAAGTTTGTATTAAGTAGTGCAACTAGGTTTATTTTCTATTAATAATACTTCTTTTAAGAAAAAATCATATATTAAAGTAGCTCTAAAATTATATATATAAGATACTACTGTACTTTTGGTAAGTATGAGCCATGGAGCCTAGTATATCTAATGCATATTTAGATGCACCTTAACTTTCCTCCTAATATCTTCATTGTATCAAGCGTGCAATATTCTCATTACTTTCATACATAATACTATATCCTTTTACCAAGTAAAAACCGTAGTAATTTAGTCTTTTGTTTATAATAGATTGTGATAATGTCATTATGGTCTCATCTGTACTTGAGAAAGCTAAAGTAGCTTTTATTACTACACTTATGCCATAGTTTTATTTTTAGCTTCTCTGGGACTTACAGTCATAAAAACTCCTTGGTTTTTGTAAAAGAACCTTTCCATGAGGTGATATATTAGAACTGTTTGAAAGTTCTTGGTCTTTACTTAAGTTCTAAAAAACCTTTAAGGCGTGAAACTTATCATAATTCTTTTTGTAAGTCCAAGACTATACTAAGAAAAATAAAAATATCAACAAAAGATATTCTTGTATCATTCACAAATAGTTACAGTGTTAATAGTGTTTTTCAGATGCATATATCTTAGATATCCAGTTATACAAACTTTAGTACCTCTGACATAAGACTAAGGATCATCAGAAATTGGTGTAACCCCTTTAGTTGGGACCACCAAGTGCTAAAAAAAGATTAAGGATCATGTGTAATTTTTGTACATTGATAAATCAATATATGTGGTTTTATAATTAGACTTAGAGAATAAAGATAAGAAAACATCTTTTGCATAGTCAGACGCATTTGCAAATGCTTTATCTTAAGTCATAAATGAATATTTTATTGATTAATACTCATTTATTTATCTTGATTGAAGTAATCAATCAATAAAAGAGCTGTGTGTATAATATTAAAACTTTTATGTAAATCTTTATATGATGAAGAAAATTAAACATGTATTTATTAGAAAGAAAGTAAATACAAATTTCAGTCTTATGTATGATTGATACTGTGATATATTAAGATTTAGATTAGTATTTCTACCAAAATTAGCGTTGATATTTCCCTTTATTGATGATGAAGTAGCCATTAAAGTCATTTGTAGCTGATTATGTCCTTTTTACATGTTTTCATTTGTTTTTAGTAATTTAAGATATTAGTATGTGATTCTCTATAGTATTATTTAAATAATTATCTTTTACATTATTAAGATTACATTATGCTAAATATCTCATTTTTAGCATTGAAAATCAACGCTTACCTTTTAGACTAAAAAATAATAAATTAGCATATCCCATTAAATACTCTCATAGTGATAAGAATAAGTCTCTTTCTGAACCCTGGGCTTTTTCTGTTTTTTGTAAGAGCAATTCTATAGCAGTAGTATCACTTTGTGTATAGTGTATCATAGCCTTGAAACAATTTACCAAGTTGATGCACAACATATTCCATTAATTATATTACATGCGTTAATGTCAGTGCCTTTATTGCCTCACTTTTTTGTGCTTCTTTATAAATCTTTATATGTACCATTTGTCTCCTATTCTATCATTGTTTTGGTATTTTACCAAAAGAGGACAGCTTGTCAGGATTCTTCATGGGTATGGTTAAGCCTTGCAATAGTATGAAGGCATATTATTCAATAATATTGCAACACTGACTAGTTATCTGGCTGAGACAAAAGTCTAAAAATGACAATATGTTACTAATAAAAAACATCCTCTTAATCGTTAAGTTAGTTTAAAAGTGCCATGTATAATGTTATAACTGACCTATATGAATATATTAAAACACTAAGTTCTTTAAATCTTAAGGAAATGCCTATCAGACATTTAGTGAATAACCCTATTTAGTTGCTCAACTGATACTAATGAATAACTAAGTTCTTATACTTTGTGTAAAAAGTAAGGATAGTTACCAATATTAACTAATTCTCTAAAAAATAAAAGCATGATTTTTATTTGTCATGATTTAAAGAGTCTCATCCATCATCATACATAAATCAAGAGAGATAAGAGATGATTTTCTTGTTTCACTTTGAAATTTGAAATCAAAGCCTAATTTGAAATTTCAAAAAATACAAAAATAGCCACTCAATCAAGCCAAAACTTACCAATGACATTGCCATTGACGCCTGCTACCCTGGATTGGGATGGTGGTGCACCACCATCTGGAATATTTTGGCTGCCACCAAAGTGTGCCTAAGCTGACTCTGCTAGCCCTTTCTAATGTTACCAGGCGTTATGTCACCCCTCAGGATTTGGCCCACCACCTCGCAAGTTCCCAGGCAGTGCTCCAGACCCCTTTGGTGCTCCTATGGAGCAATTTGCATTTTGGCCTCCAGGTCAAATATGGGAATCTCTTCTCATACACAAGCGCAACCATCATCAAGATGGCCACAGCAGTTTATAAACCTTCTGGCTTCATTAGTTTTCCCCTTCAATGGTTGTTTTGATATTGGATTCCTCTCTAAAGCTGAAGCAAATGTGGCAGCTAAGCTGCCTTTAGTTTATAAAAAATTCCACTTCCCACCATTTTCACCTGGCTCCCATTTAAGGCCACTTTGGCGGTCCAGTTCATTGATTTGCCCTCTTACCTTTCCCATGAACAACTCTGCCACAAGCTCACGGATGGTTTGGCTTTTACAGCGCAGACCCTGTGTTGCAGTTTGTAGTGCCTAATGGGACAGATTGTCTGGCAGGCCCTTGCACCTTTGCAATGATCTGTCCATTCCATTGTGACACCCACCTTGCAATTTCCCCTCAAACAGTGATACAATCCACCCCTGATCACCCATTCTGTGTGCACATCAAGAATGGCTGCGCCATTTGCCATTGTGCTTCAAACTCAATCATTCAAAGTGAAAGTGCCCACCGTTTTGCCTCTGCCGCTTCTGCAGCCCTCCCCTCCAGCATTGCCCTGGCTGCTGCCTCACCCCAATTTGCCAAATGGGGTTTATCCTCCTACCCCCAACTTTTGAAATTATAGCGCTACTGCCAAAGTGATGGCTAATAAAAATAACCTAAAGTTTAAAATTTAGCAATTTGACCAGAGTACAGAATCTTGATTTTTGGCTGCGACAGTTTCATCTGAGCTGCTGTGGTTGACTGTTTGCAACCAATCAGCTCCTGCTATGGCTCCAATACTGGTGGCTGTCCCAGCATTGGCTAAGCTTAATCCATTTGAATGTCTTGAATGGATCAATGATAGCTACTGGCCATTTAATGTCAAGTAAGGTTTTGCTTTGAAGGAGTTTTTTATTGATCCTCCCAACTTGCGCTCTTACCATTTCTACGCAAAACCTGGTTTTGCTAATTATAAAAATTTAAATAAAATGACAGTTGAGGCCACAGCTGCCCCTGCCAATACACTACTGTGATAGCAACTTCATGGGGCGATGGAACCCCTCGTGGAGGTTATTCCTATTCCAAACTTCCCCTTATAATTTTGATGAATAAGCAAAATACAAAATTGAGGAACAGATTTTTGGTGCAAGCTGCACGTGTATTGATGCAGCAAAATCCTCTCTTTTTGACTCAAATATCCCCAAACCTGCCAGTGCATCAAGTCGTTCACTTGTGCGCCTGCTCTCATCACTTTTGCTGAGCATCAACTTTCTCAATACGTTGAAGCAATGGACACTACCAGCCTCATAAACGAAAAAGACCCACAACTTTACCTCCTTATGCCCCATGTCGCTGATGCTCCTACACCAATATTGTCCACCATGATCCGCCAGCTAAATCAGGCGCCAGACAAAAGTTTTCCCAAAGCTTCCTCACCTTATGATATGGCTTCCTAGGCTGTAAGCTGAGGTGCCATATTGGAATTTTTTTATTTCTGATTATCCCTTTGTTTTTCTCAATTGCAAATAAAAATGCATGGCAGATCCCCTTTTTGTATTGGAAACACTAGTGATAAAAAAGAGAGCTAAGAGATAAAAATAATTTTTAATGATAATAATATAATTAGAAAGTTTAAAAATCATTATAACTTATTTCCTTGATATATCAAACAGGACTTAAAATTTGATATTATATCCCGCGACCTTATAATTCTAAATGAGGTTTTAAGCTATTTAAACATTATTACTAAACCATCTGCATAAAGCATATATAGTCTGTTATATGCAAAACTTTGGTATTATAGTATCAAAAATATCAATTTGTAGATTGTATTTTTATATATTGTAGTATCATTTAAAACCTCATATTACCCATCTAGTAAATATTGTCTTTCTAGGTTTTTATAATTATTTTAAAGTTCAAAGTCTCATTCTTGTGCATCAACTAAAGAGGGTTCACCTTACTCTAGCTCAAACTCAACACCTGTAACCATTTATCTAACGCGGGTAGTTTAGTAATGCTAAAACTTTATTTACACTTATACAATTATACTAAAAAGTGAGAATTTAACACCACATCACCTAAAGTAAGTGCTGAAAGTATGTATAGATTAAAACAAAAGATTTTATTAATTTTCACCCTTACCATTACATTAGGTGGCCTCAACTATGTTTTTGAAACTTGTCTTGTTCCTGCTTCAAACATCAACCAGGATAAACACTCCTTAAAAAACTAAAGATGTCACTATCCCTGTTTTATCTGATAAAAAGCGTTCACAATCAACATCCTACATAAATAAAGCTCATACCATACCTTTGTGCACTTAGCATATATATTTCTAATTTTTATACCAAATAAGTATTGGTTCAAAAAGCTATTAGCTATTTTTTATTACTAAAGGGTCTAATCTAAGTAGAGGGTACCATAAGCTTTTATTTTGTGAGGGGTCTATATGAAAACCAAAATTAAATCTCAATAGGTTGCCATTGCAGCGAGATCATTTGGTCATGTAAGATGGTGATTGGGTTGGGGGACCCTCATCCAGTAGGTTACTTCAGGTACCATGCAAGATTGGACAAATAAGGTAGGTATTTCACTGGAATGGTGTTTTAGGTTGAATAGTGAATTGTTAGCTTCATCCAGGACACATGCAGTGTGCATGGTCTTGTAATGATCAGGCCCCCTAAGGTCCTAACAACTTGCAAAACAACAAACCCAGCCATAAGAGAATCACTTTAAGCTATTGATTATAAGGAAAGTTAGATTCTCAAGTTTGTTGGTGAAGGCGGGTGCTACAATGCTGGCCAAGGTGCAGTGAGTACTCAATGCTTGATGGCCTCTAATTGCCTGGTTGGTATAACATTTACTCAGCTGGCGCCTTACAGACCCAACAGCAGGTCAAGGTGTGGCAGTGAGGCAACAGTCCCTCCTGGTCTCTTTCTCCTGTGCACCCTGAAAAGAAACTCATGGCTTGATTGGGGCTTCCTGCATCAGGTCAAGGTGTGGTTGGGGATCACTAACCCCAGCCAGCCTCTTGTTACCTGTGGTTGATTTGAATGCATTTCAGCACTGTAGAAGTTGTTAGTCATCAGCATTGACGTCTAGGAAATCTTTGTATATTGTTGTCCCATTTGCTATCTAAAATATAATGTAAAAACTAAAGACAACATTCTTCTAAGTAACAGTTATATTGCATAAGGTAATATATTGAGAGGACAGTGCAGTCAAAAGAATACTAAACAGGGCACAATGAAGTTGGTTCCACAAATTTCAACATAATTAGCAAGTTAAAGTAATTAAAATGTTTATGCATGAAACCCTAATTAATCCCAGTATCAACAGGTGGGTTGAGGGTCCAAGTAATAAAAAAACTAAGTAAATAAACTAAACTTATTTAAGTTTCATCAATAAAAAACTCAGAATGCAATTATTGCACATAAAATAACCTAATAGAACAACTTTTTTTAAGGGTTTTATGTACAATCTATCATTTTGTACAGGCCTCGGCAAACTGGGAAATCAGTATTTTGGCCCATAGAAGAGGATTTAGAAGTTGGGTGAAAATTGCAACAGCCTGGAAAGCGATAAAGGTAGATGAAGAAAATAGAGATGCTTTAGCAGCATCACTATTTCACCTGTTCTCATAAAACCAGCTCAATATTCTTAAACTGGGTTTCCTTGAGAAAGTCATTTAAAATCTTGGCTGGAGGAAAACCTTCATATAGAGGCTCCTTGGTTGCATGAAGAGACTAGCAAATGATGGTGCTGGAGGGGAAGGCCACCATATCAGTACTATGCTGGAGGAGGGCTTGTACTAGTGAACGCCCTATTTGGGGTGTAAATTTACTCCTGGGTTTAGGTTCATATTTAGGTTATGATATGTTAACCAGAAATCAAGCTAATCCATAGGTCTAGTTGTCCTCATTGACCCATTTAAATAACTCAAATGGATTCAAATTAAGCAGAGTTAGGCCAGTATTAGCAGCCTATGGGCAGGGGCAACGAAGATGGTTACAAATCGTTATACAAGTAAGTTGGAAGGATGTTGACTTAAAACAAGATTTTCTGATATATTGTAACTTGTGATGAATAACTGTCTGACACAAGAGCAATTTCAGATGCACTTTTTGAGGAATAAGAGGGTACTAAGACCCAAAAAAAATTATAGGTTAGCAATGTGGTTATTTCTGGAGAGTTGAGTGGAACCTGCAGATGTGGTGATGAAGGGGAAAATTTTTGAGTTGTCCAAACCAAATTAAGAAGGGAATATTGTCCACCCTCCCTCCACATGTGCTCAGAAAAGGTTGTTCCAGGGCAGAAAGGATTGCAATAAGAGGGAGAATTGCTTGAGGGCTTCGCAGAAGAGGGAGATATGGCAAAATTCCAAGGACCAGTGAGGCAAATGGCCTCACTTGGGACCACAAACTGCATGATAGGGTTGGATTAATAAGTTTTTAAACCATTATTAGGTCCTGGTGGAGAATTGCATGGGAAGGTGGGTGGGCACTTTTGGGAAGTTGATATGACTGGAGGATATGCTACCCATATTGGCGGATTGGAGAGGGATTGAGATGAGTCTCATAATTTATGAAAAAGGTATACACAAATTATAACCGAGCAAAATGAGGACATTTGGCAAAAAAAGAGGATTTATGCCGAGATTTAATACAAATGAGAGTAATTCATAAAGGGAAGAAGAATAGAAGATTGCCAAGCCAAGGATGCATCCTTCTGTGGAACCAAGGTATAAAGAGTCTCATGGAAGATTAAAGGGGATAGTCTTTTTATGAGTGAAGAGAGAGCGCAGATAAGTCTGCAATTTATATTAAATAAAGGTAGAAATAGGGGGCAATAGCTCCATACATATTTTATCAAGTTATTAATAAGTCAGCAATCCTCATATTGTCTGATTTGGTTGCTCAGTAGCTCATACCCTGTGCAAAACCAACTCAGCGGAATCAAGCCCAAACGCCAAGAATTAACAGTGGTGCTCACTACGGGGGCCACTTAGCAACTATAGCTGGTAAAACACAATGATGAGTCCTCATTTGTTTTAACATAACCTGATTGGATTCCAAGCATGGTATGCTGAAGAAGCCCGGGAGGCACCTAACTACAAACCAACATTATTTACTGTTACCAAACCAGGGGATGATGAAATTATGATTAATTTGCAATTCGAGAATTGCCTGGAGCTGATGACTAATCAACAAGGATGCTCCACAAATGTGACTCCCCAACAACTGAGAAATATTATGGAATGGCTGTTGCGTGGATATCGCCTATATGAGGATGAGACTGGGGAAAATGCTCTGAGTCTGTTATATCCAACGCGATCAAGAGAATCAATATGTTCTGTACATGTCTTATTTGGATGCAACTACTATGGGGTTAACTCGCCGCCTGGTACCCACGGAATAGAGAAATATTTAGTCACTTATGTGCAACCTTCGATTCTCCAGCTACTGCATGTTCTGGCTCGCCATAATATTGAAATCAGAGATGTATTGCAGTTTGCACAAGCACAACAGCATGATACTCGCCTCCTGCTTGACCACCTTGATTGTTCGTTTTCAGAAATACAAGGGGCGCTGGCACAGATGGATCATTGTGTTGGGGATGTTCACCTTCGATTGGACATTCTAGTACCACAGTTAAACTCAGAATTACCTCGAGTAATAAGAGAACTACTGGAACAGCATGGCCTATCAGCGGAGTGGATTCAGGATGTAACAACCTTGGGGAATAATACTGAGCGCTGTATGATGGAGCTAGCTAAATGGGCGGAAGCTCTTGAAGCCATGATTGCTCAGCTCAAGGAAAGAATGACCCTGATGGAACAGCAAGTGGCGGCCCAAGTTGTCTCTCTATTGACAGAATTAGACCAACTCCGTATCAAATGGAATACCCAGCAAATGACAGATAATGCGCTTATCCTTTGGTCAACGTCTACTGAGTATCTCCAGCTTATTCATCGAGTTAACAACTGGAAGTCATTAGTCAGGCGGAGTGCCAACGAGCCTTCCCTCTTCCTATTAGTGAGACAATATAGTATGTGGACATGCAAGAGTGCCTTGATACCCTTTGATGGGCCAATGAGGAATTGGTGCAGGAACGATCCTCCCTTGTTAACCAAATAAACAATGCCAACCAGCAAGCAGAAAATGCAAGCCAACAACAAACCTGCCTGCAGAATATAATTGAGGAAGTTTTTTTCATGATTACAAACTATGGAACAAACACTGAATGAGGAAAGGGAATTCCGCTAGGAATTGCAACAGCAGTATGAAACGTTGCAACAAGAATATCAGGATGGACAGTGTAAATGTTATTCAGTAAAAGTGGAACAGCTTATTAATGAACAATTTGTGGGGTGTACCAGAGCCAGGGTTATGGGGCAGTTAGTGGCGAGTAGGGGAAAATGTTATAAATCAGCAAATGAGTATCCATTGGGTGGTACAATGGACCCCCCAAGCAACACCACTTCTTCTGATTCCATTTTGATGGGTTCAAGCTCATCTGGCTGGCGGTATGATAATGCACCAAATGATGGTTCCCATAGTCGCTCCAAAACAATTCTCCTGCCCCTTGCAGCAGAACCTGAGAGCCAAGCGAATTCGGTTATATCAAAAAATTTTCTACTTTCAGTTGTAACAGAAACCTACACAGTTATTTTAAATGTTTCAAATTTGCTGTGGAAGGGGCTACCAATCATGAAAAGCGAAGTTGTTGCTGTCCGCTTTAGATGTGGAAAGCGCTGATCAAGTGACCTGCTATCTTCCAAATAGCTCAGTGTCTTATGCACAAGTAAAAGCGATCATTATCTGGCTGTTTGGAGGCGCGAACAAGATGTCTCAATGGAAAGCTGAATTTATGACTATACAGTTTAACCAAAACGAGACCCTGTCAGAATTTACTGAGCAGTTTTTGGTGGAAGCTCATATTCTACTTGGGGCTAATATTTTAACCACTGAGGATGTAGGTATAGTGATGACGGCGGCGGTCAAACCATATCAGGAACTATATAACGCTATGTCTCATGTGTTGGATGGGGATACCGGCCTTATTCAAATTGTGAACGCCTTATATTGACTCTCCGCCATGAACAGTGCCCCCAACGTAGCCCAAAAACCCTCCGTTGCCCCCGCTCCATCCCTTTCTGAATATAGGCCGCAGCGACTGGGTTATCAGCCACTGGAATGTATTCGTCCCTCATATGAGTCAGTAGACCCTTTCCAGCCCATGTACGCTTCACCAGTTCAACCGCGATCCTGGAACCTTACCGGCAATTTTTGACCTGGTCCTTCCGGTCCAAATTATATATGTGCACCTTTTATGAACACTTGCTTCCAGTGCGGACAAAGAGGGCATTATGCAGCCAATTGCCCTAGCAAACCACAAGTGTATGCAATGCCAACTAAGATAATTGAGCAGGGAAAAGCTCAAGCGGAGTAGAGATGGGACGCTCTATCTCTGCTAAGCCCAATTCACTTGTCCCTAACAATTGCCAAACAACTTTCCGAGTAGAAATCAAACCTCAATTGGATGATTTGTTATACCAGCAGCTTTTGTTGGATACCCCTGCTTCCACTTCTGAGAGTAAGAGTTTACCCAATTGGGCTGAGTTCCGCCAAGATGTGCAGAAGCCATATGCGTGGCAGATCCTGGAACAGACTGGCACCAGCAACGCGGATTCTTCGCTGAACGTCACTCCTTTAGTAGGGGTTAACATAGCTATTCTGGTGGAGAAAATCGCTAGTGAGTATCCTCAGGTCAGCAAGGGTATTTCTTCCTTCTTAAGTAACACAAAGCCCTTGAACGTACAAGTAATAAACACTGATGGTTCTTCTTACTCAGAATGTACTTATTGCGACATATTTGTTCAAAACACAAAAATCCGCGCTATCATAGACATGGGAGCACCTGTGAACATAGTCTCCACCCAGTTAGTGGCTAAACTTATGTTGAAACCGGATGTGGACCATCAAGTAGTATATGGGACTGCAGGAACGCATAGCACTGTGTTGGAAGGAGCATATAGCGCGTTGCCTCTACAATTTGGGTCAGTCCAGGTGTCTGCTCCGGCGGTGGTTTTGCCAAATAACCACTATGATATGTTAATCAGCGCGGCTTTCATGAGGAAATTTGGCGTTGTGATAAATATGGCGGAAGAAACCCTTACTATGTTTGGCCAACAGATTCCAGTATATTTTTCCTCTGGTGGAATCCCAACGGATCCAGTCCACTCCAGTCAGGTCAATCTAGCATACAGTGATGGAGTGATTCCTGTTCGCTACCAGTGACTGAGTCAGCGGACCAAGATCCTCCCCAACCAGATATATGAGTACAAAGGAATCCCGCTTCGAGCAACGCGCCCTTTAAGCCTACCATCTGGACACCAGGGCATAATAGGGACTGGGCTTGAAATCAAAGTCCCTAAGGGGCTTTATGGAGAAATTCTGGCGCCTCATCAGCACTCGCAGCTCAAACCACACGTGGCTCCAGGGTTATTGCTTCCTGGGAATGGGGAGGTGAAGGTGCTGCTCGCAAACCTACAGAAGGAGACAATAATGATCTGGTGGCACCAAGTGGTGGCTTACCTACACTTTGTCCCTATAGGGGAAGTTCGTCATATTCATGACTTTGGCTCATGGGAGGATCTCAGACTACCGGCTCACTCCTTGTTCAGCGTACTGACTGTAGTTCCGCGGGAAGCGCTCATGGGATTATTGGTGGATCAGCAAGATAAGGCTATGGCATTATTTGAAAAGTATCAGGATATTTTTGCAAATAACAATCATGACTTGGGGTGCGCTCAAGGGGTGTTACATTGAATTGTACAAGGGGATCACCCTCCCATTCGTTTGCATCCTATTAGATGTTCTAGAGCAGCATAAGAGGTTGTCTCCGATGAAGTGGATAAACTTATCAAGCAAGGGATTCTAGAGCTATCAAACAGTCCGTGGGCATCACCTGTGCTCATTGTAAAGAAAAAAGATGGCTCAAATTGGGTGGTTATTGACTATTGTAAACTCAATAATGTCATGAAGAAGGATTCTTACCCTCTTCCATGGATTGATGATGCGTTAGACTGATTGGGTGGGGCGAACTATTTTTCTGCCATGGATCTGATCTCAGGGTACTGGCAGATCAAATTGCCATTAATGGAATGGGAGAAATGTGCAATCATCACCTTGAGAGGGTTGTTCCAGCCAACGCACATGCCGCAAGGATTGTGTAATGCTCCAGCTACATTCCAGCATGCCATGGATACGATTTTAGGTGATTTAAAGCTGTCCTGCATCTTAGTTTACCTTGATGACATCAATGTGTTTTTGCGGACGTTTACAGAGCATCTGGCCCACTTGGAGCAAGTGTTTCAGCGCCTCGCTGCTGCTAATATCAAAATTAAGCCTCAAAAGTGCCATTTCTTTAAAGAGCAATTGGAATACCTCAGGTTTGTTGTGGATTCAAATGGGCTTAAACTGCAGCCAGCTAAAGTGGAAGTGATAGGCAAGATGACTCAGCCAGGAAATAAGTGGGACATTCAGGTGTTTCTGGGGATGGTTGGGTATTATTGACGGTTCATTCCCAATTTCAGCTGCATTGGGGCCCCACTTTTTGAGTTATTAAAGAAAAACGCTTCTTTCAATTGGATGGAATGATGCCAGAATGCTTTCAATGTATTGTGTACCGCATTAGCAAGTGCACCCATTTTGCAATACCCCAACTTCAACAAACAGTTCATAGTACAAATGGATGCATCCCTAGCTGCTATTGGGGCAGTATTATCCCAGAAGGATGATGATGGCGTGGAACATCCTGTCGCATTCTGTAGTCAAAGCTTGAACTGTCATGAACAAAACTACACCATAACTGAGTGGGAGTGTTTAGCTGTGATCTACGCTTACAAACAATTTTGGGTATATTTGCATGGGGTAAGATTTCAAGTAGTGACAGATCACGCTTCCTTGCGCTGGCTACAGAATCTGTGTGAACCAGAAGGATGGCTCGCACGTTGGGCTCTGAAGCTGCAAGCATATGATTTTGAGATTTTACATCGACCTGGGGCAAAACATCAAAACGCGGATTGTCTGTCTTAATTGCCCACGGTCGCTATCACAGCGGATCTAGCTGATATAATGTACAAAAAGATGGTGGCGAACCAATACCAGGATGAGCCGCTTCAGGTGATCAAGGTGTTGGATGGACTCAGGGAGAATACCTTCATACAAGGGGAAAAATTATACAAGCGGATTGGAGACTTGACGCTGAATTTTCCTAAGCCTTCAGCTAGACCCTCAATAATTATGGATGCTCATTGGGCTGTAGGCCATGGAGGATTGCAGAAGATGCTAGAGTTTTTGTGACCCCAATACTTCTGGGAAAGCATGCATTATGACGTATTGGAAATGGTTAGCTGTTGCCATCAGTGTCAAGTGGAAAAACCTTTCTGCAAGAAAACCACCTATCAACTAGTGAAACCCCAGTTTGCATGGCACACCGTTTCCATTGATGTAGTGGGACCTCTGCCAACTAGTGCCAATCAATCCAAGTATATAATTGTTGCCATTGATCATTTGACCTGATGGGTGGAGGCCAGGGCTATTAGCAACTTGGGCGCGGTCACCACTGCCAAGTTTATTATGGAGTGTGTTATACAGCAGCACTGGCTGCCCACAGTTCATTCTGATGGACAACGGAACCAACTTCACTTCACATATCCTGCCAAAGTTAAATGAGTTGATGGCGATTCACGGGGTTTTGACCACCCCCTATCATCCAGAATCAAATGGGATGGTGGAGCGAGTCAATGGAACCCTAGTGAACATACTCTGCAAATTGATAACAGATCAGCCCTTGGAATGGAGTGCTCTTCTACCTACTGCTGTGTTCACTTATAATATCAGCTATCATTCTGCCACTGGTAAGAGTCCATTTCAACTGCTGTATGGTCAACATCCAGCTCTGCCTGCCTTGCTATATTCGTGTGTAGAGGACACTGGTGGGGTGAATCCTCAGCGATATCTGAATCAACTCACGGATACATTGATCAAGTTGCAAACAGAAGCCTACTCCACCAGTTCAGCTAAGAAAATTCGTGACCAAGCGGCCACCAGAAGCTCCATAGCAGACTTCCATTGTTCACTGTGGGGGATTATGTTTTATTCCACAACCAGCATGGATTCAGATGAAAAAATAAGCTCTCCAACATTTGGGTTGGCCCGTTTGAGATTATCGAGAAGGATGGCATGGATGTCTACACAATTAAGGAACCCGCTGGGGGTCAGATTATCAACTGAGTCCACGTGAAGTTCCTTCAAGCATACAAACAGTAAGAGCCTATCGTCCAGTCAAAGGGGGGTAATGTCAGGAAGTTGATATGACTGGATGATATGCTACCCATATCAGCGGATTGGAGATGGAATTGAGATGAGTCTCAAGATTTATGAAAAAAGGGATACACAAATTATAATTGAGCAAAATGAGGACATTTGGCAAATCAAGAGGAATTATGCCAAGATTCAATATGAATGAGAGTAATTCAAAAGGGAAGAAGAATAGAAGATTACCAAGCTGAGGATGCATCTGGCTGGGGAACTAAGGTATAAAGAGTCTCATGGATGATTAAAGGGGAGAGTCTTTTTATGAGTGAAGAGAGAGAGTGCAGATAAGTCTGCAATTTATATTAAATAAAGGTAGAAATAAGGGGCGATAGCTCCATACATATTTTATCAAGTTTTATTAATAAGTCAGCGATCCTCATATCATCTGATTTGGTTGCTCAGTGGCTCATACCCTGTGCAAAACCAACTCGGTGGAATCAAGCCCAAACGCCAAGAATTAACAAGCAGGACTACAACCTAAACCACAAGTGTGCTGTCCACAGGCAACCAAGTTTTAGTGGTGGAGAGGGAGTACTCTTGAAGGCCAGGATTACAGTTGCTGAAACAACAACGTTGTCTTAATAGTAGAAGTCAAGGTCAAAAACTTAATTTAGAGTGAAAGTTCAAAAAAATTGATTGGCATCACTCTTACCATGTCACCTTGATTATAGCTTCATCTGCTTAGGTAAAGAGGTTATCATAATTGGCCCAAAGACTAAACCACATACTGCTCCCTGGTAGCATCAAGGGCTTTGAGTCATTGAATGGGAACATGAAAGGTGAAGAGCTAGTATTAAGTGGTACAAAGTGATCAGAGGAGTTGGGAGGGCTAGCTTAGCCAGCCCAAGTGCACTTTAGCAGCGACAAAAACACTAGTGGTGGCACACCACTGCACAATGTGTTAGCAGTAGGCTTCATAATTAATGACATTTTTTGAAACTATACAAAGTGATAGTGATACTTCGCTTCTACTTTATATCCAAATTTTGGGTAAAAAGTGACCAAATCAAGAGAAAAGCAATAACCATCTTTCAAATCTTATACCTAAATTGCTATAATTATCCTCATTTTAGTTACACTAAGAGTACATATTAAAATATCTAAAAAACTAAAATTAAACGTCGCAATGTAAAGTCTAAGGAATTATATGATATAGATGATGTTATTAGTTTATCTATCATAACCACAAAAAGAAATAATTTTAGATGTTCCAGGGATGTATAGTACAGGTACCAAATTCCCTCTATAATTTTTTACTTGTGTTGATCAAACATTTTATAGATAGCTTTAGTTTTTGCTATAGCAAGGCATATACTTAGACATTATTGAAAAGCAATCCAGTCAGGTATATATGTGTACAATTATAGGTGAGTATTCAAGGCTGATAAAAAATATAATACTCTATAGAAGATTTAAGGGAAGCGTTTGTTTTATTGCAGAATCAAGTTATATGATTAAAAAGCATATAAAAAAGTAATCGCTATATGGTACTTTTGTAAGGTGATAACTTTATCTTTAGATTATTTTAAAAGTGGTAAGATCTTAAACTTAAAAGGGGGTGGAAGGCGAGTCAGTAGGGCGTACGGCTACCAACCTGAAGGTTGCGGGTTTGATTCCTGCCCTTTGCACATTGATCGGGGTGCCAGCCAAAGGAAGCTATTGGAAGTTAGTAGGTATAATAACATGAAAACCTTACCCATGACATAACCATAAAAATCCAAGTCCCAATCCAGAGGTGAAAAAAATCTTTTTATGACAGAGTTGACCCTGCTCAGGTTTCATGTCAATACTTTCTTTCTCTATTTCAGTAATGTCTGTCCCCTGGTTGGCTTGCCTCAAATAAATAAAAGATCTTAAACTTAAACCTGTGAGGGTAGTTAGTTTATTCACCCTCCTTGCTAAAAATCAATCATATCATATAGCCTATTAACTAAAGTGTCCCACTTGCTCAAAGGGTGCTGATTGAAAGAATGAGCCAATTGTAAAAAGTTATTAATTTTGATCACAGGGTTCATTAATAATCAATTTGGAGAGTCTAGTTCTTGAGTATATGGGAAATTTTCTCTGTTAACAAGTGTGTTCAACCATGTTAAAGCCTTGGATTAGTATCTAATGGGGTTGTTCGTAAGCACACTGGAACTTTTTTCATCCTCTGCTACCAAAAACAAGGTTAAGTCCAAACCTTTGATAGTAATTCTATTATGTTTGGTGTTATTAGCATCAGATAAAGGCAACAATAAAGGAATATTCTGTAAAAGAAATTATCTAATATAAATATGGAATTGTATATAGTATTAGGAATTTAGGGTTTTCAAATTATGACATGATTTATATCACATCAGATTTTATCATAAGGAGATTTTAATTTGTATTAGGGTTTAAGGGTATTGGAGTCCAATTACCTGATTCTCTCTGATCTTCTTGGTTTTTTCCACAGATTATACTGTGAAGCTCTTGCTTTTTTGTGGATGTGTGGCTGCTGTTCTGAGCCTAATTGTGGATATTGCTGTTCCCCTGACTCCTCTAATGCTTGCAGCTTTACAAATACCTTGGTTGTCTCAATCAATTAAGTATTTAAAATTACTTTGCTTTTCAGTTTTTAATAATATACTCATTGCTCAGTGATTTTATTAATGGGGAAACTACCTTTGGATGGGGATTCAGCAATTTTTTAGTCATTGGCAATTGAACCCAAAGTTACAAAAGTTGTTTTTTGTGGCATCATTTACAATGGTGTGCACATAATCTTTGGACTAGTGTTTATAAGGTGCATCCTCTGGCATCATGGTGACAGGTTGTCAAATCATTGCGTGATTCAGGTGATATATAAAGCCCTTTTTCATCAGGAATTTTAGAACAATTGAAGCCTATAAAAAATGGCTTCAGACTTTTGTAGATAATATTAATTGCTGGCCATGCTAGGTGGATCTTTGATTATCTTGGAAAGCTATGCTATCTGTACCAACATTATTATTATAAAATTATGGTTTCTATAGGGTCTTTTTCATATGTCAAGGAACTGAACCCTCATGTTAAAACTTTCTCAACATTACCCTCGCCAAGACTAGAACTAGGGGAAGGTTTCAGGTGCCACACGTGGACTCAGTTTATGTGATGTGTAGTATCATCATTGCTAGATTACTTGATTTCTTTTTTCATGACAATGGTTGTAATTCCCATCTACTAGCTTATAGTTTCTCAGGATGTCCTCCATGAATGTGGTATATCATCACTTTCTGTCTCACTCAAATATATGGGCAACTTAGATATCTGGTCATTCTCTTTGGTACTCTACTTGAATGGCTTCATTATATTGCTGCTGGCGTTCAGCTAAAAATTCAATTAACTTCTCCACTAACTCTTCTTGATACCTTCTGGGGTAAATTCTTCCTATTTGGGTACATTACTTGGGATAACAAGCTTGGTAACATAGCTTCTCTTCCATATAACACTTTAAATGGTGATATGGAAATAGTTCTGTGGTAACTCAACTGGTAACCAAACAGGGATGATGGCAACAGGATGTCTTAATTTGATCAGAGGTTGACTGCAATCTGCTTTAAGATTGGCTTGAAAGTTCTATTCACTAGTTCCATACTTCCTATGTTTTGAGAGCTTTTATGGTGTGGTTGTCAGGCATTTGCCTCCTAGGCTTTAGAAAAAGAATGATGTGAGTGAAATTTGGCCAAATAGAGGCAATGTCAGGCACTTAAAAGTCCCTGACAAGGAGGAAATCAAATTTAATACTAAAAAAATGAAGTAGTCAGCCAAAAGACCCTGGCCAATTCTTGGTGGAACCCTGCAAATTAAGGTAACACAATTTTGACTCCTCCCCGGGCAAATAAATCAATAACCACTAGCCAGATTACTCCAACTATGAGCAGACTATGAGGCATTCATCAGATGATGCTTCCCCAACCATGCCCAGGTCCATTCCAACGCCTACGCAGGAACCGCCCCCTTTGATTGGCGTGGTGGGGGTCCCCCAAGGTGAAAAGATTTTTTCAGATAGGGATTGGCTGAATTACATTAAGTCATTACCTCATGGGTACATTTTGGCCAATAGTGATTCCCTATCCATTGTTTCATCAAACAGATGTGAGTTTGTCAAGAAAGGATAGGCTATAATCACATAATACCAAATTTGGAAATTCCCAAGCTATACAAATGTTGAGCCTCGATGTTTTAAACACTTGTATCAAATTATCTTGATATACTCTTTTTACCCCTGCATGGCATCTATTAAAAACTATAAATTTAACCTTCTTAATATTTTCATATTTTTTATTATTTCCTTTTCAGTGGCAATAAAAACCCCTGATTTATATTGTTGGATTTAAGGCATCAAGGACCAGTGAGCCGATTTTCAAGCCAAAAATCCAACAGTGGTAACTGATGCTTGACTCCCATTTAGCCATCATATGTCTCAAAATTTCTGAGGTGAAGTTCCGTCCATTATTGAAAAGTAGTATATGATAACATCTTTGGTAAGTAGTAACTTGGTTGTTTAGGAATCTCGTAGTAATTCTGGAGGTAAAATCTTTGACTGCAATTGCTTCTACCCACTAGGTGAGGTGATCTATTGTAACAATGATAAACTTATTCCCATAGGATGATTTTTGAAATAGATCTATAACGGCAATTGAGGTGTTGTGAAAAGATGCACTTAGAGGGACAGGCTAAAAATTAAACTTCTTCTGAAACGTCTTATATTGGGCGCATACAATACAGAGCTACAGAGACTGACTGATATCGTCAAACATTGCCTCCCAGTAGAATCTCTCCTCAAGATGCTAGTATGTCTTCTGTAGCCTTCCGTGGCCTATTTGAAGGTGTCCTTCAATAATGATTGTCATTTTTTTGCTTGGAGCCACATAGTTAGCCATTAATCCTGCGCTAGTTTCTCCAGCTGTCCTTCTCTGAACCTCATCACTCTTAACAGTTCTTCAGAATCTTATCTACTTCATCTTCTTATTCTTATTCTTACATATAATTTCAGTTTTTAATTAGTTAGTAGACTCTCATATGCTCTCATTTGCTTGAAAGTGCAACTGGGTATTTTCACCAAGCCATCTGCATTCAAGTGCTTCTCTCCTGCCCAGTGCAGGATCATAAAGTCTTAACTATGCAACTAGACAGCCAGTTTTGCAAGCCTTCCACTTGGTCTTTCATGTTTATCACCCATCTCAGTGAGGTATGATTCATTATTTTAATCTGTATGTCATAAACGTAAGGTCAGAAGTAGCATATATGGCTCTGATAATTTTTGTAGGCACTTGCGCTCTGTAACTCTGTAATTGCACTTTGATCTGGTAAGTTCTCCGAATAGAACTTTATAGGGTGATCTACTCCTTCTTTGTCCAACTGAGCTAAGGTGGTGTCCATACACATGATGCGGCATCAGTGTATATGTAAAAAGTCTTTGCAAAGAGCAGGTTACTAGGATTGGGCTTCCATCAACTTCTTCTTGAGTTAGTTGAAGGAACCTTCTTATTCTTGTTCTACATTGAACAGCAATCCTTTATTAAATAGGTGTGTGAGCATCTAAGCAAATTTTTTAACGCTTGGCATAAATCAGTGGTAGTACTCTACCATGCTTAAGAGCTCCTGGACAACTCTCATGCACTCAATGGATATTATCACGCAATGGCTTCAACCTTCTAATTTGGGCTTGATTCCTCTTTAGTTTACTTCATGGCCAAAAAATTTTAACTGACTCTTAAATTCAAATACTTTCTATACTTCATCTTAAATTTGTTCTATCTTAGTTGGGTAAAAAACTCCTTCAGGCGTACCAACTTATTTTTAAATGTGTTTCTGAATACTGCGATGTCATCTAAGTAGAAGATCACACTTGACATCTTCAGATCTTCAAAAATTTGATCCATTACTCTTTGTAACGTAGCTGGGGCGTTTCAAAAGCCCTTTGACATACGTGTTTTTTCATCCAGTCCATACTTGTTATAAGTGAACACTTCTACTGGTCTTATGGTGCTAACCCATCTTCCAGTATCTAGTTTCCAGTTTCATTGTTGAGAAGTAGCGTGATCCCTCAAGTCATTTCAATGCATTGTCAATGCGTGGTAGTGGGTATAAATCTTCTTTGTCAGGTCATTGAGTCTCTTTTAATCTATGACTATCTATTGGTTCCCATCCTTCTTTCTCACTAGCAGAAGTGGAGAAACCCAAGGATCTCGGAGGGTCAAACCAGGCCAGAATTCATAAATTACTGAAAATCTTTCAGAATGTCTTTTTCTTTGCTTTTAAATTGGCAGTAATACTCTGTTTAGAAGGTTATGGCACTCCCAGTGTAAATCTTGTGTACGTTTTCCTTTCAAAGGCCAAAAGTGTTGGGACGCTGCTGAAACTATCTTTAATCAATTGAAGAGTTCATTACGTTCACGTTCTTCTTGTGTAGTTAGTTTTTGTAATCCAATCTTTTTTATAGCCAGAAATGGCGTGAACTGATTTAATGTTGGTGTTGTGATGCATTTGTTCTTAGACTATTCTTTAACCCTTCTTAATCTTAACATGGTGCATGGCAAAGATAATAAAAAGGACTTTGACTTCTCCTTGGTGTTAAATTGGAGAATTCAGAAACTTACTTGGGGTTCCTAGTCACTAACTTCTTTGGGCAGTAGACTTTAAAAATTTTCTGTTCTGTTATATTAATCCTGATGTTTTGCAGCATAACCTTCTGTTCTCCATGAAGTAGGTACATCCCTTCATTATCTTACAAGGGAAATCAGACTCTGCTTCTACTATTGGTGGTATCTCGTTGTTCCCTTCATCTTCGTGGTATACCTGACTAGGTAAATAGAATGACCAGTTTCAATTAGCATACTCATTTCATCCTCTCCTTCTTCTGCTTGTCTTGAAACACAAGTGGCGTCTGGTAGTTAGTAGATAGGCTGAATTCTAGTTAAGGTTAATGATTCCTCAAAACTCAACTAGATTCTGCGTTCCTCTGAGGAACTTTAGTGATCGTTATCAAGTATCACAGCTGGAGCAGATAAAATAATGCATCCAAACTGTAATGACAATATGGAAAATGCTTCTAGTGCTTTGGTTGACTAAGGCCTGGAAGTTTATAAAGTTGGCTTTAAACTCTATGTCCAGTGCATTTATAGTCTTTTCATAATCTTGGAAGAACTAACGTTGACTGGAGCGCTAATATCCAGTAATACTTTGACTTTGTGTATGGTGACTTCCATTTTTGAAATACTCTTGTTGATAGTCATGCCACGGTAAGTATTGCACTAATTGCCTGATTGAATCATCTTAACTCTTTAGGAAAGAAGGGCTCATTGCAAGACTCAGGTGACTAATGGTCTTTAAAATATTTCTTTTATATGTAAATTCCACTATATTCTCATCATCTGATACATTGTCTACAATATGAGTGAGCTTGGAAGCTTGAGACAAGTAAGACTGCTCTGTGAGCTCAAAATTTGCTTAGTTAGATCTGAGGTAGTTGGGCACAAATACTTCACTTAGGGGTTCGATGACAATTTCCTGTTTTAATTTTTATAAACCAGGGTCATTTTCATCAATACTACTATTTGAGTGTGACCCCAATTGACTGATACCGTGATCTCCTATTTAGGTTCTTCTTTCCTATTTTCTATTAACTTAGAGCATTTCCTCCAGAAGTGTTCTTCTTGCTTACAGTGTTACATTTGAACTTTACAGAATTTTGATGCTTCTGTTCAACTAGTCAGTTAGCCTTCTCCTTGGGTTTGTCATCACATCTCTTTGAAAAATAAACAGCTATCAATCAGGGTGGCGTTGCTAATGTTTCTAATGCCTTTACTCCATTCTATAAGCGTCTTTGAAGTTAATTAAGGCCTCCTTAATGGCCTTCAGAGATTGGAAAGTTTTATGGCTAAGGTCATATGAGTCAGTAGAGCAGGTATGATTCAACCAAACTAAGAAAGAAACTCTTTGTGGTGATTAGATCTAAGGCTTCAGTTGATCAAGCTGTTGAGCCTTGAGGTAGACTACTTTGCGTAGTCCAAACTGACTCATACTTACCCATTATAATGATGATGAACTCTTGCTATATTTTTATGCATTCTGTGCATTTAGTGTATAAGGTTACTAAGACCTTACAATCCATTCAACATATACAAATATAAACTAAAAGAGAGTTGCTAGATTGTTTGACAAAATTAGGTAAGCATCAAGACCCCAAAATCACTTCACAAACAATAACATATAGGTAAATTCATTATTCTCCAAGTAAGGGTTTCATGTAACATCCATATGAGACAATTTAATGCATAAAAAGCCCAAAAAGTTGAGGTGTAGTGGATGTTCATGTAATTTCAGCATCTGTCACCAAGCGGGCAAACACAAATGAGCACAAGTTGGGCTTCATATCCCAAATTGAAAAGTGAGACAAGTTTTGAGAGGACAAACTAAATAGATGCTAAATCTGACCTTTCGCCACCAGTGTGACTAATTTGTTGTGCTTGAGTTTTTGCAACCTTAAAGAATTCCCTATTATGAGGTCTCAACTTACCATAGGTTCTGGAAGACACAAGTTTTTGTGTCAGCTTTACTAATTAATTTAATTGTGCAACGCCTTTGCAGCGTTGAAGAACTTGATTTCTTCCCCATGAGCTGACTGCATAATTCAACAAGTTTTAAAGTTGTATCTAAAAAAGTGACTCCCAATATGGAGTTCTGACATATGCAAATGGGCTTTTATTTTGGAGAATTGAAAAAAAATCTAAGGTGAGGAAAGAGGAAACACATTCTCGACCTAACAAATAGTAGACCATCAAAAGCTAAACAAATTGGTAAGAACTTGGGCATTGAAGCCTAGCGAGTTTCTGGTGTCCCAGAAACTTGCTGGATTGTGGAATTGGGTTACTAAAATTTAAACTAATCTCTTCAGATTTAATTTATATATCTTATTGGAATTATCCCAAAGCATTAACTTTGCAATTTAAGCTGTTAGAGTTAATGGGATTGCAGGTATCAGCTCAATGGACTTTTAAGTCCCAACCTTAATAACATCCATGTACATTGATTGTTAAATCACCACCTCAAAAACAGGAATCCTGGTGCGCGCAGCCAGGACCATCAAGGTAGTTATTTAATCAAGAAATTTTCTGATGGTGATTGTTGAGAAAGTCTAAACTGTAGAGGATTATTTCTCACCTTATGGAAAAATTCCTCCAGAAAACCTTCTTTCAATTTTACTAACATTGGTACTCACAATCAATCTTTCCAGAATAGCAATTAAGTCTCATCTGGCATGGCCAGCAATCAAAATTATTTTTAGGATCTAAAGCTTTTTTATAGGCTTCAATTGGTCTAAAATTCCTAAAAATAGAGGCTCTTTTATACACCTGACTGCCACAATAACTTGAAAGCTGTTCACCATGATATTATAACACGCACAAGTATAGTACCAGTCCAAAAGTCTATCCACATGATGTTGCAGATGACGCCCTTAGTGTGGCTTTTGTATAACTTTATGTTTAACTGCCTATGATTGAGGAATTAAAAAACCCTTATCTTAAGAGGGTTCCTCATTCATATGAAGCTGAGCAATGTGGATATTACCTAAAATTAGAAGAAAATAAATTTTCAAACTTGATTAATCATGATTACTAATGTACAAATGCAGCCACAAGGACTACAATGGTAACAGAAAAAGGAGTTACAATTAAGCTCATAACAGCAGCCACGCATTCACAAGCAGGCAAGAGCACCATAAATATAAATTATAAAAGAAGCTCAAAAGATCCTAAGGGATCAAGGAATTGTACTCCGCTGGCCCTAAAAATGTTGCAAATGCAAAACGCTTTATATAAAAAGTTGATTTGCTAAAAATCAAGTCCTACTTTATGAACCCAAATCCCTTAAGCACTAAAAATACTTTTTATGTCCATACAATAAAATAGCTTCTTTAATAGAGTCTTTCTTTATTGTTTTTTTATCTGGTGCTAATAATGCCAAATATAAAAGATTTATTGTCAATATTTTCACTTAGCCTTCTTGTTATCAGCAGAGATTGAGAGGAGTTCCTGTTCACTTGATAGCAGCTCAGTTCTTATGCTTCTTAGACTTCAACGCAGTTGGATATGCTTGAAATCATGTCTAAAAATTCTAAATACAAAAGAACAAGAATTTCCAAACCGTCTGAAGACACACCCTACTCAAAGTAAGTGAATCATTGTAATTCGCTCAAGCCCTTTTATTAGTACCCTTTGAGAAAGCAGGCCACATAGCAATAATGACTTTGTGGTAGGGGAGTTTGAGGGGAATAAAATGGTATTTTAGGGTTCCCAGAAAGTGTCAACGTTTCCCCTAGAGGTCTCCTGGCAAGTTCAAGAGGCCTTAACCACCAGCAGTCCAGTTAACCTCCCCCAATTTCCCCATCCTCCTTGTCAAAAAGCCAACGAAAATGCCAAAGAAGATTTGAAGGTCTATGACAAAGCTTGAGACATTAACATGAAACCATCTTGTGAGCTTCCTGGTAAGCACAACCCACCAAGAAAATGATAACCTAGAATAATGTAACAGATGAGGAACCTTAACCTTACTAACTGTTGCAATTTGAGGTTTGATCACTAAATAATATCCTTCAGCAATAATCCCCTACCGCCCTATAGATCTCAATGTTACCCTCATTCAAATTATCACCTTCATGTTTTTTCTAACTGTTTTCTGTCCATATACCCACATTTACTTAGTCGCCATTCCATCATCCTGATTATTAATGTTCCCTGCAGACCCAATCTTAATCAATTAATATTCATTATTTTTTGTCCCAAAATTCTGTTTACTAACAGATTAGTTCCTAACTGATCTGCCATCAGATTTTTGCTAACACTTTCTCTTACCCAAATCTCATCCTTTATCAATTTACTAGACGATTAATTTAACAGCAGATTGATTCTAATCATCCTAAAAATAGATACTTTGCTAGTAATACTCTTGACCAAATTCAAAGCATTTAATTCAAATATATAATCTCAATTTACATTAGGTCAATTCCTATCTGCTTGTTGACTGAATGACCAATTCCCAAATCTGGTCCTGTACTCATCAATTAAATTTTATGAAATGATTCCACCAGATTTGTCCCAAATATTTCTCTCAAAATTTATCTAAATTATTCCGTCAAGCAATCATGAATATCTCTAGCAAAATTTACTTAATGATCTTATCAGATTCATTCTGACATCCCTGTTGATCAAAACCCTGGTATTGCTACCAAAATTGAACAGATGTTAAACAAGATGGTAATAAGGTTGAACAGAACACCACCAGATGTGCCCAACCTTGGACAGTTAACGTTATGTTTCAGAGAGTTTAATATGCAGGCTATTAGTGGACCAGAAAGATGAAAATATAGAAAATTTTTTAGCTGGAAGGAAAGCTAAATGACTAGAGGCAAGTGTATAAATTGGTTGCCCTCTCATTAGGATAGGAAGAATCAGAAGTACACTAACTGGTATCTTTTAGTCCCAAAGGAACACAAACTCCTTTTTAGTTGGATCCAACTCCTCTGAAAATACACCTTGAGACTATAGTGGTTTTAAGTATTTATTTAATAAAAGCTTACTCCCTTAGCAATCATCACTTTATTTTTGAGGTATACTTTCTTCATACAGCATTACCTATTTATGTTTGGATTGGGATCCTGAACGATTTCTAAGTTTTTCTCAATTGAGTGTTCATTGTCCTAATTTTTTAGTTAATTAAATTCGATTTGATTTTATATTGATTGATTTTTGATTAAATTAATTAATTTGATTTAAAGTAAACAATTGTTTGATTTGATTTTATCTGATTATCTTCGTTGTCATCCGTTTTTAGGAACTTGCTTATTTCATAGTTACATTATGGTTTTCCTATGCACTTTTGAGGTCATGTGGAATCTAAAATATAGTGTATTTTAAGTATCCTCAATGCCTCAATTTATTACCTGGCAACCCTGATCAATTGAGGTAATCTACCCTCAATTATTATAGTATAAATAAACCAGGCTAGCTAAGAGTAATCCTATTCTATCATAAAAAGGATTTTAATGCACTTTGATCTTAATTGTCTTTTATATTAGCTATGATTTGGAGCCTAGTACTTTTAATACAGTTCTTCCTATCAAGTGTGCTGGTAATAATGTGATGCCAGCTGCCCATGCCCATCTGCCACCTCCAAACCAGAATTTTTATTGAACTTCTTAAAGAATAACATGCTAATGGGATAGCCTTTCACCAAGCTATCAAATATTCCGCCTATCATGTACCAATACTCATCTCAATTCCTTCTAGAGTATAGTGTCCATAATTCTCAATCATTTCAGAAATCATTTAGGACGCTACTCTCTTCTTGCTCACCTTTCACAAGCTCTCATGGTGGGAGTACCAGTGACCACAAACTTAACAGGATTTAATTTCAAGGCTTTTATAATCCATGTAAAAATGAAAGTCACCTTCAGGCTGGTGCCTTAAATTTAGGTGCCTATTTACCTGTGCAATATCACCCCATTTCAACCAAAATTTCAACTTTTGGTGCTCACTACAGGGGGCTGCATTATCATAAAAACTGCAAACCCAAGAGAGAGGAACATGAGCAAAATGCTAGAGGAATCCTGGGCCAAATATGAGGAGGCACTAACCACGCCCAGACATATAATGACATTAAGGAGGTCATTGGTAAACTGTGCGGTTCCATGATCAGACTAATGAGGACCAAAGCAAGATAGTGGAGCTTTAGAAGGAAGCAGAGGCATGTTCTAGACCACTACAGAAGGAAACTTGAGTTACATACTGGGTACTCAAATGATTATATCTTATGTCGCTCATATGCAGATAGGATGGAGGAGGTGTAAAAAAACTTTTTATGCTGCATATGTGGTCCTCATGGAGGCTTGGCAGACATTTTCCCAATGCTAGAGCAGCTCCTGAAGAAGTGCGCTAGGGTTACCCCTAACTAGTGAAGTTGTATCTGAGAAAAATGAGTCCACTGGCTTAAAATTATCCAGCAAGAGCTCAGTGAATTCATTTTATCAAAAACCCTCCAACCCTAATTACCCAATTAATATGACGAGGAAAGCAAGTACTCTGGGAAGAAACCAAAAAAGCAGATATTGCTGCTCTGCTTAACCTTGGTAGTTTCTGTGCTTCTTAATGATGATACTGGTCCCTTGGGAGATAGGGTACTTAACAATAAAATCTCTTCAAAGATATAGCAAATTACATCTGAGTATCAGCAGGGCATTAAGATGCCATCCTCCATCAATAACACTACCATCAGCCATATGTCATTGGTAAATGGCATCATTGTATGGACAGGTTGTTTCAATAAGGCTGAGCGTGATGAGGCCATGGGGACCAAGTTGATGGGCCTGCCTGACCTGAAGCACATTATGGACCAACGCTGGTTAAGGGCAAGATATGCTCAAGCTGACATGGGGGTGCAAGTGATGGTCAGATGGGCGTTACATCCACAGCATTGAAATGCACCTGCTATGTTGAAATTTACAACAGGTCATTAATTTTGATCAGATAATGGTGCTTTGAGTCCCATTTGGCTTGCAATATTTCTAAATCTGGTAGAATTATGCTTCAGTCAAACACCTGAATGCAAGCTTACTTAAGCTTAAGTGTGACAATATATGGGAAGTTACATTTATTAATTAAGTTGGGTGAATTGTCTCACCCAATAGAATATTATTCCCCCAATTGTTTATTAACGATTTTTTGAGACCAAACTTAGTTGTTAATTTACTTGTTTTGATATAACCCCTGTTCGTTTTGCTTATCAGATGGTTCCTTGGTTTGACCTTTTTGCAGACCTCCTTGAGGAGGTTTAGAATAGCTTAGGTCACTTTATTTAATTTAAATTTACCACGATTCTCTTTCCCCCATGGGAAAGCCTGGACCCCTACAGATAGAGGTACCCAAGAACCTGGATTCAGGTTTTCACTTGGTAATGGACTCATCCTTAAGGTCTAACCAAGTCTTTACACTTCTAGTTTATCTCTTTATTTATACAGTTATATATACATTCACCTTGAGTCATTTTGGTACTGGCACCATTTGCAGTACCCTCTTCATTGTGTTATTAAAAAGTTGTTCCCTAGTGTTGTGGTGGGGAATTCCCCATCACAACACTAGGGAACTAGAGAGCTACAGATATTATATTGACATCATACGTAGTTTATCAATCCCTGTGTTTGTTTAAGGGAAAAATGTTATGATTTGGGTTTTTGCCAACCATAGTATATTTTTTCAGCAATAGATTCCTAACTCCCTATAAATCTACACTGCTACCCTCATCACAATTATCACTTTCTAATATATCGCTAACCATTTTTGCCCATATACCCACACTAATTAGTCACCATTCTCTCATCCTGATTATTGATGTTCGCTGCAGGCCCAACCCCAAGCAGTTAATAATTCATTATTTCATTGTCCCAATTATCTGTTTACAGAAGATCAATTCCCATTGACTTTCTGAAAGATATTTTTCTAATACTTTCTCTTACCCAAATCCCATCATTTATCAATTTACTATATGATCCCAATTAACAGCAGATTAATTATAATCATCCCGCTTATAGATCTTTTGCTATTATTATCTCCTTCCCAAATTGAAAGCATTTAATTCCCATATATGATCCCAATTTATGGGCAATCAATTTCTATCTGCTCATTGACTGAATGACCAGTTCCCAAAAGCCAGTTCTATTCTCATTAGTCAAATCTACTGAAATGACTCCACTAGATTTGTCCCAAATAACTCTCTTGAAAATACCTAAACAATATCGTCAGATCAGTCTCAATTATCTCTAGCAAACTTTACTTAATGATATGTCAGATTTTTCCTAAAAACCCTGCTAATCAAAACTCTGAAATTGCTACAGACGTTAATAAGATGATTACCAAGATGCTACTAAGGTTGAGCAGAACACCACCAGATGTCCGACCTTGGACAGTCAAAAGTCAGGTTTCAGAGAGTTTAATATGCAGACTATTAGTGGACCAGAAGGAGGAAACTCCAGAAGATTAGGGAGCTAGAAGGAAAGCTAACTGACTAGAGGAAAGGGTATAAATTGGTTGGCCTTTTATTGGAATAGGAAGAATCAGAAGTGCACCAACTGGCATCTTTTAGTCCTGAAGGAACGCGGAATTCTTTTAAGCTGGATCCAACTCCACTGAAAGAACACCCTTGAGACTACAGAGGTTTTAAGGTTTAATTAACAAAATATTACTCTCTTGCAAGTATTACTTTATTTTTGAGTAATACTGTTTGAATACAGTATCCCTTATTTAAGTGCTGCAATAAATGTGCAATCTCTTTCAATTACATTTAAAATTGCAACGCTCACCATTTAACATTTTCAAAGCTAAACCAAAATCAAAAAAGAAATGACTTGATTATTTAGAAAAATAGGTAAGTGTCAAAATCCCAAAAATCTCAGCATGAACAATACCAAAAAGGTAAGTTTATAATTTATCCAAGTTTGGGTGCCTTGGAATTCCATATAGGATGATACAAAGCATAAAGTTGCCCACTAGGTCAAGTTATGGTGGGTATTCTTGCCGCTTCAGCCTCTGTTGCCTGGTGGGCATATTCAAATGATCACAAGTTAGTTTTTCCAAGTCCCAAATTTTAAACGTCAACTAAGTTTAGGAGGGCAAATTGAAAGATGCTTAAGCCAACCTTTGGCCACCTGCGTAGCTATATTGTTGAACATGTGCCCACTTAACCTTTATAGAATCTCCTTTTAGTAGGCCTTAACTGACCCTTATACTCTGAAGGCCACAAGTCTTTGCGCTGGATGTACTCAGTTATGTAGATGCATAAAACCTTTGTGGCATTCTGGGGCTTGGTTTTAACTCATGCGCTAACTACATAATTTAATAAATTTATTTAATGAATCTAAAAACGCGACTCCCAAGTGGTAGTTATGACATATGTTTTTTTAGTACTAGATGGTCCCAACCCGAGGTTATGACATATGTTAATGAGCTTTATTTGGAGATTCAGACAGGAGTTAATGGGTTAGAAAAGGGGGAACACATCCTCAACATGATAAATAGTATCATTACAAAAGCTAAATATATTATTAATAAAATAAGGAATAGGGTCCTAGGAATTTCTGGCATCCCACTAATCTGCTGGATGGTGGAATTGGGATCCTATAATCCAAGAAAATTATAAGATTATAATTTATAATCTTTACTAAAAGGATCCTAAAGCATCAACTTGATAATTTAGTAATTTTGGAGCTATCATGATTTAAAACATTAAAATAATAAATTTCCTAAGTCTCAACTTTAGAAAAGCCATTAAGAATTACATATAGTTACAGTACGCTTCCAAACTTGGCAATACATAATCCTTGATATTGGCCCCAGTGTGGAGGGGCCAGAGTATGGCTCCAAGACCTCTTGTGATTTTCTGTTCGTGCATCTTTGAACATGACGAGCTTTCTGTTTGTTGTTTGCTCCTTCCATGCTAATACTATATAATTGAAGTAATCTGACTATAGTTCCCTTGCCAGGAGTGAACTTGGTCTTGCAGTACGTGCAGAAAATGGGATACTCTTCAGATTCTTTTATAAGAAAGGTTGTAAAACCATTTATGGTATAATACTGGTAGCGCGTTCTCCCAAAATATCTAACAGTCTGAGGGGAGGAAGTCATCTAACTTGTATATTGTCCACTCACTGTTTCAAGTGATGCAACTGGTCATAGTGGCTTTACAACATTGTAAAAATCTTGTTTAAGCTCTGTACAGTTTCATTGTTCTCCTTCTTTAGTAAATCCACTTTATCTTTCAACTGAGTCAGGGCTAGATCTCTTATCTTTTCTTGCGTAGGTGGTGGTCTGACTCTTCCTAGCTCAATTTTCAAATGAGTTACTTGCTGCTTCAACTCATTAGGTATCTTGCACATACTCTTCTTATCTTTATCTTCTTGAAGTTCCTCTCCATAATACACTTCCATCATATTATCATAGAGCTCTCTATAATAGCTTGGTGGTGCCCCTATAATGAGCACCAGTTATTGCAAAAGTGGCCCACTTGATCTGGGGGTGCTGATTAAATGGTTAATCCACTTGCAATAAGCTATTTAATTGATCACAGGGTGCTTGCCAGGAAATTAGAAGGGTCTAGTTCCTGGATACGTGGGACTTTTACTCATGGTTCCAAGTGTGTCTAACCATGTTGAAGTCTTGAAATAATACATAATGGGTCTGTGCTTAAGCACACCAGAACTCCTCACAACCTCTGCTGACTACAAAAAGTGTATGTACAAACTTTTGAAACTAATTCTATCATATTTTCCGTTAGACACCAAATAAAAACAACATTAAAGGCATATTCTGTGATAAAATTTATCTTATTATAGAAATGTGGAAAGTATATATAGAATTTAGGGGACTTGAGATACTTAAATTAGACATCGATGAATCCCCCCCTTGGGTTGGGACCATCTAGTACTAAAAAAAAGAGATACTTAAATTAGGACTGATGTATATCAAAATATTTTTTACATAAAGCTATTTTTTGTTTGTATCTTGGTTTCAGGGTCAGCAGAGTCCAATTCAATGATTCTCTATGATCTTCTGAGTTACTTCCAAAGCTTATACTTTGGATCTCCTGCTTGTTTGTAAATTCATGCCTGCTTTTCTAAGCCTAACTGTGGATCTTGTTGTTCCCATGACTCCTGTGGCTTTTGTGGCTGCATGAGTATCTTGTCATCTCAATCAATTGAGTTTTTATTATTGAATTATTTACCACTTTGGTAATATGTTCATTACTTGGAATTGTATGAATGTGAAATTCTCTTTGGATAGGGTTTTGGTAATTTTTCCAACATTGGAAATAGAATCCAAAATTATTAGAGGGTTTCTTGGGGGTGTCATTTGTGATGTCATGCACATACTCTTTTTGACTGGTATTTATACCAATGCATACTCTGACGTCATAGTGACCAGCTGTCAAATTATTGTGGCAGTCAGGGGGTATATAAAGGCATCCTTGTATGAAATTTTAGACCAATTGAAGCCTATAAAGTAGTGCTTCAGAATTTTGTAGATAATTCTGATTTATGGCCATACTAGGTGAGACTCAATTGTTATTCTGACCAGCTATATGATGAGTAATGCCAGTATTATATAAAGTGGGGTTTTATGAAGGGGTCTTTTAATAGGGAGAGGAATTAGCCCCTTTTTGTTGAGCCTTTTTCAAAATCCTTATCACTTTTTGAGTATAAAATTTACTTAACACAAACACAATCTTCAATGGATCACCCTTGAGACAAGTAACACATAAATAAACTTTTATCTTGTGATTTGAACACTAAATTTGATATTATTATTAGACGATTGCTATGAAAATTAAACTATACATTTATCAGGTGAACGTTATATAATGTAAAAATGATTTCCTACACAATGGATAATCCCAATTTCTGAGTTATTATAGTAACTTATTATAATATCATAGAATATTGCTCATTTTTATTATCTCTGCAGTCTAGTTACAATTAAAAATGAGCAAACTGCTATACTCACCAAATTGTAATAGCCACTATATATCTTGCATGTACATAATCAACCTAGAACCTTACATCTTACATATATACCTCTTTTTTTAGTACTAGATGGTTACATATATACCTCTTATTTTCTAGAACTTAAATATTGTGTAAGTTAGAAAAAAGATTTTGTGATAAAGTATTATAATTTTGATATCAACATAGGAGATATCTTACCATCTAGTACTAAAAAAAAACATAGGAGATATCTTAAGCTAAAACCATTTTTAGTACGCTCTATATATAGATTTATGCTAGTCATGGAAACCCTACCTTGTGTTTTAAACTCATAATTCAATACAAATTATTCCCTTTGGGTTAAGATGCAATAGAATATCAGATGGGAAGAAATTTACCTTTCTATCAAAGCTCAGATTGTGATGTAATCCTTAATACCTTTTTTTCTCAGTCAGTTATTTGTATTTACATATTAGAGAGAATCTTCAACCTGATGGAAAGCTTTTTGTACATTTTTTGTTTACAGTAGGACTTTAAGGCTTCTCAATGCCTTCTACACTCTTTCTTAAAAATCTGCCACCGTCCCTACACTGCAAGTGGTCTGATTTTAAGATTATTAATCTCTTATGCAGAGAAATCCCTCAGTTACACCTCCAAAAATGGCACTTTCTACTCAAGGTAAGTTCACCTATACTGCTCCCGCTTTTAAAAATTAACTCCCACTCCTAAATCCAACAATCCTAAAACCCCTGAATATTTAATTCGCACAGTACAATCCTCATATTTTGATGTGGATTTATATTCCTCTGGAAATTGCAGCTCTCCCTGTTTTAACTTTTGCAGATATTCCTCTTTTTAAGATTTCCTATGCTGATTGAGCGCTGTGCTGCTGTTGGTGGATCACATTTCAAATTTGAAAATTTTAAGAATTTTTGAATAGATTAATTTGGGTGCAGCTAAACATGGCGTGACCCATCACCTCCAACCCAAATTATTGCATAATTTCATAAATTAATTCTTTACCAAATGTGAACTTGACAATTTACTACAAATGAAAAGATATCATAGACAATGAGTATTTAAAACTGGTGCAGCTACCCAAAAAAGCCTAAAATAGCTTTTATATAGGTCATTCCCCTAACTTGTAAGAGCACTGACCTATTTTGCTTTTTCTATTTCCAGTTTTTTATAACATTCCTTCCTAATTTCTTAGGCTTTTGTCATTTTATCTTTAAGAATTTTTGGGCATCATGAAATGCATTGCAGCCAACATGCTCTTGCTAAGATGGCTGATTTTTCATCAAGTAGAGGGCCTTGTGACATTTTTCTTTTTGTTGCTTGGTTTTTCAGGTGGTTCCACAGGAACTGCGAGCTAACTACCAAAGCAAACCTGGGCTCCCCTGGTTGCAACAAAGAAACAGATTAAAAACAATCTAAACAATAGTATAATAGTATTATTTTGTGTTGTGATTTTCTCTAGTTTGGGTGGAGCCTTGACTTTAAGGTACAATTTGTTTATTACTATAGTCAATGTCAACTTATTTATTACTATCAACATCAGTTTATACTTATCATTTGAGGTGTATTCGAGGTAAAACATAAAATCATTATATACCTAGCGATGTTTTATAATGCCTAACGCCCAAAATCACTAATAATTTTATATATTCAAGCACTAAGCTATTTCTCATAATAACGCCAAGCTTTTGGCCTAACAAATTTTGGTTAAATCGCACAGCTAGTATTCCACTTCCCAACGAGATAGGAAAGAATGCCTGAGACAGACTAGGTATTATCTTATATCAATCATGAGTTTTGTTTAGTCTTTAGCTCCTCTAATAACTCCACCAACCACCTATTGTGACTTTCTCGTCTATTAGTATATAATGGAAATTACTTAACTGTGCTACCATTATTGATCTTAGTCTAGTCTTCATTGATGAATCCTGATCTACCCCAACTCTAAATCAGAACTGTGCCATCAAATTCTACATTTCTGAATCTACTTTCACCTTTAAACGTGTCATGTGCCTATCCCTCATCATATTCTTGATTCTCCCCTAGTACTTAAATAGTACCATCCTTTTATTTAATAAAATACTTCTTACTTCATATTTATTTTTTATAGTAAAAGTCATTGTTTCTGGAGTATAGATTTACTATTTTCAGGGTTGCAGCTAATTTGGAGAAGACTGTCCCTCCTAGGAGGGTTTGATAATCCTTTAATTGATGGTACAGAATTCCAGAGGCTCAGCTGCTCTAATGATTTTAGGAGGGGTTCCCTAAGGATTAGTTGAGGGGCAATTTGTTTAAATAGCCTATCAAACCCCTACAACAAGCCAGAAAGCTGCAGTAGGGACAACCGTGGGTTTACTAGGGCAACCCCAAATCTGGGAGATGCAGAAAGGGCGACAACCCCTTCAAAGTTTGCAGCTGTTTAGTAAAATATTTAGACAGGGCGTATCAATTTTATAAGATAGTGTGAAACTGATTGTGATCAAAATATTATGGATTGCGCCCAAAATGAGGTAAAGCAATTAAAAAAGATGACTGATGTCATCTGTGGTTTGAGGAATGGATTAATAGTAAATATCATGGGGGTAATCGTCCACTATCTCGCAGAGGGTGGGGAGCAACAATGGATCTGCAGATCAGGACATCTGCTTGATAGTCTCTAATATTTTTTCACAGATGTCGGTGTGCATTGCCAGATAATTTTGGCATAATTAGTGAAGCGGCATGGAGGGAGGATTTCAAGACAAAGAGCTTAACAGAAAATTGACTTTTATATAAGTAAACTTAAAGGTAAGGAAGGCTAAAGAATAAACCAGAAACCTACCCTAAGAGGGTATTTGCCTATATAGTGGTGGGGGAAAAGGGAGCTTATAAATTTGCAATGACTAAGCCTCTTGCTGGGAACCCTAAACGCCATCCTAGGCTTCTTGCAATATAGTTGAGAGGGAAGGCATTAGAGGTCTTGGATGGCATCATAAAAGTTTTGGCCACCTGTTCTCTGAATCAAGGAGACATCTAATGGAATACTACCAAACTTGAAAAGTTTTCGCTGGATAGGTAATTCACCAAAACCAGTTCCACCAAGACCTGTCCTATCAATATTGTAAGTTGCACAAATTTATGTAGTAATTTCATGATCTTCAGGTTTGATCCGTGATCCAAACCATTAAAATAGACAAATCCGGCTTATTATGTAAATTAGGGCTTATATGATAATTTTGGTGGGTGGGCAATATCCTGAATATCTTCAGTGACCAGGAACATTTGGGGTGAGGCAACTTCTTGAATATCTTCAGTTACCAGGTCACACTTGGGTTGGCCTGAGAGTCCTACTGGAGGGTCCTATACTGAATCATCTCTCTGAAAACTTCTTTAATCATTTATACAAGATCAGAAGAGGATTAGGGAAGAGAGGGAGGTTCTTTAGGAGCCAGTGCAGACCCAACGCTAATCTACTACATGAGATAGGTCACTTATCCTATAGAGGGGCTCTATTGATGGCTTGGTCCCCTTTCTGATTCTATGTGAAAATTGCTCATGATCCAGCTTGAGGGTCAGGTCATCTGAACTTGTATTATCATTTTCTTTTAGAACAGGATACATAACACCTCCTGGGACATTAACAAGGACATAATTTCTATGCCTTGAAGGAAGTTTGATTGCAGGGAGAGCCACCACAATTTGGGGGGCGGGGGCATTAGGGTGAGTTGTGTGGAAGGCTTCTACAAGTTCTTTACAGTTGGCACAATCTCTTGCGCTTACTTAGCTATCTTCATATGAAGGGTAACCCTTCCATTCCACCAGGTACTGTATTGAGCGACGTGATTTATGGGAGACCAAGATTTCCTCTACCTCTGCCTCCTAGGTTTTATCTAACATTCTAGTTTCAGGCACCGTGGGCTTAGTACCTTGATTTGAGACAACAAGGATACATGAAAGAAGTTGTTATTTTTCCAGTGAAGAGGAAGCTTAATATATAAGGCACCATTTCCTAGGTCCTTAGACACCTCAAAGGGCCCAGAGCGTTTTCATGTAAGTGGATTAGCTAAGAAAAATTAGACTGGGCTGCATACTCAGGTTCTCAATAAACTATGATAGCACCCAAATTTCCAGAGGGACAGTCATTTGAATGACTCTATAAATTGAGGATCTAGATGAAATGTGAGGGAAGTACACATTCAAAAAATACCAAAGGCCCCTAAAAACATACTAAAATTAGTTGTGAGAGTGACTGCAGGTCTATCTTGGGCAACCTCAGGTGAAAAGGGGGTCGAGGGGTTTACAACATTTCCAGTGTTAATGGTTGCAGGCCTTTGGCAAGGTCAGCAGAGAGAGCAGAAACTTCAGGAAGGAGGGTAGTCTTCATAGCATGCAAATTTCATGGTCTGATGACATAATTATGGGGACCAACTCAAAAGATAAGGTTAGTCATCAGGAGGCTAAAAAGGTGAAGTTAGCAGGCCTCCCTGACTTCAGACATACTCTAGACCAGCGCTGGGTTAAGGCCAGATATGCCCAGGTTGGTCTATAGGATGTGCGCGATGCTCAGCCTTATGTTAAGGCAAGAGCATTAAAAAGAACTATCTTTATTACCAATGGTGATGGTTCAGTTCAGTTGATTGGTGAACAGAGTCTTAAACCCTGTTCAATTTTAAAATTTTAAAATTGGGTCATCCGTGCCTCCAATCAATTACTCAATTTTGGGCATTCTTGAGCTATAGTACCCAAGCTGATGGAAGCGTGTGCTTATTGGTGCACTTAGGCTTAGTACCACTTCCACTGACAAATGATTCTTCACCAACTTTTTAAATATGTTTCTTTGAGAATAACTTTCCTCGTTGGTCAACTCTTTCAATAAACATTCCCGTTATCTTATGTTTTTTTGATATTTATGATTCCTTGGGTGAACCTGTGTGCGGACCTCTTTGAGGAGGTCTCCAAAAATGTTGGCCACTATATCTTACCTCAATTAACTAAAGTTTCTGGTGCACCTTTGTGCCGCCCTGGTCCCCTTCAGATCGAGGCACCCAAGCCCCCTAGCACCAATCTACACTTGATAATGGACTCCCCCTTGAGATATACCCAAGCTTTGCTACTTATTGGTTATCATAGCCTATATACCGCATTGTACACCCTTGCCCTAGTCCCTTATGCTCTGGTACCCTCTACAGTGCCCTCTTTTCCATCCTGCTAGCGGCTAGTTACCTGACGGTGTGGGTATGCATCCTGCACTACCTCTCTGGTAATGATAGAGTTACAGATACTCTCTTGACAGAAAAGCTTGATAACCCCAAGTGGTGGTTGCTATCAGAGCTGCAGACAAAGGTAGAGCTCAGGCCCAGGAGGAGATCTGTAGGCCACCAGAGGAGGAGGCCAAGTTGGGGGTGCCCACTGTAGTAAATATTTTTGGGAGAGCGAGCACAGAATAAAATTTCGAATTTTTGTGGAAAAAAGTTTGATTTCTTATTTAAAATTTTTTTAAAAATCTACAAGTACTGGACCCACCAGATGGCAGACCCTTTTTTGTGTACTTGGAGCGGTGATTTTGTAATTCCTCACACCCAAATTAGGTCTAGCTACCTTCTAATAAGGCTACTATGGTTGTTTTGACTGATTTTAAATTTAAGATTAATTTCTCAGAAAAATTAAAGCTGAGTAACTGAAAATTTGATTTCGAGTTGAACGGCACAAAAAGACAAAAATAGGTTGGAATAGAGGTCTGTCTTTTCGTTTTTAACGTGTTTGAGCCCCAAGATGGAGCCAAGCCACACAAAAACAAGGATTGGCTCTGGATACAAGCTTAGAGGTGGGCCCTTAAGCTGCAACTAATCTGTTTGATTGGTTGCAGCTTGAAGTTGGTGGTAATTGGGAGGGGTGAGGCAGTGAGTGGCTTTTGAGGCTTGTTACTTGTTTTCCCTCGCCTTGACAACCAAATCTGTCTCAGGACTATTTTGAGTGAGGGGTGCTCTAGACTGTTAAAGTTGGTGTTAGTGGCGGGTGACTCCTTGGCTAATTTTGACTTAGTACTGTTCACGTGAGGCTTGGTGGCCTGGGCCCTGCTTCCAAAGTTGAGAGATCTCTTGACGCAGGAGAGAGATCTTCTCAAGTAAGCTTGACTTGGGAGCTGGGCTGAAGTGGGGCATGGCACCCTTGCCCCCTTTGCAGGGAGGGCGCCGACCCAGCGCTCATTGACAGTGTGAGACAGGTCCCCCTCTGAGCAGAGTGGAAGGGCTTGAGGCTTTCAATTTCCTTTTTTCAAAAAGGGAAAACCTTCTGATCTAAATGTAAGGATTCCACATCAAGACTTATTTTGTATGCTAGTTTGCAGATAGGAACCTTTATGACTAGGTGACGCATGACCAACATGACCAGTGATCCCTCCTTAAACTCATGGCTTGGGCAGCATTTTTGTTCTGCAAATTTCTTGTAATAATCCATTGCCTTGGACAGGAGCTCACATTTATAATGTGAATTTTGTGTATGTGATTCAGGCGTTCCTACACAACAGGAACATCAGAACTGAGATGAGTGTTAATTTATAATTAGGGGTTTAACCCAAATTGGCCTCAAAAGGGGAAAGGCTGGTTGAGACATGAGGCCATTTTATATGAAAACTGCGCTAGGGTAGGTCTGACGCCCATGTGTCATAAATAGTAAAATAATAACAGCGGAGATATTGCTTCATGGTTTGGTTCACCCTCTCAGTTTGACCATCTAACTTGTTGTGTTAAGTGGTAGCCCTGTAGGGTTTGATCTGGAGGAGGTTAATGAGGGCACTCCAGGATTTAGCAGTTAATTGGGGGACGCGGTCCCTCACTATCTCCCTAGGTAGTATAAACATGGAGAATACATCAGTCACAAACAAGGCCGTCATTCTTCAGAAGTGATCGTTGTGTTGCAGGGGTTAAAGAGTTCAAAAATGGTGAAGCGATCATCCACATCCATGATTTCATCATACTTCTTTGAAGGTGGCAACTCTACAATAAAATCTATAGATACAGAGGTCAGGGGCCCTCTGTTTGTTGCAATGGGTGCATAAGGCTTTTTTCTGAACTATTAGATTTGTATCGTGCAACTATACACAACAAAAAATCATGCAGGGATATCAATAAAAGATCCTGGCCTTTTATAGTTCCTTTTAACCAGTTTCCTGAACTTATTGGATCCAGGATTTCCCACATTTGGACTCGTGGTTTTTTAATCACCTGTTCATGAAAAGTTAAGAAACTTAAAATCAGTCTCTTAAAAAGATTACCCTATTCTTGAGACCATAGAGTACGCTTATGAGCTTTAGATTACAAGTCCTCACATAATGTGACCCTTCTGGGGGAGGTAAACTGGGCAGCGAGTGTTTGATCAAAAAGGGGATCATCTAGTGACAAACTGGCAGAGGAAATGGAAAGAGGAGTCAGTGTCATAATTTGGGAGGTAGGGAAAATGGTAGTGGGGTCAGGGAGCTCGTCTATGATAGGGTTCATAGCAGGGTTTCTATTCAACATGTCTGGCAAGACATTCAAGGCCCCTTGACAGAACATACTTGAAATTAAAAAGCATAGATCACGGTATGTTCAGGCCTGGCAGTGGTTATTCTGGGGTTTTCTATAATACATCAAGGACTGGTAGTCCAAGCACAGTAATATCATGCTGCACCCCTTAGAGAAGGTAGCGCCAGTGAATTATTGACCAAGACACAGCCGTCAGCTCCATGTTATAGATTTTTAAGGACTGCTCAGTGGCTGAGAACTTCTGAAAAATTTGCGCAACAGGATGCTCAACCCCATCATACTCTTGGAAGAGCACAGCACCCATGGCAACTGAAGATGCATCGCATGCCACAATGAAGGGCTTAGAAGAATCATCATTTCTGAATACTGGCGCATTAAAAAAACCTCCCCAATAGAGTCAAACGCCTGATGGCATTAAGGTGTCCATGGAAAATTAAGTTCTTGCCAGTCAGTTAATGCAGGGGGGCTGCCATTTGATCAAGGGCATGGGAGAGCTTTTTGAGGGATACTACTATCCACAGGAAACTCTGAAGTTGCTTTTGGGTTGTTGGGGTTGGCTAAGCCTAAATGGCTTCTAGCTTTCATTTATACTGCATACCCATCCTTAAAATTAAGTTTCCCAATAAGGTCACCTCCTCATGTAAGAATTTTCATTTGGAGACCTTCACAAAGAGCACAGCCCTGTGGATGGCAGCCATGACAGTTTCCAGATCTTTTTCATGTTGCTCATGAGTAATTGAATAAATTAAGATGTCGTCAATATAACCATCTAGTACTAAAAAAAAAAAGATGTCGTCAATATAGGCAACTACTCATTAAAAGCGTAGATTACCTAGGAAATTCATCTATTAGGCACTGGAAGGGTGCTAAGCGCTCTTGGACTCAAATGGCATCATTTTGAACTGAAAGATTCCCCTCTTTATGCATATGGCAGTGAGCCACTCTGTCAAAGATTTGGCTAAGAAGAACTAGACTGGGCTCCCAGTTGGGGTGTGCAAGCACCCAGTGGAGGCCCCAGAATTCCAAGGGCATAGTGGTCCAAGCAACTAATAAAAGTGGGGTTCTATGGGATACGTGAGGAAAGTAAAAGTTCAGTAACATACTGAAGGCCCCCAAGGCAAACCAGATATTTGCATTGGGGGCAACCCCCAAGGGTGGGAGAGGCAGGGAGGACGATGACTCCTCCAGGGTTCACAGTTGCTGGCCTTCAGATTTGGATAGGGGGCTTGCGCACCAGCGAGGGATGGCACATAAGCTACCACATGATCAAAAAAAGAGTGGAGATATGGCAAGACCCATGAGAGGGGCTGGGACTGAGCTTCCCCTGGAGGGGGCGCTCTAGGTCCCGCTGGTGGACTGAGCCAGCGGTGGCTGAGGCAGCTATGGAAGCCAAGTCCACGAGCAGCAGGGTGGAGGTGCCTGGGTGCTGCTCTAGCTGGGGAGCAGTTTCGGAGGACTCAGTAACCAAACAGACAGAAGGGTCTCCATTAAATGGACGCATAAAAATGAATGAAGCAGTGGGTTCATCATAGGGGGCGAGGTGGATTATTGTTTTTACGATCCACTGCTACATGGTGGGATCAAGTGACCAGATAACCCAGTCAGCAAACATCAGCAGGAGGATTTGGGTGATTGCGCACTTCATCAGGTCAATTGTTGGAATTTTTTGAAAATTAAAGATGTAGATGGAGGCCATGGCAAGCTAGGCGTGGTATTCAATTTTTATTCAATGGAAGGAAAGAGAATGGACTGACAACTACCCCTGGCTGGGGAAGTTGCCTTTTAAACTGGGCTGAATGCATGGGTGAGGTATCAAGAGACTGGTCATTTGTGGGTTGGTGAAGGGATTTGGTTGGCTGGCTCAGAGGGGGTAGAAAGCTGGTCCCAAATTTGGCAAAATTCAAGAAAATTTTTGAAAATTTTCCCAGATTCCTGGGGCCAAATTAAGTCAATACTACCGATTCAGGTCCTGTTGGCCCGAGTCAGCCTGTTCACATGGCTTGGGTGGTCCAGATTCATCCTGGGAGGCAGGGGTCCTTAGATCAGATTATTTGCAATTCGAGCTGATCCCTTAATTAGGCTACTCGTGAAATATGAACTCCCTGGATCCATTTCAGAGCTCTGGGGCAGATGATCCAAGTCATTAGGGCCCAGGTTCTCAATCCAAGCTATATTAAATCTGATTTCTGAAGCGGCCAGTTTGGACCAGCTCCCCCAGTCTGGAAATTGCCAGCTGGGCTCCGATGTTGGGAATTGCCATTTTCCAAAAATTTGGATATAATTTGTCTGGGAAGTGGGTGGTCCCAGGGGCCTCTCCATGCCCCAAGATGTGTGAAATCTCCCTGCAGACCCCTTCTATCAAACTTACCAGGGTTGAAGAGGGGGGAAGAGGTGGGAGTGGGATATCTTTGGGTGGTCTAGCAGTCACCCAGCGCTCATCTATCACATGGGCTAGGTCGCCCAGCTGTGACAGAGGGTTCACTGGAGCCTTGGGGCCACTTTTCATCTGGAAGGGGTGCTAATCCCTATCCAGTTGCAAGGGCTAGTCCCCAGGACTTACACACTTATGTCCCTCCTTGAATCTTACTTTATTGAAGTCATATATCAAATTCAAGCTTAGAGAAAACTCATGATTTTGCAATTGGCTGAGTTATTGATTGTTCCAATGGGAGGGGATAGAGGTCTATAACTGTCACTTTATTGACATGCCCATAATCAACGCAAGGCCACAGGGTTTCATCTGTTTTCTGCGCAAAGATAATAGGGAAGTGATGAGGTAGGACTTCTTTATAATCCAACTTTTTGCCATCATTCATCTTGCCATACATTTAAATCTTTGTCCTCTACATCTGTGTGTGTGAGTATAATGGGAAGTTTATCTTAACAGGTGCACTGTCAGTTGAAAGACTAGATCATACTTGGGATGAGGTGGAAGCCTAGCAGCTAGACTATTATTAAATTCTTCTTTGTATGGGGTGAGAAAGGATGGTAAGTCCAGCGTGAGATCTTCAGGGAGAGGAGCAAAAGGAAGGATAGAGCATAAGGAGGTCTCAAGAGGAATGGTATCATTTAGTGGGAATTTCCCACTCAACTCATTATTGGTGAAGGAAGGAAGTTACTATACAACTTGATATCAACTTTTTTTTTCTATGTCACCTGTAAAAATTTACCTTGGTTGTTATCATTAAGCAACCTAGTAACCTTTTTACTGCACAGGTTTGGTTTCCTTGTGCACTTCGTCACATTATATAGTAAAGTGAATTATTAATCAATAATATTATGGAGACTATTATCCATAGTTGAGTATGAATTATATTTTGGCCCAACGCTCGGCCAGTATTCCCAATTAAATACTCATGATGTCATACTTGTAGGGATTTGTTCCCTATGCTCTTGCCTACCCGATCTTCACTGAGATACCCTGGTGACAGTCTCTTTGGTCCAACACACAGTCAGTAGATATCCCCAATTTGTGGCTCCTTCTTCTCTAGATCCCCGCTCAGATCTTTATTCTTCTCTCTGAGAGTCTTCCAATTATTGCCCACAGCAATAATATCCTTGAGACAGAACAGCACAATGGAAGCTGATGATAGTTTAACTATATACCAAATGGATAACTTAGAACTAACTATTACTGTTTTTGTAAATACAGTTTTTTATTATAGTGAATCCTAGGGAATATATATAGTGGGGAATTCAGCTGTCTAACCCTTGGTTGACACCTCTTCAATGAAACGGCAGCCATTGCCATTGAATCACCCTTCCTCATCTCAGCAGCTATGGTCTTCCCCATCCTGGCTAGGATTCCGTCATTGGACATCCTCAAGACCTAAAACGGAAAGAGTCAGAAAACGTGTCCCTAACATTTTCCTCTTGATCTAAGCGAACCAACTATACTTTGCTAGTGACCTGCTTAGGTAATGGGACTTATTACCCATTAAGGCAGGTCACTCACCAACTGATCAATTCACCAGTTGCAGGTGGCATCACTCTCCTCGCAACTTGCTATTCATTTCCAGTCAGTCGGTGATGAAACCTGACCAATCCCAATTGGTACACCTGATAGTTAATCACTATCAGATGCCTCTATTTCGTTGGCAACTCCACCCTATGAGATCTTAGTTATTCATCTGGATCAATCCCCAATGGATACAACCAGTTGAATATCCCAAAATCCCCCAAACATAGTTACTCTGAAACTTGGCCAACCAATTTCTGATTCACTTCGCCTTAGGGAATTTTCCCCTAGAAATACTGGGTAATCTAGCAGGCTGGGAATATGGGCAAAAATCCCAACACATCCCCCCTCTTGACTAGATTTCCAGCGAGAAAAGGACTGGGGCATGAGTCACCGCTTTGGACACCTGGTCAAATACTTCATTGGTTCAAGCATAGTACACTCATCAATACTCAACGCTGCTTGGGATGACCTTCAGCATATGGCGTTCTTCCTCTTCCTCCTCACTATCACCTTCTCAGGGTGCAGCCCCGTGATCTACTGTTGTGCTGGGCTGATCAATTTACTTGTGATGATATTAGTCCTGGGATCCAGTTTTCCCCCATCAGGGTATATGACCCGCTGTCATATTCAGGATTCTTGGTCCAGCGTCCTTGATTTCCTGATTTTCTCCTCATCCTAGACAGGAGACTCTTGCCATCGATATTTGTTTTGTGGCTCAATTAAGAATACTTATTTCTATTCGCCCTTGTTATTTCTTTCATAACCTCTTGGCTCAAGTCATTCCTAATTCTTCCCTTGGAGAGCTTATCTCATTAATTTTGAGATTAATTTCTCCAAAATTGGAGCCTAATTTATTGTAGAGTGCATAATGTCAACTTCCATATAGGTCTGACATCCCCCCTCTCATCCAACTCATATGTTGAATTCTGAGTTGCAATACCAGCAGTTTCTGAATAGTTTGTCTGATCCAGACCTCTGTCTCTTCCAGCAGATGAGTCAGGATGCTTGGTGGAACCTCTTCTATGGTCCTTCCAGGACTCATATGCCTAGGCCGACGCCAGCAGCTAGTCCTTCCATCAAATTACTGGAAATGGTAACTAATCCCTCCAAAACCAGGGTGGCTATCATTTTGAATAACTTTCAGCCAGTTCTTCCTCTGCTGTCGATTCCAGAGTTGGATTTTCGAAACTCTCCTGGATTCAGCTCCTTTTGCTGATGATCCAATCATTGTCTTAGATGCTTCAGAGATTATGCCATTCGCTATTGATCACTCGTTTCTTGTTGGGTCAGACCTGCTTCCTGAGTTCCTCTTCTGACTCAGTCAATATTACAAACCCACTGTTCTGGTCTCTGAGCTCATCATTGGTAACAGTATTCATTTTGAGCTCCCCTACGCTGAACTCTAGGCCCAAGTCACCAAGGCTTTGACTCTAGCACTAAATCCCTCTGATCTTGATAACCTTCTAGATTGGGATACCGCCACTTATGCTCTTCACTTTTCTGGCCAAGTTCTTCGAAGTTGGTCCAAAAAGCTTTCAGCCTCACCTGGGTTCCACTGTTCATTTGGCTTTAGCTTCTGAAAAGCCCGTAGTCATTGCTTGCAGGATGCAATCCACTCCCTGCATGACTATCTCTTCTCCGGAGCTTCCCATCAGTATCTTCCGCTGATGGCGTTAATAGGGGCATGATTCAGCAACCCCTGTCAAGCATCCCTTCTTCGTTGCCAGCCCATATGTCCAATGTTCTTGATGAAGCCTATTGTCAGGCGCTCAAGACTAATCTTCCAGCTCCGGTGCTGTATCAGGATTACTCAGGGTATTTGCCAATTACCTCTTTTTATACTGTTGCTTTCCTCCCCGCTCCAGGATTTTGCAATTGGCTTCATCTGACATCTCAATTTCCCTTCCCCTAGTCACTTTCTCGCAGGGCTCTGTGTCCGCTCAAAGAATGTGGTTTTGTGTAGGTCTCGCCCTTGCTAGCGTTTAATCTCATATCAGTTTCAACAGGCTGTTCATTCCTACCGGGATCCATCCTCCCTCCCCCAAGAGGGGACATAGGGGGAATCATCCCTGTACCAAGGACAATTAATATAAATAAAAGTTATAAA